>JAMLFY010000014.1:0-333505 GCA_030441495.1 Dalbergia oliveri
GAAACCTTTCCACCACCATAAACCACCACAAACAATCTTGAACCACCACTCCCCCACCTCAAACCACCTCTCAAACACTAAACCTTTCCATTTCCAAGCTCACACTCTCAAGGAAAATTCACCTTCCTTGAGTTTTCTTCTTGGCCGAATCCTCACCACCCTTAAAGAGAAGATTTTGTCTTTTCACTCCCTCAAGGAGCCAAACTTTCTTTCATCTCATTCAAGACTTCATTTGGTAGGGGTTTATTTTCCAAGTTTTGCTTACTTTCTTTAAGAAAAGTTCTAGTTTTCTCTTGGTTTTCAAAGCTCCTCCTTTTCCTCTTTTCATTTCGGCCTTAGAGCCTTGTGATGAGAAAACTTTGGCTTGATGATGAGGTTTCAAGATAATGGTCTTGTGATGCCATGTGAAAAACCTCTAAAGCTTGAAAACTTGGTCTTGGACCATATATGATTTCAGTTTCCTTTTTCTTTTCCTTACTCAAGATTTTGGTTCTCATTTTCTTTTCCCTCTATGATTTCGGTTTTCATTCTTTATTTGTACAAAGTTTGATAAAAATGTTAAGTAGCTCACTAAAGGTTTTGTTTAACAAAATTAATCATATGTTTTCAAAGAGCTCTAAGCTTACCCTTGCCAACTTAAAGTTGGTCGGCCGTTCTAGAGTTTACTCTAGATTATGTTTGCCTTGATAATTGTTGATGTTTATCTCTTAGTCCATTTTCTTGAGCTTGATGATGAAGTTCAAACCATAAGACTTCTTTGAAGATTTGGTGCTAAAACTCTAAAGCTCACTTTATATTGTTAAGATACATGTTGGGTTAAGGCTATTAATGCTCTTCTAAAGTCTTGCATGAGCTCTATTTAAGATAAAATGAGCTTGCATTCATGTTTAAGTTTATGTTTTGCATATCATGTTTACTTTTTAAAGTCATCACCTAATACTTAAAGATTAAAACAAGAGTATGCATAATCACCTAATAATCATGAAGCCTACCTATTTCAACCTTAAAGTTGATTGTTGATTTAAGTAAATACTCTAAGGGTCTAGAGCACTAACATAAAGAATTGAATCTTGCATCCATATTTATATTTCTTGTCTAGCATGTTTATAATTTTGACATCACCTAATTTTAAAGATAATAAGGAGTTTCATCCCATATTTATTTTATGCTCTCACTTTACTTTATAATGAAGAGTAAAATAAAGTGCATAGCATGTTTTTGTTTATGTCATCACCTAAATACTTTAGAGCTCAAAGACTTGCCCAAGTATCACAAGTAAAGTTTTAGAAAATGGAAGCTTTCCATGAGTGCCATTTCGGCCTTGTGATGATGATGATGGACTTGATATGAGTTCATCTAATCATAAGTGCCAATAGCCTATGTCTTGGAATTTTTCTAAGCTTAGGTGAACTTAGAAAGCATTATGAACATGATTCTATGTTTTAAATCCTTTTTATGGGCAAAATAAATTAGCTACTACCCTTACTCATGTTTACATGATTTTAATGAGATAAATTAGTTTCTAAAAGAGTTTTGAGTTCCAAAAATTATTCCAAGAGAAAACTAGCAACTTATATGCACTTAAAACATGAATTTATGTGATTATGTGTGATATACATTTCAGTTTCTCCTGTGTTCCTTTGGCCACTTTATTAATTCTGTTTTATGGAGTTAAAATGTGTAAAATTATGTTTGAGTGAAGCAAGGACCGATTTAGGGAAGTTAGGAAAGAATAAGTAACTAGAAAGGACTTAAAATGAGAATTCTAGAACACTTAGACACAAGAAATGTAAATTCTGTTTCAACATAGTTGAACTTAAGGAAAATGGTTTATAATTAGTGGATATGTGTAGGAATCCCTAATAATTGGTTTAGGAATTGAATATAGAGCCTTAGGCGAAGACAGAACTTAGAAAGGGTCAAACATGTAGAATCTAGAAACCGTAATCGAATTATACTATCCTGCTTAATTTATGCAATGCTGTTTGGAAGAGTTAGTGAGCATAAATATTAGAGAGAATTACAAGTAGCGATCCCTAGGTGTATCAAAAATCTATAATGGGTATTAGGATAACTAGAACACAAGTTTTAAGACTCGTAAAGGCCAAAGCATAAGATACTATAAGATAAGAGACATAACGTAAGTAAGTGATCAAGTGAACATATATTTATGTTATGTTGAGAGCATGTGATAGTATTCATGTTATGTGTATGAGAATATGTGAATTTATGACATGATTTGTAACACCCTAATATTTAACCCAACACGGAGGACGTATTAAGATTAATTATTAGTTATTACTTCCTTTAAAACCTCTTTTAGAAATAACTTAGCGGAAAATACAGGTAAATTTTTTTTTTTAAATGAGGTGCGTAAAACAAAGTGCGAGCCATTGCGTACAACATAAACGAAATGTAAAGTGGAAGAATAAATAAATCACATCAAGACAAAAGCATTAAAGGACACCTCAATCATGAGAACAATCATCATAATATTAGTTAACATAGTTTAATACATAACCGTTGAATTATAAAAGAAAGCATAAAGTCTTACCCATATAATGGAAGAGCTTGCAATACATGACACATAAAATACAGGGAAACATAAAGAGGAAACATAAATAACAGATGCACAAGAAGCCCTCAAGAGGTTAGTGCCAAGCTGGACTACCCCTCCCTCAATCTCCAGATGCTCCTCCTCATTGTAACACCCTAATAATTAACCCAATACGCCTAGGTCATCTGATTAAGTACTAGACTTTACTATTTGCTTCAGTTCCTTAATCATGCTTTGAAAATACTTAGTGAAATTACGAGCCATTTTTTTTAAACATAATTGAAAATGTGAGCCACGCATAACGTAAACGATAATTGGATAAAGCAGAAAACGACAGACATATCATGAAGAACACATCATATTGGCTCCATCATATGACATCCATAATTACATTTCACATAGATATTTTGCCTACCAGCATAGTTAAGCTAGATGTAGGCAATCGAACAAAACATAAATAATATATGGATGGAAAAACATATTAATGGCACCTATTTATAACACTCCATAGATAGGAATAGATATCCGAGTTCACACTCAAGGTTCTACAGATACGTTCCTCAAGGATAATAAGTTGGTTCACAAGATCACGTGCATTCTACCAGGTGAGAGCATCAACGGGAATCATTAACATCACCATCACTTTCTAAAGACGAGATGGAAAGAAAGAAAGAGGGAAATAGAAACTTATAAAAGAATCTTAGTAGGTACTCACCTCGTATGCATCGTGTCATCATCATCGGGTTTCATTATGAAAATGTGAGCATGCTAAGATTCATTTATTTAGTTTAGAAATATACTTATTGAGGTCCGTTCATTTTAATCATGCGTCTTATAATGCATCATAATCTTAGCATGTCATGTTTATAACTTTTCCTTTCATATATAATAACATAATTATGCATAAGACCACATCATATTCCTCATCATCATATCATAAATATTATGCATAGAAGAATATCATATTTCTCATCATTTTCTCATATATACTATGCATAGAAGAACATCATAATCACATAATACGTTACTTAGTTCCTTAGATGACTTAAAGTTACTTTCATCATCATTTTCCTGGGCCACCCTATACTCCACCCTTTTGGGAGTGATCTAGGTTATGAGCTCATACCTTACTAGTCGTCACTAGCATATACTTATCCCTTTGATAAGTTAAAATCCCAACTCTACCCTTTTGAGAGAACGTTTCAGGGGCAAGAATCACCTTTTCACCACCTATAGTCTAATGGGTCTAAAGGATCATTTCCTCATAAGTTTAAGTCACCATTAAGTCTTTGCATGTTATATCATAATACAATTCTCAATTCGTAATCATTCATAACATTTTCTCGTTTATAGTCTTATTTGGAATAATATATATACCATACTTGTGATGGACTTTCTCTAACTTGTGATGGATTTACAACCAATACTCAAGGTCCTCATCATCAAGCTATCATCATATTCCCATATAGGCCTTATGGCCGAAATGTTCAAAGGAAAAGAAAGAAGAAAACCGAATGGAAAAGCTAGAGAAAGTCCATGAAATCATCATTTTGAACCAAGAACAACACTTAGCAAAGCATAGAAATAAGCTTAAAGACAACTCCCTACCTAATTTTATTTGAAGGAAAGGAAAGAACTTGGTTTCCTTGAGTGAAATGAAAGAAAATCTCTTTGAGAAATGGGAGAAGAAGTTTCCACCAAGAGGAGGAAGAAAGAAAGCTTTTGGTGCTTCTAAAAACTAGAATTGTGTAAGTTATGAACTAAGGCCTCTAACACTCCTTCAAGCATGCCTATTTATAGAGATTTTGAGGCTCATAAATGGACAAAGGGAGGAGGAAGGGTGGTGGAATTTCAAAGGGAACAAAGGGAGGAAAACATGGATTCAAGACAAGTTGTATGAATTTAGGGAATTATGTTTCATGGTGACATTTTTGGCATTTTGTTTTAGTGCATTATTTAGCAATATTCTGATGCATTATGGCTCCATAATTTCAGCCATTTGCAGCCCATGGAAGAGAAATTTGTGTGTTCCATGTATTATTTAGGTGTAGGTAAGGTATCTTTGCAAATTAGATAATTTGCAATTAAGGGCTTAGGTGAATTAGTAAGCAATTTGGGTGTTTTTAAGCAATTTTAAGTTCTAATCAATCTAAATAAATAATTTTGACTCTAGATTAATAATTAGAATCTAATAACCCTTAATTTGAGCCTAATATTGCTTAGGTTTTGCTATGAATCAAAAATCTCGAAATTTGCAAAACTACACAAGACACGGACAAAATGGTAATTTTACTTAAAAATTGCCCAGAGACCACCCGAGCTTAACTAATGGTTAATCATAGCTTAAAAACATGTTTTAAAACATTTTAGTGAGGTTTGGGCTCAGGCACGCAAATCAGAATTAAAAACCGCAAGGGCATTTTGGTCATTTCGCTCGTCGAGCAAAATTAGTATTCTTCTCCTCTATTAACACACATAACACAAACAATCCCTTATTAACATCAAAACATCCCCTTCAGGACGGGTGGGGCCCATGATCCTCGTTTTCTAGTAAAATAACCTCAGGGATATTTGGTCATTTTACACGTCCAAGAAATTCGGGTTTGCAACTCTCACACGAATTGCTCATATCCTTTCTTCTAATGTTATATTCCTTTATTGAGGATTGTTCGGTCTCGAATTATATGAAAAATTACCTAGGTAATTGGTAATTCTAAACGACGTAAAAATCGGGTGTATAATCATCCCTCGATAGTACGTACCCAATAAACAGAGCAAGCTCCTCGGGTGCATGTAGGCGAAAGGTAGACGAGCATGGCCTCCTCAACGTGGACGCATCTTTCGACAGGCTAACCTTCGCTGCGTCACTCTATCCTCGCTACCCATCCTGGTATCCATGGGTCAGCGGGTAGAACCCTCCAAAAGGATGAAAGGGGGATCCTCTAACGGGTTAGTCTCAGAACATCTTAGGCGAGGCACGTACTCGAGGTAGCCTTGTACCGCCAAAGATGAGGCGGCGTGACAGTTCTCTCATCACGGGGCCGCGTCCTCTCAAAAATCAAATCATCTCCATAGGGAGAGGTCGGGTGAAGCGGAAACTAGAGACTGGAAAGGCAAATGGGCATCCCATGAATGCAAAAATGTGCACGGCAGCGACCCTCAAATGATAGGACTGATGATCTGGGTTGTAATGCACCTCCCACACGGGGTGTCAACGAAGATCACGAACGACGCCATCGCGGTCTGAAGACATAATGGAAAGAGAAACAAAGAGAGGGGTGAGAATCTTGCTAAAGAATCTCAATAGGGAAAACCTCCTATCCTAATGTCATCGTTTACGTCCCCAGGAACCTTGGGTTTATTATAAAAAGGTTACACATGCAAAGGTTTGTTATGAAATTTTCATAAAAGATAATTATCCAAGGTCCGTGTCTTTTATAATGAATCTTTAATGCATGTATGCATCATATTAGAACATGTATGCATGGCAATACTTAGCAATAATAAAACATATCATCAATAATTAAAATCACACATAAGTGACATGTAACTTTCCATGATCAACCTTTCGCTTCATGAGCATGATATTTCTCATCTTTTCTCATTTCTCAACTTGTGACATCATGATTTTTAAAATAATAGTAACCGACCCCTGATACTAGGCTATGAGCTCATACCTTAACTAGTTGTCACTAGTTCTTACTTATCTTCTTGATAAGCGAATCATAATCATAATAATAACAACCCGACTCCAGAGTACGGGGACCTAAGGAATCACCCATCATGGGACTTTCTTCCTTCTCTGAAATGCATCAACTGGTTAAGACCAGTGACTTTGTCCGCTTTGGCAGGCTAATGTCGATGCCTCACGGTTTTACCTTCTCCTCATCGTCAGGAGAAGTACATGCCTGCGAAACGCATCATTTGGTTAAGACCAGTGACATTGTCCGCTTCGATGATCCCCGATCATACCCTCCACGGGTTTCCTTTCTCCTCACCGTAGCAGGAGAAATGCGTCTCGGCATGTCACATATAAAATCTTTCTTTTCAAACTTTCTTTAAGTCCCTCAAATTTGACGGAAATTCGGTAGCATAACAACTACACTCCGAATTTCCTCAAATTTGAGTCATGCCATATTCTCATTCACACATATTTTTTCTCATGGAACTTTATCAACTAATAAACTTTCTAGTTCACATGAGCATATTTTTATCTCATTCATATTTCGAAACCTCATGCATCTCAAAACATGGCACAACACTTCATCACATCAACATGCCAATTATACACATAACATTTCATGTTTAAGATATTAACATAATCACATCATTAAGAATATGCTCACTCGACCTCGTGCTCACATCTCACTTCTTATCTCATGATATCTTTTGCTCTGGCCTTTGGGTCTTAAACTTGTGTTCCAATTATCCTAACCTTCATTATGGATTTTTATAACACCTAAGGGATCATTACCTATAATTCTCACTAAGATTTAGGCATACTAAAAATTCCAAACAACATTATGTATTTTGGGCTGAAAATTTACCTCATGATTATGGGGTTCTAGGTTTCCGTTTTAGACCTTTTTAAGATCCTCTTCGCCTACGGCTCTATAATTAACTCCTAAACCAATTATGAGGGATTCTTACACATGTTCACTAATTATAAACCAATTTCCTTAGTTTTAAACATGCTAGAACAGAATGCATATCTTATGCATTTAAGTGTTCTAGAATTCTCATTTTTAATCCTTTCAAGTTACTTATTCTTTTCTAACTTCCCTAAATCGATCCTTGCTTCACTCAAACATAATTTTACACATTTTAACACCATAAAACAGAAATTATACAGTGGCCAAACATAAGAGGGCAGAACCGAAATGTAAAGCCCATAAAATCATATAATCTCATGGATTAAAGTGCATACAAGTTGCTAGTTTCTCTTGGGATCATTTTAGGAACTCAAAACTCTTTTAGAAACCAATTAATCTTATTGAAATCATTGAAATCCAAGTAAGGTCAGTAGCTAAATCAATTTAATCATAAGGAGGATTTAAAATGTAAAACTATGCTCACAAGGTTCCTTAAAACCACCTAGGCTTAAAAATTCCAAGAAATAGGCTATGGACACTTGTGTCTTGATGAACTCACACAAAGTCCATCATCATCATCTCAAGGCCGAAATGGCACCCTTGAGACATCTCCATTTTCTAAAACTTTATGTGTGATACTTGGGCAAGTCTTTGAACTCTAGGATTATTTAAGTGATGGCATAAACTTAAACATGATATGCACTCATTTTATTCCTCATTAGAAAGTAAAGTGAAAGCATAAAATAAATATGAGATGTAACCTCATTATTATCTTTAAAGTTAAGTGATGACTTGAAATATAAACATGAAATGCAAGCTTGAAATTTAAACATGATAATGCAAGTTCATTTATTTATTCTTGAGAGTTTAGTGATGACATCAAAGTAAACATGCTATGCAAGGCATAAATGTAAACATGTGTGCAACTCATTTTATCTTAACTAGAGCTCTTACAAGACTTTAAAGGAACATCATAACCTTAAACCAATATGCATCTTAACAACATAAAGTGAGCTTTAGAGTTCTTAGCACCTAGACTTCAAAGAAGTCTTTGGTTTTGAACTTCATCATCAAGCTCAAGAAAATAGACACAAAGCTCAACACTTTGTCTAAACAAAATACAAGGACTAAGTCATATTCTTTATTTTATTGCTCATGGGCTTCAATCTAGAGTAAAACTCTTAGAACGGCCGACCAACTTTAAGGTTGGCAAGGGTAAGCTTAGAGCTCTTTGAAAACATGTGATTAATTTTCTTAACAAAACTTTTGTGATCTACATAACATTTTTAGCAAACTTTGTTCAAGTGAAAACAAAGGAAACCAAAATCTTTCAAAGGAAAAAGGGAAAGAAAACCAAAACCATTCAAGAAAGAAAGGAAAAAGAAACCGAAAATGTAAGCAAGGAAAGAAAGAAACACAAGCATGTATGGTCCAAGACCAAGTTGTTTCAAGCTTTAGAGGTTTCTCACATGACAACAAGAAGTCATTATCTTGAAACCTCATCATCAAGCTCAAGTTCTTCTCATAGAAAGGCCTTTTGGCCGAAAAGAAAAAGGAAGAGGAAAAGAGTTTTGAACCAAGAGAAAACTAGAACTTTTCTTGAAGAAAACAAGCAAAACTTTAAAACAAAACCCCTACCTAAGGAAGTCTTTGAAGAAATGAAAGAAAGCTTGAGCACTTGAAGAGTTGAGAAGACAAAATCTTCTCTTGGAAGTGGAGATGGATTCGGCCAAGGAGGATGCTCAAGGAAGATGATTTTTCCTTGAGTTTCTAAGCTTGGGAATGGAAAGTTTAAGTGTTTGAGAGATGGTTTAAGGTGAGATAGTGGTGGTTTATGGTTGTTTGTGGTGGTGGAAAGGTTCTTTGAGAGGAAGAAGAAGATGAAGAAGATGAAGAGGAATTTGAAAGAAAATGAGAGAAAGTGCAAGACAACTAAACATAGCAAATGATCTAAGTGTATCAAGGTTCTTCAAGGCTTGGTATTTATAGAAAATTTTCAACATTGAGGCTTCCAAGGGCGAGGACTGCATTTTGGAGAGGAGGAATGAGGAAATATCTCTTACAAAGGTATGGCTTTGAGTATGGGTTCAAGCATGGTTGAGTATGGGCACAAGTATGGGCAAAGCATGGTCTTTGGAGTGTGAATGAGTCAACACATGATGGGCAAATGGGGAGGAGTGGCCGGCCACTTAAGGCCAAGAGAGAAAATTAGTTCATCTAATTGTGGGTTAGTTTGTGTTTAGGTGTTTCTTTGATTAAGGTTTTGGTTAGGAGTTGTAAGAAAGTGTTTAGGTGAGGTAATGACCTAATTAAGGTTGTCAAGACTTGATTAGGAGGGTAATCTTGCTAGATTAATAATTTAAAATCATTCTTTTGGTCAAATGAGGTATGGCACAATTCCTTAATTTAAGGAATTGGAGAGAAAATACTATTCAAGATTCCATGACTAGAAATCTTGAATTAAAGAATGCAATTAGAGTTTAATTAAGTAATCTTAGGTTCTAATTAACCTTAATATATTATTTTGACTCTAGATTAATTATCAAAATAAATTAATCTTCGATTAGAGCCTAATATTGCTTAGGTTTGCTTAATTGCATCATTAGACTCATTATACACTGTTAGGGGCAAAATGGTAATTTTGCACTAAACTCCGGACCAACAGCCCAACTAGATAACAAATATTACTCATAAACATCATTCCAAACTTCCTGGAAAAGTTCAAGGGCTAAACGGCACCTTTTTGTAAATCAGGGGGTATTTTGGTCATTTTGAGCCGAAAGTTCAAAAACGATTTTCACCTTGGATATCAACACAGTTATAGTCCCCTTCAAGCATTGAGTTGACCCATTCAGGACTATGGTCATACCTCAAATTTTCGTGAAATGATCATCAGGGCATTTTGGTCATTTTGTACTCAACGGAGAAATTGGGTGTTACATGATTGTTATGATAATGCGGCATGCTGTGATTGAGATGCATAAGGATATAAGATGATTGTAACACCTCGATTTCTCCCTTTGAGTGCAAATGATCAAAATGCCCTGAGGTCATTTTACCCAAATTAAAGGGCAGTTGCCCGGAATCCTCGAATGGGTCAACTCAATGTTTGAAGGGGGTTGTATCTGTTACAATATCGAGGTGAAAATCTCATTTTGAACTTTCAGCTCAAAATGACCAAAATACCCTGCTATGTTCTACACGGGTAAAAGGTGTCGTTTGAGCCTGAATTTTCAGGAAGTTTAGAATGATGTTTTTAAGTAATGTTTGATGTTTATTTGGCCGAAAGGTCCAGACTAGTTTTAGTGCAAAATTACCATTTTGCCTCTAGAACGTGTACAAGTGAGCCTAATGACGCAATTAAGCAAACCTAAGCAATATTAGGCTCTAATCGAAGATTAATTTATTTCGATAATTAATCTAGAGTCAAAATAATTTATTAAGGTTAATTAGAACCTAAGATTGCTTAGTTAAACTCTAATTGCATTCTTTAATTCAAGATTCCTAGTCATGGAATCTTGAATAGTATTTCTCTCCAATTCCTTAAATTAAGGAATTGTGCCATACCTCATTTGACTAAGAAAATGAATTTAATTTGTTAATCTAGTATAACCACTCCCTAATCAAGTCTTGACACTCCTAATTACCCAATTATCTTACCTAAACACCTTCTTACAAACCCCTAACCAAAACCTTAATCAAAGAAACACCTAAACACATAACTAACCACAATTAGATGAACTAATTCTCTCTCTTTCTTGGCCTTAAGTGGCCGGCCACTCCACCCCCTCCATAGCCCATCATGTGTTGTTTCAATTACACTCAAGAGCCATACTTCAAGCCATGCTTTGCCCATACCTCACCATGCCTTCAACCATACTTACAACCATACCTTTGTAAGAGATATTTCTTCTCTCCTTCCTCCCTCAAAGTGGCCGGTTCCTCCTCCCCCCTTGGAAGCCTCATTGTTGAAAATTTCTATAAATACCAAGCCTTGATGAACCTTGTCACACTTTGGTTCATTTGTTAAGTTTATACTTCTTGCAAAATTCTCTCATTTCCTCTCAAACTCCCTCACTTTGGCCGAGTTCTTCCTCAAGACTTCAAGAGGATTTCCTTCTCATTTCATCAAGAAAACAAAGCTTCATTACATCTATCTTCAAGACTTCTTTAGGTAGGGGTGTATTTTCTAAGTTTTGTGTGTATCCTTTAAGGAAGAATTCTAGTGTTTCTCTTGGTTTTTCCAAGTTCTCCCTTTCTCTTTTTTATTTTCGGCCTAGAGCCTTTGATTGAGAAAACTTTGGCTTGATGATGAGGTTTCAAGATAATGACTTGTTGTTGTCATGTGAGAAACCTCTAAAGCTTGAAACAACTTGGTCTTGGACCATATATGCTTGTGTTCTTTCTTTTCCTTGGTTTATTTTTTTCGGTTTCCTTTTCATTTGTTTGAACAAGGTTTGCTAAAATATTGAGTAGATCACAAAAGCTTTGGTAAAGAAAAATTAATCACATGTTTTCCAAGAGCTCTAAGCTTACCCTTGCCAACCTTAAAGTTGGTTGGCCGTTCTAAGAGTTTTACTCTAGATTGAAGCCCATGAGCAATAAAATAAAGAATATGAGTAGTTCTATTTGTGTTTGTTTTGTTAAAATGTTGGTATTCTTGTTTTAATCTACTTTCTTGAGCTTGATGATGAAGTTCAAAATCAAAGTCTTCTTTGAAGACTTGGTGTTAAGAACTCTAAAGCTCATCTTCCATTGTTAAGATACATGTTGGGTTGAGGCTATTGATGTTCCTCTAAAGTCTTGTAAGAGCTCTAGTTAAGATAAAATAAGTTGCATTCATGTTTAAGTTTATGTCTTGCATCTCATGTTTATTTTGATGCCATCACTAATCTCACAAGAATAAATGAATGAACTTGCATTGCCATATTTAAATTTCCAAGCTTGCATTTCATGTTTATATTTCAAGTCATCACTTAATCCTCAAAGATAATAATGAGGTTGCATCTCATATTTATTTTATGCTCTCACTTTACTTCATAATGAAGAGTAAAATGAAGTGTATAGCATGTTTAAGATTATGTTATCACCTAAATACTCTAGAGCTCAAAGACTTGCCCTAAGTATCTTCAAAAGGAAATTTTAACCATGATAAGTGAATGTGTTTAGTATGATGCAATGATGGTTTTGATTTTGTAAAGTGAAAGGATGATTTCAGAAAAGTGTTGGAAAAATGTTTTATGAGGTCTCAAGGTGTTTAAATAGTTTGAAATGTGTCAAAAATCATATTTTCTCAAATTCGAGGTTTTGGTAATCGATTAACGCTTATGTAATCGATTACCAGTGTTTTTGAAGGCTTTTTTGGTTTTAGTAATCGATTACCAATACTATGTAATCGATTACAAGGCCTTTATGCCCAAACAAGTATTTAAAACCTGTAATCGATTACCTATTTGTGTAATCGATTACTAATGTTCTTTATTTTTCAAAGGTTTAACCCTAAGTAATCGATTACCATACTATGTAATCGATTACCCGTTATTGAACCCAGAATAAATTTAGGTCCTGGTAATCGATTACCAGGCACATGTAATCGATTACCAACACCTTTTTGCTCCTGAAATTGTCCCAAGAGAAAACTAGCAACTCGTGTGCACTTATAACATGAGTTTATGTGATTATGTGCGATGAACATCTGTTTTCTATCCTATCCTTGTGGCCACTTATGAGTTCTGTTTGAGGAGTTGGAATGCGTAATATTATGCTTAGCGAGGTGAGGAACGTTTTTGGAGGGTTAGACTAAGTAAATAGGAGGAATTAGAACTAGAATCTTAAAGTGCTTAGACACAAGAATAATAACTTCCATTCCAGCATAATTGAGCTTAAGGAAGATGGTTCATAACTAGTGATTATGCCTAGGAGTTAAATGTAGAATCTTAGTTGAAGACAGAACTTAGAAAAGAATTTAAGGCATAGATTCTAGAATCCCCATAGTTGAATAAATGATCATGGTGAGTAATCCATATAATGCTGTTGGATGAGTTGGTGAGCATAATATTAGAAAGAATCATAAAGAACAATCCCCTAGATATGATAAAGACTTACAATGGGTGATAAGATCACTAGAACGAATTTAAGACCCGTAAGGGCCAAAGCATAAAATACCATGGGATAGGAGGTGTGAGGTGAGCATGAGGACGAGTAAGCATGTTATTATTGATGTGATTATGACGATATTTCAAGCATGAAACCTTATGTGCATAATTGACATGTTGATATGATGAAGTGTTGTGCCGTATATTTGAGATGCATGAGGTTCGAATATGAATGAGATTGAGGAATATGCTCATGTGAACTAGAAAGTTTATTGATTGAGAAAGTTCCATAAGAATGATGCATGTGATTGAGGTTATGTGGCATGACTCAAATTTGAGGAAATTCAAAGGGTGTTATGCCAAATTTCCATCAAATTGAGAGACTGAGAAAGTTTTTGAGAAATATGATGTTTAAGGTGACACACCGAGACGTACTTCTCCTGCTCTGGTGAGGAGAAGGTAAAACCATGAAGGCATAGACATTAGCTGCCAAAGCGGACAAAGTCGTGGTGTTAATCGTCGATGCGTTTCGAAGAAGGAAAAAGTCCCATGATGGGTGATCCTTAGGCCCCTCCGTACTCTGGGAGTCGAGATTATGATGATTATGATTATGATTATGTTTATGATTCGCTTATCAAGAGGATAAGTAAAACGAGTGACGACTAGTTAAGGTATAAGCTCATAGCCTAGTTTTAGGGGTGCGGTTACTATTATGCTTAGTGTCACAAGTATGAGAAAAGGAAAAATGTTCAAGAAAAGTTACATGCCACTTACATGTTATTTGATTATTGTTTGGTCAGCAATTCAAGAGGCATAATCGACCCCATTCCCACCTCAATTGAGACCCCAAGGTCCACAAAGGAACTTTCAACAAGGAAGGCCAAACAACAACAACAACCGCTATAACAGCAACCACTACAACAACAACCCCAACAACAATCGCAACAACAACAATAACAACATGGGGAAAGCACCACAAAAGGTCCCAGTAGCACCTCCACGACCCCCACCATCCATGGATGTCCCAAGTGTGGCAAGAATCATGGGAGCATGCCCTGTCGAGCCGGAACAAATGTATGCTATTGGTGTGGAAATCCGGCCACTACTCTCGAGAATGCATGGAGGAACCCGCCAACCCCCAATCCCAAGCCGCAGTACCAAGGAAGGGTTTTTCAGGTTAATGCTGAGGAAACGACAAAGTCACGGAATCTCATGGAAGGTAAGTGTAACATGCATGGTAAAAACTTAATTGTACTATATGATTCTGGCGCTTCCCATTCTTTATCTCCCACTCATGTGTTAAAAGCCTTAACTTACATGTGACTGAACTTCCTTTTGACCTTGTTGTTTCTACCCCTTGGAAAACCTTAGGACTTGTAGATGTTGTCTAGATTGTAATTTTGTTATTGAAAATAGATCCTTTGTTTTAGATCTCATTTGCTTACCCATGCAAGGTTTAGATGTGATTCTTGGCATGGATTGGCTTGAAGCCAACCGTGTACTATCCCTATGAGAAAACCATTACTTTTCTTCCTGTTCCCTTGAACCTATAAGTTTGTACATAACTCTGGAAATGGACTGGTAAGGGTGAGAGTAAAGGTTATATTTTCTTAGTGCTAGTGATACTTTGAGCAAAGTATCGATGAGATACCGATAGTAAGGAATTATCCCGAAGTATTTGGATGAGATACCAGAGTTTCCCCCAAGAGAGAGATAGAGTTTTCAGAATTGCTTAGGTCCAGGTCCCATATCCATAGCCCTATAGGATGTCCCCATTAGAGTTGACCGAGTTAAAAGCTCAATTGGAAGATTTATTGGAGAAAAAGTTTGTTAGGCCTAGTGCATCACCTTGGGGAGCCCAGTTGTTTGTAAAGAAAAAAGATGGAAGTATGAGGATGTGTGTTGATTATAGGCAATTGAATAAAGTGACAGTGAAGAACAAATACCCTTTGCCTAGGATAGATGACTTGATGGATTGAGCTTAAAGGTGAGTCATGTTTTCTAAGATTGATTTGAGGTCAGGTTACCAGGATTAGAGTAAGAGATGAAGATATACCGAAAATGGCCTTTCGCACTCGATACGGCCATTTTGAGTTTGCAGTAATGTCCTTTGGATTAACCAATGCTCCAGCAATTTTTATGGATTACATGAATAGGATCTTTAGACCCTATTTAGATCAGTTCGTGGTTGTCTTCATAGATGATATTCTCATCTACTCTAAGACCCACGAGGAGCATGAATGCCACCTAACCATAGTCCTGGAAATCCTGAAGGAAAAGAAACTATATGCCAAGCTTTCTAAGTGTGAATTCTGGTTGGATGAGGTGAAATTTTTAGGGCATGTAGTGTCTAAGAGAGGAATTGCTTAGATCCTAGTAAGGTCAAACGGTCGTGACTGGGAAAGACCAACCACGGTAACTGAAGTAAGGAGTTTTTTGGGTTTAGGGTTACATCGGGTTTCAAGGGATTTTCCAGATTTCCCTACCTTGACCAAGCTAACTAGGAAGAACACCCCTTTTTCATGGACCCAGGAGAGTGAAAAGAGCTTTCAAGAGCTAAAACACAAGCTAACCTCAACCCTGTTTTGATATACCGAACCCAATGTGCCTTTCGAAGTATCCTGTGATGCTTCGAGGAAGGTTTGGGTTGTGTCCTGATGCAAGATAGGCAAGTAGTGGCCTATGCGTCGAGGCAACTCAAGCCACATGAGGCAAATTACCCCACCCATGACCTTGAGTTAGCCCGTGTTTGCTCTAAAGATTTGGAGACACCATTTATAGAGTGAGGTTTGAGGTGTTTTCCGATCACAAGAGTTTGAAATATCTCTTTGATCAAAAAGAGCTAAACATGAGGCAAAGAAGGTGGATGGAGTTTTTAAAAGATTATGATTTCAGGTTAAATTATCATCCAGGTAAAGCTAATGTTGTAGCTGATGCCCTAAGTAGGAAATCCTTACAAGTGTCCCATTTGATGGTGAAAGAGATTGAGTTAATTGAGCAGTTTAGATACCTAAATCTAGGGATGACCTTGACCACTAAGGGCATAAGAGCTTGTCATCTTAGTGTGACAAGTGAATTCAAGGAAAGAATTGCTCAAGCCCAAAGGGAAGATACGGAATTTCAAGAAAACTTAGAAGCGTAAGAGCTAATAAGTTGAAAGGTTTTACCCAAGGGAATGATAGTTTGTGGAGGTTTGAAGGTCGTATATGTGTACCTGCTAGTGGTGACCTCGAAAGAATTTTGGAGGAAGCCCATAAGAGCCATTTTACCCTTCATCAGGTGCCACCAAGATGTATCAAGATTTGAAGAAGATGTTCTGGTGGCCAGGATTGAAGAAGGATGTGTGCACATGGGTGAATAAGTGCTTGGTGTGTCAAAAGGTGAAGATTGAGCACCAAAGACCCTGGAATGTTGCAACCCCTACCAATCCCCGAGTGGAAGTGGAATAGTATCTCCATGGATTTTGTAATTGGACTACCAAGGACCCAAGCGAATCATGATGCCATTTGGGTAATAGTGGATCGGTTGACTAAATCAGCCCACTTTTACCTATTAAGGTGACTTATTCCTTGGATAGGTTAGCACGTTATATATTAGGAGATAGTAAGATTACACGGAGTACCATCGACGATAATCTCGATCGGATCCGCGATATACGTCACGATTTTGGGGAGCCTTTTAGAAGGCGTTTGGTTCAAAGCTGTCTGAGCACGGCTTATCACCCTAAACGGACGGTCAATCTGAAAGAACTATCCAAACTTTGGAAGACATGTTGAGGGCATGTGTTTTAGATCAAAGAGGGAGTTGGGATAAGTACCTCCACTGATTGAATTTGCATATAACAACAGTTATCATGCAAGTATCGGTATGGCACCATACGAGGCCCTCTATGGACGGAAGTGTCAATCACCTCTATGTTGGTATGAGCCCGGAGAGCAAAGTCTACTTGGACCGGATATTGTGAGGGAAACGCAGAACAAATCAAGAAGATTAGGGATAAGATTCTTACTGCTCAAAGTCGATAGAAAAACTATGCGGACAAGCGGCGAAAACCGCTAGATTTTCAAGAAAGGGACCATGTGTTCCTAAGAATCACCCCCACCACAGGCATAGGCCGAGCAATGAAAGTAAAGAAATTGAGCCCAGATTTCTTGGTCCGTTTGAAATCCTTAGCAAAATAGGATCTGGAGCCTACCGTATAGCCCTACCCAGAGTCTGTCCAACCTTCATGATGTTTTCCATGTCTCCAGTTAAGGAAATATCATTCTAGACCCAAGTCATGTACTAGAGCCAGAACATGTACAATTAAGAGATGACCTAACGTTTAACTTACCACCCACGAGAATCGTTACCGAGGAGTTAAGCGTTAAGGAACAAGGCTGTACCCCTAGTCAAAGTAGCATGGGGACGAGGTGAAACCGAAGAAGTTACATGGGAGTGGGAATAGATATGCAAGCACAGTATAGAGCTATTCTCAGGTAACAAATTTCGAGGGCGAAATTCTTTTTAAGGAGGGGAGTAATGTAACGCCCCAATTTTTATTGTAATTTTTACTGTCATTAGGAATTACCGAATTACCGTAGGTAAATATTATATAAAATTTGAGACCAAACAATCCTTAATAAAGGAATATAACGTTAGAAGAGAAGTTAGGAGCAATTCGTGCAAGTATTGCAAACCCCGAATTTCTGTACGTGTAAAATGACCAAAATGCCCTGAGGTTATTTTACTCAGAAAATGAGGATCGTGGGCCCCACCCATCCTCAAGGGGATGTTTTGATGTTAATAAGGGATTGTTTGTGTTATGTGTGTTAATAGAGGAGAAGAATCCTAATTTTGAGCTTCGACGTGCGAAATGACCAAAACGCCCTTGCGGTTTTAACCCGATTTGCGTGGACTAGCCCGAACCTCACTAAAATGTGTTAAAAGGTGTTTTTAAGCCATGATTAACCATTGGTTAAGCTCGGGTGGTCTCGGGCAATTTTTAAGTAAAATGACCGTTTTGCCCCTGTCTTTGTAGTTTTACAAATTTTGAGATTTTTGATTCGTCTAACGAAACCTAAGCAATATTAGGCTCAAATTAAAGCTTATTAAATTCTAATTATTAATCTAGAGTCAAAATTATTTATTTAAATTGATTAGAACCTAAAATTGCTTTAAAACACTCAAATTGCTTACTAATTCACCTAAGCCCTTAACCGTAAATTCTCTAAATTGCATGAATACCTTGCCTACACCTAAATAATACATGGAACACACAAAACCCTCTTCCATGAGGCTGTAATGCACGAAATAATTCAGCCATAATCATTAGAATTATTGCAAGATAATGCACTAAAACAAAATGCCAAAAAATTCCCTAAAACATGGCATAAAACATGCCTTAAACAAGAAATGATTTTCCTCCCTTTGTTCCCCATGAAAAATCCAAAAATTATGCCTCCTCCTCTTGTCCATACATGAACTTAAATCCTCTATAAATAGGCATGCTTAAGGAGTCTTAGATGCTTGCTCAAAATTGTACACATTTCTAGTTTTTCCAAAGCACCAAAAGCTCTCATTTCCTCCTCCTCTTGGCTGAATTCTTTCTTCAAGTTTTCAAGAATATTTTCTTTCATTTCACTCCAAGAAACCAAGTTCTCTTCCTTTCCTTCAAATCAGATTAGGTAGGGAGTTGTTTTTAAGTTTATTTCTATGTTTTGCTAAGTGTTGTTCTTGGTTCAAAATGATGATTTCATGGATTTTCTCTAGTTTTTCCATTTGGTTTTCTTCTTCCTTTTTCTTTAACCAATTTGGCCATATGGCCTAGGTGGGACTAAGATGATGGCTTGATGATGAGGACCTTGAAGGTGGGTTGTGAATCCATCACAAGTTAGGCCTCTAAAGCTTGAAAGTTCCACTTGATGCAAAACTTTAAAGAATGATGTTTTTATGATGATTTTATGATCTTGAGTTTAGAATTTGAAAGATGTATTTCTCACTTTGTCTTGTTAAGATATATATATTGAATTTGTATTTCTATAAAGTCTTGAAGGAGCTCTAGTAAAGAAATCAAATGAACTTGCATCCATGTTTAAGTTTATGCCTTGCATAATCATGTTTACTTTCTATGTCATCACTAAAATTTCAAGAATGAATAAATGAACTTGCATACTCATGTTTAAATTTCCAAGTTTGCATTTCATGTTTATATTTCATGTTGTCACTTAATCTCTAAAGATAATAAAGAAGTTGCATCTCATATTTATTTTATGTTCTCACTTTATTTTATAATGGCTAAAAGAATCAACGCATGACATGTTTATTTTTATGTCATCACCTAAAGATCCTAGAGCTCAAAGACTTGCCCAAGTATCACAAGCAAAGAAATAAGATTATTGGAGTTAAAGAATTGATTCTTTAAGAAGTCTTGAGATTGGAGCTTAAAAAGATGTAATAATAATTCTCTTCTCCTTCAGGTCAATGCGATTACCGCCGCTCGGTTTCTTAAGATTCTTCTCCCTCCACTTGGTCCAGTGCGGACTACGCGCTCCAGTTTCTTGCATCATGTTTATATTTCAAGTTCTTGCATCATGTTTAATTTTCAAGTCATCACCTTAAATCTTAAAGATAAAGAAATGGATTTGCATATCATGTTTATAATTCCAAGTTATCACCTTATAATGACAAGATTAAAATGAGGTTGCATAGCATGTTTATGATTCTAAGATATCACATAAATCTCTTAAGCTCAAGACTTGCTCCTTTTATCTTAAGTGAGAATTTTAATTATGAAGATTCTTTCAAGTTTAGCAAAAAGAATTAGTTTCTAAAAGAGTTTTAAAGCTTTGCAAGGATTCTACGGGAAACTAATATTTTATGTTCACTTAAAATGTGATTTTATACAATTATATGAGGTTCATGATTCGGCTTCTGATATGAGATTAGTACCAATAAATGATGATGATTTAATATGTTTGGAGTTGTGATAATTATGGTTTATTGTTAAGAGAATGATTCTATGCATGTTAGTGACAAAACTAGCTTCCTAGAACAACGTAAATCTAGAATTTACCTAGTCTTTGACCCTTTAAGTTTATCCAATGCCAAATCTGTTTTAGTATGTTATAATTTTGTCTAAGATTAGTTAGCCACGAAAAACTTGGTATCAATTAGTGTAGGATTAATCCGAACACTAAAAATGAAACTAGTAACTAAAAAATCATAAAAGCAAGATTTTTTTTAGAACTCTAAAGAATGAAATTTATGCATTCTGTCCAGAATTATCAACAACTATAAGAACCAGATTTTATTATGTTTAGATAAGGGAGAATAATTCATAATTGGTTTAGTAATTAATGTTAGCATCGTAGGGAAAGCTGGCAAGAAAGGGTTAAAAACGCAACTTCTAACACATCGTAAAACCTTAAGAATAACTTACTGCCTATGCTGCCCCATAGAGTTTAATAATGTTCCTAAGCCTTATAATTAATTGTAATAATGGTAATGAATCCCTTAGATGCATAATTAATTAGTTTGGCAATTGAGGTTACCCAATTCTAGAGTTTCGGTTGTTTAACGGTTTTGATAAGGATTTATGATGATGCCTCTTTGATGTTTTAAGTGATAAGTCTATAAAGTGATTTGATGCTTATTAAGTATTTGATGCCATTGAATGATTCCCTAGCTTGCATGTTATAGTTGCTGTTGCAAACAATGAAAATGCTTATGCATGAAATAAAGAAATAATCTAGTTATTTAAAAAATTACCTTTGTTGCTGGAAGAAAGTGTACTCCTGTAAAAGTGTAATTTGGAAAGGTTCTGGCTAGGAAAGACTTGGTATTTAAGCGTGTCCATTGTGACCCACCTCTCTTTCCTGGAATCTCCAGATGCATGATTTCAGTTAGTATATATTATTCCATCATAAGACTATAAATGAGAAAATGTCATGATGATTATGAATTGAATTATGATATAACATGCAAAGATTTAATGGTGACTTAAATGTAAGAGGAAATGATCCTTTGGACCCATCAGACTATAGGTGGTGAAAAGGTGATCCTAGCCCCCTAGTCCATTCTCTCAAAAGGGTAGAGACAGAATTTTTACTTATCAAAAGGGATAAGTATGTGCTAGTGACGACTAGCAAGGTATGAGCTCATAACCTAGATTACTCCCAAAAGGGTGGAGTATAGGGTGGCCCAGGAAAATGATGATGGAAGTAACTTTAAGTCACCTAAGGAACTAAGTAATGCATGATGTAAATATGATGTTCTTCTATGCATAGTATTTATGATATGATGATGAGAAATATGATGTTCTTTTATGCATAGTATTTATGATATGATGATGAAGAATATGATGTGTTGATAAAAGGAAAAGTTCATTATAAACATGACATGCTAAGTTTATGATGCATTATAAGACGCATGATTAAAACCGACGAACCTCGGTAAAGTATATTTTCGAACTTAATAAATCAATCTTAGCATGCTCACTATTTCATAATGAAACCCGAGGTTCCTGGGGACGATGATGATGACACAATGCATCATGAGGTGAGTACCCTACTGAGATTCTTTTTATAAGTTTCTCACTCCTCTATTTTTCTTTCCATCTCGTCTTCAAAAAGAAGGAAGTGTTCGTGATTCACATTGAGGCTTTCACCTGGTAGCTGAACTTGATCCTGCTAGTTTCACTCGTATATTTCAGATATCTATCCCTATCCTGGAGTGTTATTACTAGGTGCCATTAATGGATGTCCTTCCATCCATATATTATTTATGTTTTGTTAGATTGCCTACACCTAGTCTTATTTTGTTGGTAGGCAAAATATCTATGTGATATGTAATTATGGATGTCATATGATGGAGCCAATATGATGTGTTTCTTCATGATATGTCTATTCATTTTCTGCTTATATCGATTATCGTTCACGTTATGCGCTCACGTTTTCAATTATGTTTTAAAAAAAAATGGCTCGTAATTTCACTAAGTATTTTCAAAGCATGATTAAGGAACTGAAGCAAAGAGTAAAGTCTAGTAATTAATCAGATCCTGCCTAGGTGTATTGGGTTAATTATTAGGGTGTTACAGGATCTACCCCTACGGTCCCCATGGACATCGGAGAGGCGGGACACAGTGATGAGCGAGGCTAGCTCGACGCCAAGAGATGCACCCATGTTCGAGGAGGTCACGTCCGTTCCCCTTTTTGCTTGCACGTGCCCAAGGAGCTTGCCCAGTTCATTGGGTACATACCTTCCAGGGATGAGGATCACCCTCCCGTAAATGGAGATGAAAGATCCTAGAGTCGAGCTATCGCGAGGGTTCCCTGCTGCATCTTTTGATGGGATGACGTTGTGTAACATCCTCCCAAGTACAACACCATTCTTAAGCCATGATATCATACTCGAGAGTTGTTACTTGTTAATTAGTGAACCTTTCTTAATTATCTATAGCAAGCTCGATTCACGTGCGAGATAACTAAGCGTAATTCTATTAAAACATATTACAAATAAACACCATATTCATTGAGTACACAGCTAAAATACAAAAGGAAGCTCCTCTATGAGCTTTACTACATGTTTATCCTCTAATACATTTACATACATTTTCTATCCCACTAAGTACAACAGAATAAAACAGTAACTTCTATACTATTGCGGTCCCACATTCCTCTGCGTAGCAGCATCATTGTTCTGGTTTAACCTGGAGGCGATACGGAAACACAAATCATAGGGTGAGAATTTTATAATTCTCAGGAGGGCAACTCCCCAATCACAATTATAATGTCATCGTCATCGCCCAAGCCACTTCGGTTTATTCAGAAAACCTGATCATGCAATATATTCTAAAGGTTCATTTTAAGGTTCCAAAATCATCCTTCCGAAGTGGGTAGCTTTTAACAATCAATCAGGACATGTACATATATCCAGAAGCTCAAACACATAGTAAGTAAATCTACTTAAAGGATTTCATATGATATAGGTGATACATATGTCAAATACAGTAAAGTAATCTCAAAGTGACTTGGTTTCCATCATGGCCACAAAACCAATTAGTGCATTTTTCTCTTTTCATTGACATAGGAAAGACTTAGTTTATACCCCGGGTATTTTCAGTGGAAACTCCACAATAGATCCATTTATACCCAACGGGTATTTATGGTGGATCACACCACATAAGGGAAATAGAGCTGCTTCAGGACTTAGCTCATTCCTATACGTGGTCATCGAACTTCATTTTTTTCCATTTCGGAATCCCACAGATCTATTCCTAGCCGATACGTCTCCGACTCAAAATAAATTTTGGGAAGTTACTACTTTCGCTTTCCCCTCATTCAATCTAAGTCTTGTTTCTATTTTGTCCATATGTCAGAACATGCACAATTTAAATTTATACATCCTTATAATGACATCATATACTTTTCTCTTTTCTCAAATGCATACATAGGCCACATATAGGCAATCATTCACAATGAAATTCTCATTCTTTTCTCATACTTCAATCTTTAAAATCCATAGCATGCATTTACATGTCATAAGTCATGGCCAAACACTTAATATCAAATACTCATGTCCTACTAGGAGCCAAAGTGCCATTACATTCTCAATTCAAAGCATTGTTCCATTCCCAGCACAATAGGCAGAGTTACTGTCCTAGGAACAACATTTCATTATCATATCAAACAGCCATTTCAAGAGTCACAAAAATTCTGTATGACACTTCAATGTGTCTAGAATAACCTGTAAAAATTTCAGGACAAACACAACTCTATAGCTACCTCAGTAAAATGTACAAATTTAGTGGTCAGGGGCCACCAATTCCCAGACCAGAACCGAGTTCCTCTAATTTTTAACCCTAGAAAATGATTGAATTAATTCACAAAAAAATTCACAGTGACACTTCAATATGTTAATAACTTCGTGTTAAAATTTCAAAGGCTAATTCAATCATTTGCTATGATAATAAATTCGGACAAATTTACTGCTTCAATCTCAACAATCAGGACAGCATCTGCCTCATTTCGGTTTCTAATTTTTCTGAGGCATCAAACCTTAAAACTAACACCCAAGAAAATTCATTTAGTTATTTTAAGGTGTAAATCCAACATATAATTTTTATAGCTCATGAAAGCACCCAAAAATATTCCAAAAATTTCATGAACAACTTGCATATAGGAAAACAGAATTTCCAGCAACTTAGTCCAAACTTACTTTGATAAAACTCATTTTCTAACACCATCCAAACCCACCACAAAAATTCACACATCAATATCAACATAATATCATTCAAAATAACCAGAAATTTCGGACTTAACACAACCCAAAACAGATTAGAAAAATTTGACAAAGAAAAGGCAAGAAAAACCCTACTTTGAGTAACCTATTAGCTCCTTGGCTTCAAGATTAACCAAGCTTGCTTCCTTCTCCTCCAAAGCTCCCAATCCAACTTCAAACCCCTCTGATATCAGTGAGGTGTGAGGTACAAGACAAGGTTTTGATAAGGAATGGAAATTTTGTTCGATTAGATTGGTAGAGAATTAGGTGTAGAACATGTTTTGTGAAGAGATCTTGAGGTTTTATCAAGTTTAGGCTAAGGTTTATGAAGCTCCAAGTTTGTTAATGGAGTTTGAGAGGAAGAACAATGGAGGAGAGCTTCTTGGAGTGTGCTGGACAAAATTTTGATGGAAGGAAATGATAAGATATTGATTTTATGAGTTTATGACAAAATACATAATAATTTGAAGTACAAAATGTTCTTTTTCTTAAAGATAAATGTAGTAAATATTTGTAAGCATCCTATTAGTCCTAATAAAGTGGCAATGGTGTGGCTTCTTCTAAACCACACACTTGTCTAGTTAGGTGGCAAACTTTCACTGAAAGTTTCATTCGTGTAAGAACTACAACGAAATCTCACTAAGGGTAAACACCATACCCGATTGAACCGATATTGCCAGAAAATTAATTTTAAGTATAAAATTATCATTCCCACCTATTTCTAACATTATTCCCATGTTTTCCTAATTTCGGGCACCTTTGGAATCTAGGGTTTAGCTGTCCGCGGGCCGGGGCAGTTACTATTCACCGCCCCGAAATTTTTTTTTTTTTAAACATTCGTTGGGCCATCCTCATTGTTGTTAAACTATTACATTTTTGAAATTATGATTAATAAAGCTCAAATTAATTTTTAATTAAATTTTAGGGTTTACACGTTGGATGTGCACTCATAGGTTGTGGGAGGGATACTAAGCTGGTATCTAGTATTTTGATGTTCCCCATGTATTTTCTATTTTTATGTATTTCTTTCTATTACTTATGTATGGAAGTTCAGCCTACTATGGGTGTAACTCCGCTGTGCTAATTTCTAGGCATTCAACTATGTTATTTAATATTATGACATTTGCTTCTATGGATGGATGTGTTCTTTATTGCTCTTAACTTGTGTGTTTAAGTTCTTTGCTGCTTTACGTTTTGCTCTTGGTAGTGGATGGCTCACGTTTTGTTTTACATGTTTCAAAAAAAAATTTAATCGATTTTTCGCTAAGTATTTTGATAAAAGGAATTTAAAAGAGTAATAACTAATAATTAATCTCAATGCGTCCTAGGCGTGTTGGGTTAAATATTAGAGTGTTACAATGTGCTTTCAAAATAAGAGACTTTTGTTGCATAAGTGTGAAACGTTGAAAGTTTCCTCCTCATCTTTACTGTAAAGTTCATTACATCTTGTAATTAGTTTTCTTGTCTATAAAAATCTTATTTCTACATTCTTAATAGATCATACATTCTTCTTAGGAAGAATTGTTAGAAAGAAGTCATTCAAGTTTTCCAGGTCTGTTATTGTATATTTTACAAAAACTTAAGTATTGGTTAGTTTGAGTGGCAAACCCAAACACAAACCATTGTATCCTTGATCCAGTAGTGATCGTTGTGAAGTAGCTTGGAGAGGCTAAGTAAATCCTACTTGCAACATGAGGTAGAGTTAGCTCCTGGTCATGGTTTAGCTTGGAGAGGCTAGTGAAAGATTACTCGATTATGATGGTAGAGTGAGCTAGGTCACATTTGGCTTGGAGAGGCTAGTGAAAGACTACTTAGGTTATGACAAAGTGTTATTGGCCCATGGTTAGAGGCTGGTCAAAGACTACTCGATTTTGTGACAATAGAGTTAGCCTGGTCATAGAATAGAGCTTAGGAGACTACTATAAAGACTATCCAACTTTCTGTAACACCCTAATATTTAACCCCAATACGCCTAGGACGTATCAAGACTAATTATTAGTTATTACTTCTCTTTAAATTCATTTATAAAATACTTAGGAAAATACGGGTAATTTTTTTTTTTAAAGGAGACATGTAAAACAAAGTGCGAGCCTTTGCGTGTAACATATAAATGACGTGAAGCGGAAGGATTCATAAAACATACAGAACATAAACATAAAAGAACACATCCATCATGAAAACATTCCTCATCATATTCATTAACATAGTTTAGTACAATACTCCAGAAATATAACAGAAGCATAAAGTCTTACCCATACTAGTGGGCAGAGCTTGTAATACAATGATATCAATGATAACAAATACATGAAACAACTCCCAAAAGATAAATACCCAACTAAGACTCTCCCTCCCTCGAGCCATGGATGACGCTCCTACCCATCCTCGGTACATATCCAATGAACTGTGCAAGCTCCTCGGATGCGTGAAGGTGGAAGGATGGGCGAGCATGCCCGCCACGATGAGGGCGCATCTCGGACGTCGTGCTAACCTCCGCTGCGTCACGTCTCCTCGCTACCCATCCCATATCCATGGGTACGGGCGGAACCCTCCGAGAAGGATGAGAAGGAGGATCCTCTGATGGGCCGTCTCCAAACGTCTCGGGCGAGGCACATACTCGGGTAACCTCACTGAAGATGCCAACGGGCGACGTTCGTCTCGGGGTCGCGTCCTCTCAAAAATCATGTCGTCGCCAAAGGGGGAGGTCGGGTGAATATCTGGAGACTGGAAAGGCAACGCGTCCCACATATGCAAAAATACGTATAGCACAACGACCCTCGAAGTGGTAGGCTGATGGTCGGATCGTAGTGCAGCTCCCACGGGTGCGTCAACAAAAATCACGAACGACGCCATCGATGTCTGAAGACGTAACGGAAAGAAAGAGAGGGGTGAGAATCTTGCTAAAGAATCTTAGGGAAATCCTCTATCCTAGTGTCATCGTTTACGTCCCAGGAACCTTGGGTTTATTATGAAAAGGTTAAGCATGCATAAGTTCATTATGAGGTTTTCACAAAGGTATTTATCCAAGGTCCATGTCTTTTATAATGATTCTTAATACATGTATGCAACATAATAGTCCATGGATGCATGGCAGTACTTTAGGTAAATCAAACAATTATCAATCAACATATAAGTGGCATGTAACCTTTCTCTTGAACATCTTTCCTTTTCTCATACTTGTGACACCAATAATATAGTAACCGCACCCTTAAACTAGGCTATGAGCTCATACCTTAACTAGTCGTCACTAGTTCTTACTTATCCTCTTGATAAGCGAATCATAAACATAATCATCATAATCCCACTCCAGGACGGGTAGGGGCCTAAGGATCACCCATCATGGGACTTTTTCCTTCTTCGAAACGCATCGACTTGGTTAAGACCAACGACTTTGTCCGCTTTGGCAGGCTAATGTCTATGCCCTCACGGTTTTACCTTCTCCTCACGGAGAAGTACATGTCGGTGTGTCACCTTAAACATCATATACTTTCATTCTTCGAAACGCATCGACTTGGTTAAGACCAACGACTTGTCCGCTCGGTATGGCTCGATGTCCATACCCCCACGGGTTTACTTTCTCCCTAAAGGAGAAATGCGTCTCGGCATATAACTTTAAACTTCATATTTCTCAAAAACTTTCTTTTTGTCCCTCAAATTGACGGAAATTCGGAGCGTAATGACTCACCACGAATTTCCTCAAATTTGAGTCTTGCCACATAACTTACATAATGCATGTTATCTCACAAAATCCTCCATCAAGAAAACTTTTCAATCATGACAACATACTTTCTCTAATTCATTTCTATCACATAGCCTCATGCATTATGCTCATAATATCCAAAAACATCACAGCATATCACAAATCCATATATTCTCATACTCATGATATTAACACATTCATTCATATCACAAGCATACTCACTTGGTCTCATTCTCACATCACACTTCCTATCTCATATTGTCTTATGCTTTGGCCCTTACGGGTCTTAAACTTAAGTTCCAATCATTCTAATGCTCATAGTACATCTTTATTCCATTTAAGGGATCATTACTTATAATTCTTACTAAGATTTAGGCACACTTAAAATTCCAAACAGCATTATGTAGTTTGGGCAGGAAAAATATCATATACTTACGGGCTCTAGAATCTCCGTTCGTGACCCTTTTTAAGATCCGTCTTCGCCTAAGGCTTCATAATCAATCCCTAAAACCAATTATGAGGGATTCCTAGGCATGTTTACTAAGTTATAATTCACTTTCCTCAATTTAACTTTGCTGGACAGAATCACATTTTGCCATGTCTAAGTGTGCTAGAATTCCTATTTTAAGTCCTTATCATCACCTTAAGCTTAGTAATTAATACCTAATCATTTATGAAAGGTTTTTATGCATATCCTACTGATTATGAACCATTTACACTTGAATTAATTATGCTGGAACAGTTTTGCAAATTTGTGCATTAAGGTGTTCTAGAATTCTCATTCTTGATCCTTTTAAGTTACTTATTCTTTTCTAACTTCTCTAAATCGATCCTCCCTTCACTCAAACATGATTTTACACATTTTAACACCTTAGAACAACATTTGTACAGCAGCCAATCATGAAGGGCAGAACCGAAATCATAAGCCCATAAAATCACATAATCTTGTGAATTAAAATGCATACAAGTTACTAGTTTTCTCTTGGAATAATTCTAGGGATTCAAAACTCTTTTAGAACTCAAATCCTTTCATTAAAATCATGCCTTTACACATAAGGTCAGTAGCTAAATTAACTTGCTTGCAAAGTAGTTTTAAAGTATATAATTTTATGCATAATGTTGCTTAGGTGCTCCTAAGCTTGGAAAAATTACAAAACACAAACTATGGACACTTGTGATTAGAGGAACTCATATTAAGTCCATCATCATCACCACAAGGCTGAAATGACTTCTTTAAGAATGCCAATATTTTCTTGAAAACCTTACATAGGATACTTGGGCAAGCCTTTAGCTCTAGATTATTAAAGTGATGACATAAACTTAAACATGCTATGCACCTCATTTTATTCTTCATTAGAAAATAAAGTGAAGACATGAAGTAAACATGAGATGCACCTTTTTATTATCTTCAGAGTTTAAGTGATGGCATAAAATTTAAACATCCTAGACAAGAAAGTAAACATGAGATGCAATGTTCAATTCTTTATTTTAGTACTCTAGGCCTCTTGAGGTGTTTACCCCAAATCAACAATCAACTTTAAGGTTGAAATAGGTAGGCTTTGAGATTTATTAAGTGATGATGCACATTCTTGTTTTAATCTTTAAGTTGCTTAGTGATGGCTTGAAAATAAACATGCTATGCAAAGCATAAAAGTAAACATGAATACAATCCTTTTTAATCTTAACTAGAGCTCTTACAAGACTTTAAAGGAACATAAAAACCTCAACCCATTATGTATCATAAGGTGAGCTTTAGAGTTCTTAGCATCAAGACACCAAGGAAGTCTTATGTTCTTCGAACACCATCATCAAGCTCAAGGAAACGATTTTTCAAGAGACAACCTTTTAAACAAACATAAAAGGGCTACCTTAACATTTTTAGCAAACTTTGTTCAAGAGAGGAAAGGAAAAACCGAAACCATTGAAGAAAAAGAAATAAAAACCAAAGCTTGAACAAGGCAAAAAGGAAAAAATTGAAACCTTAGAAGAATGAAGGCCAAAACTTTGAACTAGGAAAAACCAAGGAGGAACAGAATCATAAAGGAAAGGAAATGAAAAACCAAAACTTTGAACTTGCAAAAAAAAGGAAAAAAATCCGAGTTTGTATATGGTCTTAGACCAAGATCCAAGCTTTAGAGGTTTCTCTCATGGCAAACACCAAACTATCTCCATGAGACCTCATCATCAAGCTAAAGATTGGTTTGTAAAATGGCCTCATGGCCGAAAATACAAAGGGAAGAAAAAGAGTTTGAAACCAAGAGAAAACTAGAAACTTTTCTCAAAGAAAGTAAAGAAAACTTGAAAGAAAACCCCTACCAAGTGAAATCTTGAAAGCTTTGAAAGAAAGCTTGAGTTTGCAAGGAAATGAGAAGACAAAATCTTCTCTTGGTGAGCAACAAGGATTCGGCCTCGGGCATTTTGGTCATTTGCACTCAATCCAGAAAATGGGATTACATTCTCTGGTTGAGAAAGATTTTTATTGGAACTCGTAGTTGTTGAGAACCAATGTAGGAGGCTTGGCCAAACTAGTATAAAAACTTCTATTCACTATCTTCTTCTCCTTTATCTATCTTTCTTTTCCTCCTTCTGACTACTATTTTGTGTTTTTTGAAAAAAGTTTCCTTTACATGTTTTTATTGAATATCTCATGTAATACCCTAATAAAATTGAACCATACTTAAGTCATGTTTCGTTCTTATTTGTTATTACTTCTTGTTCTGTGTTCCTCTTTGAAATTACCTGTTACATGAAATTAATGGAATTTTTTTTTCAAAACCACATATTCACAATCAAGCATAGCGTGAATTGGAAGTTACGTATATCAATTCTAAATGATTTTATCGGTCAAATCTCTTAGCGGAAAATCACAAATACATAATATAACTAGCACACTTTCATATTAATGATAAGTACAATACACAAGTGGTTCAAGGGATGGTATTCCACCCTTAATACAACTCTTAATAAGACAACAAAACAAAGTACAACATTTAATACATCAAGGCTCCAAGGAAACACTACTAATATGGAAACATACCTAAACTTCACTATAACTAGGTAGCAAGGCGTGAAATAATCGGCGTGGGGCACGGTGGATGATTCCATTACTCATATAGTATGGTGGGTCCGAAGGACTCCTAACAACTAGGAATTAAAGAGGGGTGCGCTCTAGTTCTGGATAGGTACTCCATCAACAACTGGGTGACTAGAGGTGTCATTGTATAGGTCATAGTTTGATATAGGTATCACGTCAGAACAGGACCAAACTCGTAGACGCATTCCAAGTTGTGCCAACCATCCTCCTCAAAGTTGTCGTGCCAAGTTGTCAAAGTCTTCTCCTATCAATTCTTCCTCTTCTTCCATAGGGTCTTCCTCTAGGTCTTCTTCCTCATCAGCATCATACTGGTTAGGCTCAAAGGATCATCTAAAGAGGCTCAATGTCCATAGGCACCTAAAGGATCTCTACCTAGAGTTCAAAGATAGCATTACCATGGGTATGTGACATGGAAGTGCTATGAGGATCTACACGTAAGAGTTAGAAATGATGTGGGACCTGCTAGATGAGTTCTGGTGGTTCTACATTCTGCTACTAGGGCTACCTTGATAACACAAACTCCTTAGGAAAGGGGCCCTACCTCCAGGGTCCAATCAGAGTTCAAGCTCTGTGGGGCAAACCATCGTGAATGCGTTCAAATATAGAAATGACACAGTTGAAGGTGTGATAAATCATAGATTTCTCAATAGGCAATTTTTAATCTTATCATGAGTATCATTGTGTACATCTCTAGGCCACTTTGGTTTTATTAATTGAATGAAAACATGGGCAATTAAGATTTCATTATGCTTTACTTTCGAAAATGTTCAAATCCAGAAGTGACATGTCTTTTAAAATCTTTCATTAACAAGGATAACAAATTTATCCAAGATATCATAATCATAGCAATTACTTAACTAAATACACAAATGTAACAATGCATGCATTTTTTAACTTGATTCAGTTCTTCACTCATCTAAGTGCACCAACACCAATGTCTTAATCCACCTTCGTAGGTAATAAGGTCATACCATGGCTATTACCACAACTTGTTCTATAGAAATCTCAACGGATGGGGTAAGGGGTTAAGTAGAGAGCTTCTCCCATTACTTTTATTCATAATCATATGCAATTCTTCTTGACATTCAACATTTTTCATATGAATTATCATGGTAATGTATTATCATTCAATACAATAAATACTATGGTCATTATTCAAGTCATATAAGGCATAACATTCACGTCATAGCAGATATAGCACTTTGAAGCATTCATGCATATAATGAATCATTCACGATCATTCATAACATTTCATACACGTTCAAGATCATAGGTCATAGTCATGCATTATGTGTGTCTCAAGTCATTAAGTCTTATTTAATTAAAATATAAGCTTATAGGTCAAGGGTTAAGTTCTCTTAGTCATTTATGAGTGAAAATTCTTAATTATGTGTAATTATGGATTATATACCTTTATTATATTTATATTAATTTGATAAGTTTTATTTAAATAATTCATTAACCCTCTTGAAAATGGTAATTACAGATTTGCCCTTGAAAGTGCTACTTTTGGCTTGTTAGAGTTTTAAGCTTATTACCAATTTTGGCATGTCTGAATGAAAAATTAATTTCTCCCTCTACACTTACTCTCTCAAGAAAATAAAAATATTGTCAGATTCTTGACTTAAAAAAATTTCTCTGAAAGTGAATTTTGCAGAAAGATTCCAAGTGAAATGTCTTTTATACCCTTACAAAGTTACCCTATTCCAGTAGTGTTGAAAGTTTAAACCATAACTTACTTTGTGATTTTGGAACAACATGAACGTTTCTAGTGTATGTATTTTATATATCTGTGTTCCTTAGGATCTTATCTTTCCAACAACACCAATTTCACACGTTTTACATATTTGTGGAAAGAGAAAACCTTAGTTTAGTGCTAAGGGGTCAGATAGCATCTTCAATAAAAAGGCTGAACTTTGAAAAATTATATCTTTCTCTAGAAAATGAATTTTTCTATGCTTTCTTTTGGAGAATGTTTCGTAAAAGGTTAAATTTTAGATATAGTTTTTACAAAGGTTTAAATGACATGATTTTTAAATGTGACACGTTTTTGTGCACCTATCTTCGGGAAATTTTTCAGCACGTGTGTGTGTGTGTGTGTGTGCTTGCTTCTTTTCAATTTAGATAATGGATTCGCATTATTTTCAACATGGTCAGCATATATGTACATCAATATACAGACTTTGTATATACTAATTGTAACACCCTAATATTTAACCCAACATGCCTAGGACATATTAAGATTAATTATTAGTTATTACTTCCTTTTTAAACTCATTTGTAAAATTACTTAGCGGAAAATAGGTAATTTTTTTTTTGAAATATGTAAAACAAAATGCGAGCCATCGTATACTACATAAGCGAAACGTAAAGCAGAAAGAAAAATAAATCATACAATACAAAAGCAATAAAAAACACCTCAATCATAGGAACAACCATCATAATATTAAATATCATAGTTTAATACAACGCTGAAATATAAAAGGGCATAAAGCCATACCCATGTAAATGGGAGAGCTTAGTACATGAAATATAAAGTAGAAAGGTACATAACAGAAAACATAAAACAACACGTACATGGAAACCTCGAAAGATCAAACCCAAACCATGGCTACTCCCTCAAACTCCTAATGACGTTGATCCTCGTCCCTCGAAGGTATGTACCCAATGAACTGTGTGAGCTCCTGGGTGTGTGCAGAAAGGTGGACGACATGACCTCCTCAACATGGCGCATCTTCAAGCATCGAGCTAGCTTCCGGTACGTCACCATATCCTACTCTCTCCCGATATCCATGGGAAGTGTAGGGGCAGATCCCTGATAGATATGGGTGGGGAATCCTCTTACGGTGAGTCTTCGAACGCCTGGCGAGGGTCATATTGGAGGTAGTCGTGCCGTTGAACCCAAAGGGTTGGCACGACGATCTGCTCGTCGCGAGGGCGAGTCTTGTCGAAAATTGTCGTCGCAAAAGGTGAGGTGGAAGTGAAGCAAAAGCTGGAAACTGGATGTATGACGGGCGTCCATATGTTGAACCCAAAGGGTTGGCACGACGAATCTCGTCGCGAGGGCGAGTCTTGTCGAAAATCAGTCGTCGCCAAAAGGTGAGGTGGAAGTGAAGCAAAAGCTGGAACTGGATGTATGAACGGGCGTCCCATATGCGCAAAAATGCGCAGCACAACGACCCTCAAAATGATATGACTAATGATCTGGATCGTAGTGCATCTCCCATATCGTGTGTCAATGAAGATCACGAACGATGCCATTCGGTCTGAAGACGTAACGGAAAAGAAAAAGAAGAGGGGTGAGAATCTTGCTAAAGAATCTCAGAGGGAAACCTCCTATCCTAATGTCATCGTTAACGTCCCTAGGAACCTTGGGTTTATTGTGAAAAGGTTAAACATGCAAAGGTTCATTATGAGGTTTTCATAAAAGTAATTATCCAAGGTCTGTATCTTTTATGATGAATCTTAATGCATGTATGCAGCATAGCAAAACATGAATGCATGGCAATACTTTATGCGCAAACCAATAAAACATCTCATCAATAATTAATTCTCATACAAATGGCATGTAATTCCTCTTGATCAACCTCTCTCTTTCATAAGCAAAATGCTTCACATCTTTCTCATTTCTCAAACTTGTGACATCATGGTATTTTAAAAATAGTAACCAACCCCTAATACTACGCTATGAGCTTATACCTCAACTAGTTGTCACTAGTTCTTACTTATCCTCTAGTAAGCGTATCATAATCATAAAAATAATAATCCGACTCCAAGTCCGGCGGGAACCTAAGGATTACCCATCATGGGACCTTTTCCTTCTCCAAAACACATCAACGGTTAAGCAAGTGACTTTGTCTGCTTTGGAGGCTAATGTGAATGCCCTCAGGTTTTCCTTCTCCTCACCATCAGGAGAAGTATGTCTAAGTCTGCGAAACGCATCATCTTGGTTAGAACCAGTGACATTGTTCGCTTCGATATGCTCCACGACCATACCCCCCACGGGTTTCCTTTCTTTTTCCGTAGCAGGAGAAATGCGTCTTGGCATGTCACATATAAAATCTTTCTTTTCAAACTTTCTTTAAAGTCCCTCAAATTTGATGGAAATTCGGTAGCATGACGACTTCACCCGAATTTCCCAAATTGAGTCATGCCACATAACTCAATAACACGTTGTTCTTATGCAATTCCTTAATCAAGTAAATCTTTCAATCTCAAACATATTTTCCCATATCATTCATGTCTCATATTCTCATGCATCGTAATCACATCATTTCACTTTATCAAAAACATCAAGTCATACATTCGTACATCCTCATACTCAAGGCATGTAATATATTCCCATACATCATAGATATACTCACTTGAACTCATTCTCACATCATACCTCCTATCTCATGGTGTTTTATGCTTTGGCCCTTACGGGTCTTAAACTTGTGTTCTAATTATCCTAACATTCATTATGGATCTTTGTTTCACCTAAGGGATCATTACCTATAATTTCCTCCAATGTTTATACTTATTAACATAACCAAACAGCATTACATCACTTTGGGCAGAAAATTATCATATGATTATGGGTGTTCTAGAATCCTCGTCTTTGACCCTTTCTAAGTTCCGTCTCGCCTAAGACTCCATATTCAACTCCTAAACTAATTATGAGGGATTCCTACACATATCCACTAATTATAAACCATTTTTCTTAAGTCCAATTATGCTGGAACAGAATTTACAATTTGTGCATCTACATGTTCTAGAATCCTCATTTTAAGTCCTTTCTAGTTACTTGTTCTTTCCTAACTTCTCTAAATCATCCCTTGCTTCACTCAAACATAATTTTACACATTTTATCACCATAAAACAGAATTTATACAGTGGCCAAGTACACAAGGCAGAATCCAAAAGGCAAGCATCATATAATCACATAGATTCATGATTTAATATGCATATAAGTTACTAGTTTTCTCTTGGAATCATTTTAGGAACTCAAAACTCCTTTAGAAACCAATTTCCTCATACCATGAAAAAACAAGTGAGGTCAGTAGCTAAATTATTTAGTTCATAAAATAGTTTTACAAACAAAATCTTGTTTATAACATTCTTTAATACACCTAAGCTTAGAAAAATTTCAAGACATAGGCTATGGGCACTTATGATTAGATGAACTCATCTCAAGTCCATCATCATCATCACAAGGCCGAAATGGCTTCCTTGGGATGCCTCCATTTTCTAAAACTTTACTTGTGATACTTGGGCAAGACTTTTAAGCTCTAGGATATTTAAGTGATGACATAAACTTAAACATGCTATGCACTTGTTTTACTCTTCATTATAAAGTAAAGTGAAAGCATAAAATAAATATGAGATGCAACCTCATTATTATCTTTAAAGATTAAGTGATGACTTGAAATATAAACATGAAATGCAAGTTTGGAAATTTAAACATGATAATGCAAGTTCATTTAGTTCTTCTTGAGACTTATGTAACACCCAATTTTTACTATCATTCCAGAATTACCCTAAGTAATTCTTATATAAAATTAAAGGAACAATCCTCAAATAAGGATATAACATTAGAAAGAGGTTATGAGCAATTCGTGCAAGATGCAATCCAGATTTTCTACTGTGTAAAATGACCAAAATGCCCTGAGGTTATTTTCTCAAAATGAGGATCGTGGGCCCTACCCATCCTCAAGGGATGTTTTGATGATAATAAGGGATTGTTTGTGTTATGTGTGTTAATAGAGGAGAAGAATCCTCATTTTGAGCTCCAGCACGCGAAATGACCAAAACGCCCATGCGGTTGTTTTAACTCCAATTTGCGTGCCTCCTGGTTCAGAACCTCACTAAAATGTTTTAAAACATGTTTTTAAGTTATGATTGTCCATTGGTTAAGCTCAGGTGGCCTGGGGGATTTTTAGCGAAATGACCATTTTGCACCTGTCTTTGTGCAATTTTGCGAATTTTGAGATTTTGATTCGTCTAATGAAACCTAAGCAATATTAGGCTCAAATTAAAGCTTATTAAATTCTAATTATTAATCTAGAGTCAAAATTATTTATTTAGATTGATTAGAACCCAAAATTGCTTAAAAACACTCAAATTGCTTACTAATTCACTAAGCCCTTAATCGTAAATTCTCTAATTTGCAGAATACCTTACCTACACCTAAATAATACATGGAACACACAAATTCCTCTTCCATGGGCTGTAATGGACAAAATTATTGGTCCATAATGCATCAGAAAATTTGTCAAAGAATGCACAAAAACCAAGGTATGAAAGCAAGGAACCATGAAAACATGATTCCATGTTTTAAGCCACCAAACAAGATGATTTTTCTTCCTTGTTTCCTCCTCAAATTTGGTCAGACTTTCCTCCTTTTCTTGTCCATTTATGAGCTTCAAAATCTTCTATAAATAGGCATACTTGAGGAGTGTTAGAAGCCTTGAATCATAGTTACACATTTCTAGTTTTCAAAAGCTTAAAAGCTCTCATTCTTTCCTCCCCTTGGCCGAAACCTTGCATTCAGTTTTCAAGGAGATTTTCTTTCATTTCATTCAAAGAAACCAAGTTCTCTTCCTTTCCTTCAAAACAAATTAGGTAGGGAGTTATCTTTAAGCTTATTTCTATGCTTTGCTAAGTGTTGTTCTTGGTTCAAAATGATGATTTCATGGACTTTCTCTAGCTTTTCCATTTGGTTTTCTTCTTTCTTTTCCTTTGAACATTTGGCCATAAGGCCTATATGGGAATATGATGATAGCTTGATGATGAGGACCTTGAGTGTTGGTTGTAAATCCATCACAAGTTAGGCCTCTAAAGCTTGAAAATTCCACTTGATGCAAAACTTTAAAGAATGATGTTTTTATGATGTAAAAATAAATATCTTGAGTTTAGAACTTGAAAGATGTATTTTTCACTTTGTCTTGCTAAGATATATTGGGTTGAATTTATATTTCTCTAAAGTCTTGGAGGAGCTCTAGTAAAGAAATAAAATGAACTTGCATCCATGTTTAAGTTTATGCCTTGCATAACCATGTTTACTTTCTATGTCATCACTAAATTCTCAAGAATGAATAAATGAACTTGCATTCTCATGTTTAAATTTCCAAGCTTGCATTTCATGTTTATGTTTCAAGTTGTCACTTAATCTCTAAAGATGATAAAAGGTTGCATCTCATATTTATTTTATGCTCTCACTTTATTTTATAATGGCTAAAAGAATCAACGCATGACATGTTTATTATTATGTTATCACCTAAGAATCCTAGAGCCCAAAGACTTGTCCAAGTATCACAAGCAAAGAAATAAGGTTCTTGGAACCATAATAATAAGAACTTTAAAACTCACTTTCAATTTCCTTAAGATTATTGGAGTCAAAGAATTCATTCTTAAGAAGTCTTGAGTTTGGAGCTTAATAATGTAATAAGAATTCTCTTTCTCTCTTCAGGTCAGTGCGGACTCCGCCGGTTTCTTATTTTCTTTTATTAAGATTCTATTCTCTCTTCACTGGTCCATGCGGACTGCGCTCTAGTTTCTTATTTATTTCAAGCTCTTGCATCATGTTTTTATTTCCAAGCTTGCATAATCATATTTATATTTCAAGCAAATCACCTTAATTCGTGAATATAATAATATGTACCTGACATCATGTTTAAATTTCAAGTCTTGCATATCATGTTTATAATTCCAAGTTATCACCTTATAAAGACAAGATTAAAATGAGGTTGCATAGCATGTTTATGATTCTAGTTATCACCTAAATCTATAAAGCTCAAGACTTGCTCTTTTTATCTTAAGTGAAAATTTAATCTTGAAGATTCTTTCAATATATAAATCGGCCTCATAATTAAGGTAGGCCCAAAGTGCTTTTAAATAGCTACTGATTTAGTCCTATAATTTCTTTCAAGATTAACAAAAAGCATTAGTTTCTAAAAGAGTTTTAAGGCTTTGCAAAGATTTTACGGGAAACTAGTATCTTACATGTACTTAAAATGTGATTTTAAGCAATTATGTGAGGTTCATGATTCAGCCACTGATCTAAGTTTAGTACTACTGTATGATGATGGTTTAATATGTTTGAAGTTGTGATAATCATGGTTTATTGAGGGAATGATTCTATGCATGTTAGAAATAAAACTAGCTTCCAAGAAAAAGCATAAAAGCAAGATTTCTAGAACTCTAGAAAATGAAATTTATGCATTCTGTCAGAACCTTTAGCAGCCCTAAGAACAGGTTTTATTATGTTTAGATAAGGGAGAATGATTCATAATTGGTTTAGTAATTAATTTTAGCACCATAAGGAAAGCCGTAATGAGTTAAAAATGCAACTTCTAGCACACCGTGAAGCCTTAAATATAACTTGCTGCCTATGCTGTCCCATATAGTTTAATAATGTTCTTAAGGCTTATAATTAATGGTAATGATGATAATGAATCCTTAGATGCATGATTAATTAGTTTGATAATTGAGGTTACCGATTCTAAAGTTTCGGTTGTTTAAGACGTTTTTTTTGTAAGAATTTATGATGATGGTTCTTTGAAGTTTGAAATGATAAGTCTATGTAGTGAATTGATGCTTATTAAGTATTTGATATCATTGAATGATTCCTGGATTGCATGTTATAGTGCTGTTGCAAACAATGAGAATGTTTATGCATCCTGATGATTATGAATTGAGAGTTGTATTATGATATAACATGCAAAGATTTAATGGTGACTTAAAATGATCCTTTGGACCCATCAGACTATAGGTGGTGAAAAGGTGATTCTTGCCCCTAAGTTCTCTCAAAAGGGTAGAGTTGGGATTTTAACTTATCAAAAGGGATAAGTATATGCTAGTGACGACTAGTAAGGTATGAGCTCATAACCTAGATTACTCCCAAAAGGGTGGAGTATAGGGTGGCCCAGGAAAATGATGATGAAAGTAACTTTAAGTCACCTAAGAAACTAAGTAAATGCATTATGTGAATATGATGTTCTGCTATGCATAGTATTATGAAATGATGATGAGGAATATGATGTGATTTTATGCATAACTATGTTATTATATATGAAAGGAAAAGTTCATTATAAACATGACATGCTAAGTTTATGATGCATTATAAGACGCATGATTAAAAGGACGACCTCGGTAAAGTATATTTTGAACTTAATAAATCAATCTTAGCATGCTCACTATTTCATAATAACCTCGAGGTTCCTGAGGACGATGATGATGACACGATGCATATGAGGTAAGTACCCTCCTGAGATTCTTTTATAAGTTTCTCACTCCCTCTTCTTTCTTTCCATCTCGTCTTCAGAAAGTGATGGTGATGTTCGTGATTCCCTTGATACTCTCACCTGGTAGATGTACTTGATATGGTGAAGTAGCTTATTATCCTTGAGTGTGTTTGCTAAACTAAAGTAAGCTTGGATATCTATTCCTATCTTTGAAGTGTTATTAGCAGGTCCGTTAATGGATATTTTTCCATCCATATACTATTTATGTTGGTTTGATTGCCTACACCTAGCTTAACTCTTGGTAGGAAAAATATCTATGTATTAAGTAATTATGGATGTTATATGATGGAGCCAATGTGATGTGATGTGATGTACTTAAATTCTAATATGTCTTTTTATATTCGCTAAATCGTTCACGTTATGCGCGGCTCACGTTTTCAATTATGTTTAAAAAAAAATGGCTCGTAATTTCACTAAGTATTTTCAAAATATGATTAAAAGAGCTGAAGCAAAGAGTAAAGTCTAGTAATTAATCAGATACAACCTAGGTGTATTGGGTTAATTATTAGGTGTTAATTTTGGTAGAAGGGTCGGTTCTCATGGAGCCTAAGGATTGGACTGGCTATGCTTCTAAAGCATAATGCGAATGTCATTACTGTAGATGTTTATCAGTAGGATAAGGTTGAGGATTAGTGATGCATGACCATTGTATGTTGCACGTGCCATGGTAACTTGCTCACTTTGCATGGAATGTTGAGCCTGATCACCTCAGTGTTGCTGTTTTGTGTGTATAGGGACCAATGGCACGTCGACAACAACTAAGGCGCGACACGAATACAGCAGAACAATGAGCCAAATCTGAAACACTCGTGATGTGGCAAGGACAATGAGAATGATGATGGAGCGAATGGATGGGGATCGCCAAGCTAATGCGAATCAAGGCCATGAAGATCCCTGAACATGCTCGTTTAGGGAATTCGTAAGGCAAACCCACAGTTTCAAGGGGACACTCAATCCAAATGTAGCAGATGAATGGATTGGAATATTGAGTGTCTTTGCTGTTTCTTCATGTTCAGAGGACGAGGAGGTCACCTTCGCTACCCATATGCTTGAGGGTGGCAGGCTTTTGGTGGGCAGGTGCCGAAGACTCCTAAAGGCGAACACGGACATTGATTAGGAGCTATTTAAGGTCCATTTTTATGAGAAGTATTTCCCAAAGTCGATCAAAAATGCCAAGGACATTGAGTTCATGCAACTTGTGCAAGGAAACATGAATGTGGCCGGTCACTGCAGATTTGAAGAACTTATTAAGTTCTCAAGGATGTATCAGGGTAACCCGATGAGTATTGGAAATGCATTAAATACGAGTTAGGATTAACGCGAGACTCAATGTGGAGTTGCACATTTGGAGATTGGGTCTCTACTCTAGTTAACAAATGTTGCATAATTGAAGAAGGGCAGAGAAAGCTGAGCACCTCAAAGTCTAATAATGTCACCGAAGCTGACACCTCAAGGTCAACAGTTCAAGAAACGAAGCCCCATTCCCACCTAGATAAACCCAAGGTCCACAAAGGAACTTTCAACAAGGAAGGCCGAACAATAACAACGTAATAGCCCAACAACAATCGCAACAACAATAACAACAATAAGGGAAAAACCCACAAAAGGTTCCAGCAGCACCTCCACAACCCCCACCATCCAGAATGTCCAAGTGTGGTAAGAATCATGGAAGCATCCTGTAACATCCCTTGCACTGCTTATGGATCCAATGTCCCCAAACCAACACGAGTCTTTTCAAGTGCTTTGTCCTTACTCACACGTTTCCTAGGAAAACTTCCAGGAGGTCACCCATCCCAAAATTCCAGGAGTCAACGCTTAACTATGGAGTTCGTGATATTTAAAAGAAAGATGCATCTTTTGGCATAGGTAGTACCAATCAATTCATATAAGCCTTCCTTGACTGTCTAGTCCCATACCTATGCAACTTAGACCTCATTGGTGTGTGATCGTTCATTCATGTACCTCCGCTGGAGAGGCTCCTTGTAGTCCTTCTACAGACGATCACTCCTGCCTCGTCCCGGGCGTTACATGCCCACCGCTTCCGCTGGTTCGTCCCAGGAACCACAGTCCTGGAGAGGTGCGGCTCTGATACCATTTGTAACATCCCTTGCTGCTTTATGGATTGCCACTGTCCCCACAAACCAACACGAGTCTTTTCAAGTGCTTTGTCCTCACTCACACGTTTCCTAGGAAAACTTCAGGAGGTCACCCATCCAAAATTACCCCAAGTCAAGCACGCTTAACTATGGAGTTCTTTCGAGATAGGCTAAAAGAAAGATGCATTTTTGGCATAAGTAGTACCAATCAATTCATATAAGCCTTCCTTAATGTATAGTCCCATACCTATACCAACTAAGATACCTCTTGGGTGTGTAATGGTAGTCATGCCACTCCGCTTGAAGGCAAGGGCTCCTTGTCATGCCTTCTTGGGCGATCATGGTCCTGCCTCGTCCCGGGCGTTACACATACCATGTGAAGCGAACAAATGTTTGCTACTTGTGTGGAAAGCCAGGCTACTACTCGAGAATGCACAGAGAGGAACCCGTCAACCCCCAATCCCAAACGCGAGTACCAAGGAAGGTCTTGGTTAATCCTGAAGAAACGACAAAGTCACGAAATCTCATGGAAGGTAAGTGTAACATGCATGGTAAAAACTTAATTGTACTATATGATTCTGGCGCTTCCATTCTTTTATCTCCCATCATGTGTTAAAAGCCTTAACTTACATGTGACTGAACTTCCTTTGACCTTGTTGTTTCTACCCCGACTGGAAAACTTTTAGGACTTGTAGATGTTGTCTAGATTGTAATTTTGTTATTGAAAATAGATCCTTTGTTTTAGACCTTATTTGCTTACCTATGCGAGGTTTAGATGTGACTCTTGGCATGGATTGGCTTGAGACCAACCCTGATTGTTAAACCTATGAGAAAACCATCACTTTTCTTCCAGTTCCATTTGAACCTAAGAAACCTATAAGTCTTATACATAACCCCCTGGGTATTGGTAAGGGTGAGAGTAAAGGATATATTTTCTTAGCCGCTAGTGATGTAGACTTTGAGCAAAGTATCGATGAGATACCGATAGTAAGGAATTATCCCAAGTATTTTAGATGAGATAGAGTTTCCCCAAGAGAGAGATAGAGTTTCCATAGAATTGCTTAGGTGCAGGACCCATATCTATAGCCCCATCCAGGATGTCCCCATTAGAGTTGAGTGAGTTAAAAGCTCAATTGGAAGATTTATTGGAGAAAAAGTTTGTTAGGCCTAGTGCATCACCTTGGGAGCCCTGTTATTTGTAAAGAAAAAGATGGAAGTATGAGGATGTGTGTCGATTATAGGCAATTGAATAAAGTGACGGTGAAGAACAAATACCCTTTGCCTAGGATAGATGACTTGATGGACCAGCTTAAAGGTGCGTAGTGTTTTCTAAGATTGATTTGAGGTCAGGTTACCACCAGATTAGGGTGAGAGATGAAGATATACGAAAACGGCCTTTCGCACATCGATACGGCCATTTTGAGTTTTAGCAATGTCCTTTGGATTAACCAATGCTCCAGCAATTTTTATGGATTACATGAATAGGATCTTTAGACCCTATTTAGATCAGTTTGTGGTTGTCTTTATAGATGACATTCTCATCTATTCTAAGACCCATGAGGAGCATGACGCCACCTAACCATAGTACTAAAGGACTTGAAGGAAAAGAAACTATATGCCAAGCTTTCTAAGTGTGAATTCTGTTGGATGAGGTGAAATTTTTAGGGCATGTAGTATCTAAGAAAGGAATTCTCTGATCCTAGTAAGGTGGAAATGGTCGTAACTGGGAAAGACCAACCACGGTCTGAAGTAAGGAGCTTTTGGGTTTAGCTGGTTATTATCGTCTTATCAAAGGATTTCCCAGACTTCCTACCCTGACCAAGCTAACTAGGAAAAACCCTTTTTCATGGACCCGAAGTGTGAAAAGAGCTTTCAAGAGCTAAAACACAAGCTAACCTCAACCCCTGTCTTAGTGTTACCCGACCAAAATATGCCTTTCGAAGTATCCTGTGATGCTTCAGAAAGGGTTTGGGTTGTGTCCGATGCAAGATAGGCAAGTGGTGGCCTATGCGTCGAGGCAACTCAAGCCACATGAGGCAAATTACCCTACCCACGACCTTGAATTAGCCGTCGTGTTTGCTCTAAAGATTTGGAGACACCATTTATACGGAGTGAAGTTTGAGGTGTTCTCCAAATCACAAGAGTTTGAAGTATCTCTTTGATAAAAAAGAGCTAAACATGAGGTAAAGAAGGTGGATGGAATTTTTAAAGATTATGATTTTGGGTTAAACTATCACAGGTAAAGCTAATGTTGTAGCCGATGCCCCAAGTAGGAAATCTTTACAAGTATCCCGTTTGATGGTGAAGGAGGTTGAGTTAATTGAGCAATTTAGAGACCTAAACCTAGGGATGACCTTGACCACTAAGGGCATAAGAGCTTGCCATCTTAGTGTGATGAGTGAATTCAAGGAAAGAATTGCTCAAGCCCAAAGGGAAGATAGGGAATTTCAAGAAACCTTAGAGACAATAAGAGCTAATAAGTTGAAAGGTTTTACCCAAGGGAATGATAGTTTGTGGAGGTTTGAAGGTCGTATTTGTGTACCTGCTAGTGGTGACCTCGAAAGGATATTTTGGAAGAAGCCCATAAGAGTCATTTCACCCTTCATCCTGTCCACCAAGATGTACCAAGATTTGAAGAAGATGTTCTGTGGCCAGGATTAAAGAAGGATGTGTGCATATGGGTGAGTAAGTGCTTAGTGTGTCAAAAGGTGAAGATTGAGCACCAAAGACCCTCTTGGAATGTTGCAACCCCTACCAATCCCCGAGTGGAAGTGGGATAGTATCTCCATGGATTTTGTAACTGGACTCGAGGACTCAGCGAATCATGACGCCATTTGGGTAATAGTGGATCGATTGACTAAGTCAGCCCGCTTTTTACCTATTAAGGTGACTTATTCCTTGGATAGGTTAGCACAGTTATATATCCAAGAGATAGTAAGGTTACACGAGTACGTCGACAATAATCTCGAATCGGGATCAGCGATTTACGTCACGATTCTGGGGAGCCTTTAGAAGGCATTTGGCTCCAAGCTGTGTCTAAGCAGTTATCACCCCAAACGGACGGTCAATCTGAAAGAACTATCCAAACCTTAGAGGATATGCTAAGGGCATATGTTTTGATCAAAGGGGAAGTTGGATAAGTACCTACCACTGATTGAGTTTGCATATAACAACGGTTATCATGCAAGTATCGGTATGGCACCATACGAGGCCCTCTATGGACGGAAATGTCAATCTCCCTTATGTTGGTATGAACTCGAGAATAGAGTTTACTTGGACCTGATATTGTGAGGGAAACAATGGAACAAATCAAGAAGATTAGGGATAAGGTTCTTCCTGCTCAATGTCAGAACAACTATGCGGACAAGCGGAAACCGCTAGATTTTCAAGAAGGGGACCATGTGTTCCTAAGGATCACCCACCACAGGCATAGGCCGAGCAATGAAAGTAAAGAAATTGAGCCCCAGATTTCTTGGCCCATTTGAAATCCTTAATAAAGTAGGGTCTCTAGCTTCCGTATAGCCCTTCCCAAAGTATGTCCAACCTTCACGATGTTTTTCATGTATCCAATTAAGAAAGTATTAGTCTAGACCAAGTCATGTACTAGAACCAGAACATGTGCAATTAAGAGATGACCTAACGTTTAATGTAACACTCCTAATTCCCATGTTCTACTCGAGTATTGACATAGAAATTAGCGAGTATTACTTACATTCAAAAACTATACTAGTCAACATATAAAGTGATAAAGAGATTTAGATACATATGTTGCAAAACTCATTTATATATATATGAACACCAGGTTTCAGTTCAAGTGTGTACACTACATTAGTAAAGCAAATGACACGACCCCAAGCTAGTCAGAAACCTCGTAACAACAGGACTAGCCCTCGCCTAAGACCTAGCCTGCTCAAGTACCCAACAAAAAATAACATATAGATACAACGGACTGAAACATTTAATAGTACATCAAACTAGGCTAGTAAAGTCCTAACACCACACTACTCTATGTACACGCCAAAAGTCTCTGAGATCCGTATCATCCTCCAAACCATTGGCCATCGGCACGATGGCTCGCCTCCCGGGGCGTCTGGGTCGTCGAACGGGTCCAAACGAGGAGGATGATGACGAGGGTTGTCTGAGGGCACAAGTAGTGCTGGTGGGCTAAAATATTCGGGTGTGCCATGTGTAGAGGCACACCATCATATGGAGAACGGGGTTGAACTCTGGGTAAACACAGAAACAACAACGACTGAAGAATACATAGGCCTGAATCTGAAATAGGCCACAAGTCCAGGAGTAAGGTCTGTTAATGCCACTGCCACTTGGGCGAGTCAAGGAAGAGAATCATGATGGCATTGAATGCAATACAACATATATGCACATAGAGATGAGAATATTATAAAATTCTCAGGAGATAATCCCTCATATATGATCCAGAAATCAACATCAACTGAATGCACATAAGAATACTCATGCAAGAACTATAAGAACCACCACCAAAGTATGTACATTATGTGAAATCAAGATACAACCACAATAACGAATTATGCATTGCTATTTGGAGCCATGGAATCCAGTTCGTGCATTTTCTCTTTATTAACATAAGGTAGGCTTAATATCACATCAAGAGGTGTCTACATTAGATAGTTCCACAAAGGACAATAGACCTAGGACATGAGCTCATTCCTGTCTGTGGTCATCGGACTTCATTTTCCATTTCAATTACACACGTTCTCCTAGCCGATACATCCATCGACTCATAAAATCCCTAGGGAAGTCCTTACTCTGGCCTTCCCTAATTAACCAGTATAAGCCTTGTTTCTGTTTTCCCTATATGTTAAAAGTATGCACACATGAAATGTATAAATTCTCTTTGCATATGAGTAATTCTATACTTTCTCTCTTTCCCCAAAGCAAGCATAAACCATATATATGCATTCATGCACCATGTAATCCTTATTCTTTCCTCATAATAAATCAATCATCAGAGTTCATAGTATGCTTTCATTGTAACACCTTAGTTGAATTACAAGTCATTATAATGCTAAATCAACATTTGAAATTCAGGTTCAACAGGTTGGCAGAATCTGTGCTTAAGTAGAAAAATTTATTTTCCCTACTACCTGGTCAATTCAAGGGCTGCCAAAATTCTCCATGACACTTCAATGTGTCTAGGAGGCCCTGTAAAAATTTCAAGACAAACGGATCTCTCTAACTCTTTCATAAATTGTACAAATTTAGTGGTCAGGGGCCACCAACTCAGATAGACCAGGATTCTCTTATTTACCATACAAAATGATTGAAATAACTCACAATAAAATTTACAGGGACACTTCAATATGTTATCAACTCTGTGTAAAAATTTCGAAGGTTCATTCAATCATTTGCTATGGTAATAAAATCAGAAAATCCTATTGCTTCAGTTGCAACAATCAAGACAGCATCAGTCTCATTTTGGGATCTGATTTTTTTTGAGGCAATAAACCTTAAAATCAACAGCCAAGAAAATTCATGTAGTTGATTTAAGATATTAACTTCAACATATAATTTTTATAGCTCATGAAACTACAAGTACACCAGAAAATTCGTGCATAATTACTACTTGCAGGAAAACCGAAAATCCAGCAGCTTAGTCCAAAGTTCTTGTGATAAAAACCATTTTCTAACACCATCCAAACACACCACAAAAATTCATACATCAATATCAACATAATAACAATCAATAGAACCAGAAATCTTGAACTAAAATTCATCAAAATGTTTCAGAAAATTTTGATGGAAAAGGCCCAAAAACCTACCCTTGAAGGCTAATATATCCTTGTCTTTAGTTTTGCTCTAAAATGGAAGTCCTTCACCCCAAAGCTCTAGAAACACCCAAACCCTTCTCTAATCAGTGATGGATGAGGTAATAAGGTGAGATTTAGAGATTCTAATGGTTATACTTGTAGAGGTTGAAGTGTAGAACAAGTCTAGTGAAGGAAGATTTTGATTTTGATCAAGTTTGGCTTAGGATTTTTGAGCTTGAAACTCAAGATTGTCAAGGGTTTTTAAGAAGAGAAAATGGAGTTCTGCTGGTTCTCTTCATGGCCCAAGGTTAGGGAGACATTTATGGAAGTTAGGTGGGTCATATTGATCTTATAAGGTGTGATGTTATTGGTTAATCATAAAGCAAGATCTCTTTTCAATAAAAGGAACAAATATCAATGGCTAAGATTTGATCTTCTATCCAAGATGAAATCTTAGCCATTCATTTGGCATTTGAAAGGATAAACTCCATTATTCTGGAGATTAACCAGCCTTCGATGTTAGAAATCGCACACGAAATTTCACCGAACGGGTGAAACACCATACAGAAATTAGATATTGCCCGAAAATTAATTCTAAGTATAAAATTTTCACTTTTAGCTATTTCTAACCTTAATCCCATGTTTTTCTAATTTCGGGCACCTTTCGATTCCGAATCTAAGGTTTAAGTTAGCCAAGCCCGCGGCCCGCAAAATACTATTCACATTTTTTTTTTTGCTTCGAACATAAAGTTGTTCTCATCATTACTACATCTAGAATCTTAATATTCTATTAACAAAGCCTTAATTAATTTCTAAAGAAAAGAACTAGGATGTTACATTTAACTTACCACCCACAAGAACGTTTCAGAGGAGTTAAGCAATTAAGAAATAAGGTTGTACCCCTGGTCAAAGTAGCATGGGGATGAGGTGGAAGAATTCACATGAAGCTGAATAGACATGCAAGCACAATACCCCGAGCTATTCTCAGGTAACCAATTTCGAAGGCGAAATTCTTTTAAGGAGGGAGTAATGTAACACCCCAATTTTTACTATCATTAGAATTACCCTAAGTAATTCTTATATAAAATTAAGACCGAAAATCCTCAAATAAGGAATATAACATTAGAAAAGAGGATATGAGCGATTCGTGCAAGAGTTGCAAACCCGATTTTCTACGTGTAAAATGACCAAAATGCCCTGAGGTTATTTTACTAGAAAATAAGGATTGTGGGCCCCACCCATCCTCAAGAGGATGTTTTGATGATAATAAGGGATTGTTTGTGTTATGTGTGTTAATAGAGGTGAAGAATCCTAATTTTGAGCTCGACGCGAAATGACCAAAACACCCTCTGTTTTAACTCCAATTTGCGTGCCCGCTAAGCCGAACCTCACTAAAATGATTTAAAACATGTTTTTAAGTTATGATTGTCCATTGGTTAAACTCAGGTGGCATCGGGCAATTTTGAGCAAAATGACCATTTTGCCCCGTCTTTGTGCAATTTTGTAAATTTTGAGATTTTCGATTCGTCTAATGAAACCTAAGCAATATTAGGCTCAAATTAAAGCTTATTAAATTCTAATTATTAATCTAGAGTCAAAATTATTTATTTAGATTGATTAGAACCCAAAATTGCTTAAAAACACTCAAATTGCTTACTAATTCACCTAAGCCCTTAATCATAAATTCTATAATTTGCAAGAATACCTTACCTACACCTAAATAATACATGGAACACACAAATTTCCTCTTCCATGGGCTGTAATGGATGAAATTATTGGTCCATAATGCATCAGAAAATTTGTCAAAGAATGCACAAAAATCAAGGTATGAAAACAAGGAACCATGAAAACATGATTCCATGTTTTAAGCCACCAAACAAGATGATTTTTCTTCCTTGTTTTCTCCTCAAATTTGGTCAGACTTTCCTCCTTTTCTTGTCCATTTATGAGCTTCAAAATCTTCTATAAATAGGCATACTTGAGGAGTGTTAGAAGCCTTGAATCATAGTTACACATTTCTAGTTTTTCCAAAGCTCAAAAGCTCTCATTCTTTCCTCCCTTGGCTGAAACCTTAGCATCAGTTTTTCAAGGAGATTTTCTTTCATTTCATTCAAAGAAACCAAGTTCTCTTCCTTTCCTTCAAAACAAATTAGGTAGGGAGTTATCTTTAAGCTTATTTCTATGCTTTGCTAAGTGTTGTTCTTGGTTCAAAATGATGATTTCATGGACTTTCTCTAGCTTTTCCATTCGATTTTCTTCTTTCTTTTCCTTTGAACATTTTGGCCATAAGGCCTATATGGGAATATGATGATAGCTTGATGATGAGGACCTTGAGTGTTAGTTGTAAATCCATCACAAGTTAGGCCTCTAAAGCTTGAAAATTCCACTTGATGCAAAACTTTAAAGAATGATGTTTTTATGATGCAAAAATAAAGATCTTGAGTTTAGAACTTGAAAGATGTATTTTTCACTTTGTCTTGCTAAGATATATTGGGTTGAATTTATATTTCTCTAAAGTCTTGGAGGAGCTCTAGTAAAGAAATAAAATGAACTTGCATCCATGTTTAAGTTTATGCCTTGCATAACCATGTTTACTTTCTATGTCATCACTAAATTCTCAAGAATGAATAAATGAACTTGCATTCTCATGTTTAAATTTCCAAGCTTGCATTTCATGTTTATGTTTCAAGTTGTCACTTAATCTCTAAAGATGATAAAAGGTTGCATCTCATATTTATTTTATGCTCTCACTTTATTTTATAATGGCTAAAAGAATCAACGCATGACATGTTTATTATTATGTCATCACCTAAGAATCCTAGAGCCCAAAGACTTGCCCAAGTATCACAAGCAAAGAAATAAGGTTCTTGGAACCATAATAATAAGAACTTTAAAACTCACTTTCAATTTCCTTAAGATTATTGGAGTCAAAGAATTCATTCTTTAAGAAGTCTTGAGTTTGGAGCTTAATAAGATGTAATAAGAATCTCTTCTCTCTTCACGTCCAATGCGGACTACGCGCTCCGGTTTCTTATTTTCTTTTATTAAGATTCTCTCTTCACTGGTCAGATGCGACTACGCCTTCAGTTTCTTATTTATTTCAAGCTCTTGCATCATGTTTATATTTCCAAGCTTGCATAATCATATTTATATTTCAAGCAACGCACCTTAATTCATGAATATAATAATATGGACCTGCACATCATGTTTAAATTTCAGGTTGCATAGCATGTTTATGATTCTAGTTATCACCTAAATCTATAAAGCTCAAGACTTGCTCCTTTTATCTTAAGTGAGAATTTTAATCATGAAGATTCTTTCAATATATAAATCGGCCTCATAATTAAGGTAGGCCCAAAGTGCTTTTAAAGCTCCTGATTTAGTTCTATAATTTCTTTCAAGATTAACAAAAGCATTAGTTTCTAAAAGAGTTTTAAGGCTTTGCAAAGATTTTAGGGAAACTAGTATCTTACATGTACTTAAAATGTGATTTTAAGCAATTATGTGAGGTTCATGATTCAGCCACTGATCTAAGTTTAGTAATACTTTATGATGATGGTTTAATATGTTTGAAGTTGTGATAATCATGGTTTATTGCTGAGGGAATGATTATATGCATGTTAGAAATAAAACTAGCTTTCCTAAAAATCGTAAAAGCAAGATTTCTAAACTCTAGAAAATGAAATTTATGCATTTTGTCCAGAACCTTTAGCAGCCCTAAGAACCAGGTTTTATTATGTTTAGATAAGGGAGAATGATTCATAATTGGTTTAGTAATTAATTTTAGCACCATAAGGAAAGGTAACGAAAGGGTTAAAAATGCAACTTCTAGCACACGTGAAACCTTAAATATAACTTGCTGCCTATGCTGTCCCATATAGTTTAATAATGTTCTTAAGGCTTATAATTAATGGTAATGATGATAATGAATGCTTTAGATGCATGATTAATTAGTTTGATAATTGAGGTTACCCAATTCTAAAGTTTCGGTTATTTAAGACGGTTTTTTTAGTAAGAATTTATGATGATGGTTCTTTGAAGTTTGAAATGATAAGTCTATGTAGTGAATTGATGCTTATTAAGTATTTGATATCATTGAATGATTCCCTGGATTGCATGTTATAGTTTCTATTGCAAACAATGAAAATGTTTATGCATCCTGATGATTATGAATTAAAAGTTGTATTATGATATAACATGCAAAGATTTAAGACTTAAAATGATCCTTTGGACCCATCAGACTATAGGTGGTGAAAAGGTGATTCTTGCCCCCTAAACCGTTCTCTCAAAAGGGTAGAGTTGGATTTTAACTTATCAAAAGGGATAAGTATATGCTAGTGATGACTAGTAAGGTATGAGCTCATAACCTAGATTACTCCCAAAAGGGTGGAGTATAGGGTGGCCCAGGAAAATGATGATGAAAGTAACTTTAAGTCACCTAAGAAACTAGGTAAATGCATTATGTGAATATGATGTTCTGCTATGCATAATATTATGAAATGATGATGAGGAATATGATGTGATTTTATGCATAACTATGTTATTATATATGAAAGGAAAAGTTCATTATAAACATGACATGCTAAGTTTATGATGCATTATAAGACGCATGATTAAAGGACGAACCTCGGTAAAGTATATTTTCGAACTTAATAAATCAATCTTAGCATGCTCACTATTTCATAATAACCCCGAGGTTCCTGAGGACGATGATGATGACACGATGCATATGAGGTGAGTACCCTACTGAGATTCTTTTATAAGTTTCTCACTCCTCTTCTTTTCTTTCCATCTCGTCTTCAGAAAGTGATGGTGATGTTCGTGATTCGTTGACGCTTCTCACCTGGTATATGTACTTGATATGGTGAAGCGCTTATTATCCTTGAGGAACGTATCGCTAAACTTTGCGTGAGCTTGATATCTATTCCTATCTTTGAAGTGTTATTAGTAGGTGCCGTTAATGGATATTTTTCCATCCATATACTATTTATGTTGGTTTGATTGCCTACACCTAGCTTAACTCTGTTGGTAGGCAAAATATCTATGTGTTAAGTAATTATGGATGTTATATGATGGAGCCAATGTGATGTGATGTGATGTATTTAAATTCTAATATGTCTTTTTATATTCCGCTAAATCGTTCACGTTATGCGCGGCTCACGTTTTCAATTATGTTTAAAAAAAAATGGCTCGTAATTTTACTAAGTATTTTCAAAATATGATTAAAAGAGCTAAAGCAAAGAGTAAAGTCTAGTAATTAATCAGATACAACCTAGGTGTATTGGGTTAATTATTAGGTGTTAGCTTAGTGACGGCATCAAAATAAACATTCTATGCAAGGCATAAACATAAACACAAGTGCAACTCATTTTATCTTAACTAGAGCTCTTACAAGACTTTAGAGGAACATTACAACCTTAACCCAATTTGTATCTTTACAACATAAAGTGAGCTTTAGAGTTCTTAGCACCAAGTCCTCAAAGAAGCCTTTGGTTTAAACTTCATCATCAAGGTCAAGAAAATAGACTAAGACACAAACCTCAACACTTATCTAAACAAGCATACAAAGAACTACTCATATTCTTTATTTTATTGTTCATGGGCTTCAATCTAGAGTAAACTCTTAAACGGCCGACCAACTTTAAGGTTGGCAAGGGTAAGCTTAGAGCTCTTTGAAAACTTAGGATTAATTTTCTTAACAAAACTTTTAGTGATCTACTTAACATTTTTATCAAACTTTGTTCAAAGAAAGGAAAGGAAACCGAAACCTTGAAAAGAAGAAAGAAAGGAAAAATGAAAACTTGAGCAAAAAAAGGAAAGAAACCAAAAGCATAAATGGTCCAAGACCAAGTTTTTTCAAGCTTTAGAGGTTTCTCACATGGCATCACAAGACCATTATCTTGAAACCTCATCATCAAGCTAAAGTTTTTCATATGAAAAGGCTCCAAGGCCGAAAATGAAGAAAGGAAGGAAAGAGCTTTAAAAACCAAGAGAAATCTAGAACTTTTCTCAAAGAGAGTAAAGAAAACTTTGAAATAAAACCTCTATCTAAAAAAGTCTTGAAAGAAATGAGAAGAAGCTTGTGTTCTTGAAGGAATGAGAAGACAAAATCTTCTCTTGAATGGCAATGAAGGTTCGGAAAGAGAGAACTCAAGGAAGATGATTTTTCCTTGAGAAAGCAAGCTTAGAAATGGAAAAGTTTGGTGTTTGAGAGGTGGTTTGAAGTGAAGGAGTGGTGGTTTAAGGTTGTTTGTGGTGGATTGTGGTGGTGGAAAGGTTTCTTTGAGGGAGGAAGAAGAAGAGTAAGATGAAGAGAAATTGAGAGCAAATGAGAGAAAATGCAAGAAAGCTTAAACTTGGTTAGGCTTCTAAAGTGTAACAAAGTTCTTCAAAGCTTGATATTTATAGAAAATTGAAACATGGAGGCTGGTTTGAGGAGGAAGAGGTGACGGTTTCTTGGCCATTTGGGGGAGGAAAATATCTTCAAAAGCTTGTCATTCAAAGGCATGGTTGGAGGTATGGCTAGGTATGGGCAAGGCATAGCTTAAGACATGGTCTTTGGAGTGAAATAAAATCAACATGTGACACATTTTAAGGGTATGTATTGACAGATTTCCAGCCAAGGGAGGAGGATGATTTGTTCATGTAATTGTGGTTTAATGATGTGTTTAGGTGTTTCTTTGATTAAGGTTTTGATTAGGAGTTTGTAAGAAAATGTTTAGGTGAGGTAATGGTTAATTAAGGTTGTCAAGACTTGATTTAGGGGTGGTCTTACTAGATTAACAATTTAAAACCATTCTTTTAGTCAAATGAAGGTATGGGCACAATTCCTTAATTTAAGGAATTGGAGAGACACAATTCAAGATTCCATGACTAGGAATCTTGAATCAAAGATGTAATTAGAGTTTAACCAAGCAATCTTAGGTTCTAATTAACCTTAATAAATTATTTTGACTCTAGATTAATTATCGAAATAAATTAATCTTCGATTAGAGCCTAATATTGCTTAGGTTTGCTTAATTACGTCATTAGGCTCGTTGTACACTGTTTAGGGGCAAAATGGTAATTTTGCACTAAAACTACTGGGACCTCCAGAGCCGACTAAACAAAAACCACTCATAAACATCATTCCGAACTTCCTGGAAAAGTTCAAGGGCTGAAACGGCACCTCCGGTAAAATCAGGGGTATTTTAGTCATTTTGAGCGAAAGTTTGGAAAATGAGATTTGCACCTTGGATACCAAACATAAGATATAATCCCTTTCAAACATTGAGTTGACCCATTTGAGGATTGTCGGGTTCACTACCTGAAATTCGGGCAAAAATGACCTCAGGGGCATTTCGGTCATTTGCACTTAAAAAAAAACGGGCGTTACACTAACACATATCTTGGAGCATATTTGTAACGCAACGATTTTTCCGTGTACAAATGACCAAAATACCCTGAGGTCATTTTACCGAAAATGAGAATCCAAGCCATCCTCAAGGGACGTTTGATGATAATAGGGGATTATGTGTGTTATGTGTGTTAATAGAGAAGAAGAATCTCATTTTTGACCTGATGCATGAAATTACCAAAACGCCAGGCTGATTAACATTGAATGAAGTGCCAATTGAACCCAGACTCCATCAAAGGTTTTAAATGATGTTTTTAAGCTATGTTTAACAACTGGTTAAGCCTAGTAGTCCTGGGAGGTTTTATGAAAAATTACCGTTTTGCCCTAGCTATGTGTATTTTGGGCCTAATGATACCATTAGCAAAACCTAAGCAATATTAGGCTCTAATTGAAGATTAGTAAATTCTAAGTACTAATCTAGAGTCAAAATAATTTATTAAGATTAATTAGAACCTAAAATTACTTAGATACACTTTAATCTTTGTCTTAAAAATCAAGATGCCAAGTCATGGAATCTTGAATAGTATTTCTCTCCAATTCCTTAAATCAAGCAATTGTGTTTAAGAATGATTTTTATATAAAATGAGTTTTATTTCACTAATGAAGCAAGACCAACTCCTTAATCATGTCTTGATACCATTAATTATCCATTACCTTACCTAAACACCTACTTACAAACTCCTAATCAAAAAAAGATACACCTAAGCACACCTAAACCACAATTAAATGACAAAATCTTCCTCCCCTTGGCTGCATGGTCAAAGCCACCCCCATTATTTGTCACATGTTGATTTTTTTTTCACACAAAGAACCATGCTTTAGGCTATGCTTCACCATACTTTGAGCCATACCTTGGACCATGCTTTAACCCATACCTAGCCTTACCCTTGAATGACACTTAGAGATATTTTTCTCTCCCTATGGCTACCAAAGCTGCTACCTTCTCCCTTATTTTCACCTACACAATTTCATTTTTAACCCATAATATATATAGCAATGTGTAGAGAAATCTCACACTTTTACCACTAGCTTTTTTGTTAGAAATTGTAACCAAAAAAGCTCCCTAGTTTTCTCTCAACTTCAAGTCTTTCCACCACTACTCTCAACCCCTCCCTCAAACTTACAAACACATAGTCATTCCCTTGCAAGATCAAAGTTTTCTCTCTTCAAGCAAGGAACTCAACTTGGTAGGGGGTTGTTTTGTTCTTTCTCTATTTTTCTTCTTAAGTTTTCGGATTTAATGATGCATGAAATGAATGAGTTTTTAGCTGATGATGTGGTTGAGTTGCTCCTTTTCTTGTTCTTCTTCTTTTTCAGTTTTGATCTTTCCTTTTCTTTCTCCCTCTTTGGTTTGTTGTTATTGAATGATTGAAAAATCATAGCTTGATGATGAGAGATCTTTGTGTTGGTTGTAAATACCACGTGTGGCCTTGAGCTCAAGGTTGGCTTCATCTTTGGTTTTGAAGGAATGATGAAAATAAGAAGGTTTTTTTATTGTCTTTGTTGGTTTTTCCTTGAGTTTGATGATGAGTCTAGACAAATGAGGTCCAAAGGACCATGGTGTCAAGAGGCACAAAAACTCATTTCCATTTGGTTTAGATTGATTGGGGTTGATAGTTTATCCTTTAAAGTCTTAAAATGAGCTCTAGCAAGATAAAGAAATGGACTTGCATTCATATTTATATTTCCTTGCCTAGCATATTTACTTTCAAGTTATCACTTAATAATTAATCTCAAATCCTACCTATCTCAACCTTAAAGTTGATATGTGATTTAGAGTGAATACTCTAAGAGGCCTAGAACACTAAAATAAAAAAAATGGACTTGCATTCATATTTATATTTCCTTGTCTAGCATATTTAAAGTTTCAAGTCATCACATAATAATGATAAAGATCTAAAATGAAGCTTGCATAGCATGTCTACCTTTATGTCATCACTTAAACTCCTAGAGCTCAAAAGACTTGCCCTGGTATCCCCAAATGGAAATTTTAACCATGACTAGTGGATGTGCCTTAGTCATGATACAATGTTGGTCTTAATTTGTAAAATGTGAAGATGTTTTCAAAGGAATGTTAGAAAGATGTTTCAAGTGATCTCATGGTGTTAAAGTAGCTTAGAATGTGTTAAAAACCATGTTTTCTCAAATTCAGATTCTGGTAATTGATTACCAGAATGGTTATTTGAAGGATTTTAGGTTCTAGTAATCGATTACCAATAATGTAATCGATTACCAAGGCTATTTCTCATGCCCAGAACCAGTTTTTAACTCCTGTAATTGATTACCATTCATGTAATCGATTACCATGATGTTCTTCATTTTCCAAATAGTTTTTAGCCTTAGTAATCGATTGCCATCCTATGTAATTGATTACCTAGATGTTCCTCATACCAATAAAATTTAGGTTCTGGTAATCGATTACCAAACCATCTTTTTAAGTTAGGAACAAGTTTTTGATTTTGGTAATCGATTACCATCATATGTAATCGATTAGAACCCCAAATGTGCAAAAATATGTGCTTTAAGTATGACAGAATGACTTTATGCATTGATGATTTGAGATGATGAATTCATGTGATATTTGATGCTATGTAAGTACTTGATCTCTAAAGATAGAATCCATCATTTGCATCTTATAGTTTCTCTTGGAAACACTTATGCCAAAAATATGTGTAGAGATATGATATTTATTCATTATGTATTGCATTTTGACATAACATGTTAAAGACTTAAGGTGACTCAAAAATATAAGAAAATGATCCTTTGGACTCATCAAAATATAGGTGATGAAAAGGTGATTCTTGCTCCCTAACCCATACTTTTAAGTTGGGACTTTAACTTTTCAAAAGGGATAAGTATACACTAGTGACGGCTAGTGAGGTATGAGCTCATAACCTAGAAGTTCTCTCAAAAGGGAAGGGTATTAGGGTGGCCCCAAGAGTGAAAGTAAACTAATGTTAAGTCACCTAATAAACCAAAGAATGTTATTCATGAATCATGTTCTATGCATATCATATTTGCTGATGTTAGATGTATGCTATAAGGATTAAGTGTTGCATATTATGACAAAGCATGATGCATATATTACAAGATGCATGATAAAATAAATAGGCCTTGGTAATTGATGTTTTAAAACTTAGTAAATGAACTTTTACATGCTCACTATTTCATAATAAAACTTTAAACCCTGAAGACATTGATGATGTCACTTAGATAAGAGGATACTCCTGAGATTCTTTAGTAAGATTCTCACTCCTTCTTCTTCCTTTCCATCATGTCTTCAGATTCTGATGGCGACGTTCATACTCTTCATTGACCCCCACTGGGAGATTCATTTTGACCCCAAGCATAGTCATACCATTTTGAGGGACGCTGAGCAGAGTCTTCATGTTCTTGGGACGACCATATGCACCCTGTTCCTAGCTATCGTTTCTCTCTGACTTCTCCGTACGGTGATGACATGGTTTTTGAGTGTGCACGTACGCACAACGAGAGGATCCTCGCATGCACACCACTACGTCTCGTAAGTAATTTCCCAGATTATGTTATTTGCTCGAGGTATTCAAAAACTAACCTCTGAGGACTTGCCTACCCACATATACTCTGAGAACTCCCCTCTCCCCTCCTGATGAGGGAGGGTAGTGAGGAGACGGTCATGCAGCCAAGGTTGGCGTGAAGGTCATCTATGTGCCTTGGACGTGGAGCCCATGTTCGCCATCTCATGTACCCCCTCGACAAGATTTGCTCATGGATCGGTTTTATTTCACTTCAGGGCTCAACCGTAGATCTCTTGGAGAGTTTTTAGTGCACACACCACTACTAGTTTAGGATAACCTTCTTTTGTTATAGAGGTTATCTATCTTAGGTGTCCTAGGTGGGCATGTTTTCCTTTGTATTTTCCTTTCCTATGTATTTGCTTTTCTATGATATACTAAAACTTAACTCACCTTTCATGGGTGGGTAAATTATGATATGCTTAACTACGGTGTGCTAATATATGATCTTTTATGGAGCATATATGATGTTTCTATTTATGTTATCCTTTTACATGTTACGTATTTTGTAACCCGATTTTTTTTCTGAGTGCAAATGACAAATGCCCCTAAGGTCATTTTTACCGGAATTTGAGGATAGTGACCGAGCAATCCTCAAATGGGTCAACTCAATGTTTAAAGGGGTTATAATTGTTATGTTTGATATCCGAGGTGAAAATCTCATTTTCTAACTTCAAGCTCAAAATGACCAAAATACCCTGCGGTGTTCTACGTAGGTAAAAGGTGCTGTTTGAAATTTTTTCTAGGAAGTTTAGAATGATGTTTTTAAGTGATGTTTGATGTTTAGTTGAGCAGAAGGTCCCGGGCAATTTTAGTGCAAAATTACCATTTTGCCCCTATAACAGTGTACCAGTGAGCCTAATGACGCAATTAAACAAACCTAAGTAATATTAGGCTCTAATCGAAGATTAATTTATTTCAATAATTAATCTAGAGTCAATAATTTATTAAGGTTAATTAGAACCTAAGATTGCTTAGATAAACTCTAATTGTATTCTTTAATTCAAGATTCCTAGTCATGGAATCTTGAATAGTGTTTTCTCTCTCCAATTCCTTAAATTAAGGAATTGTGTCATACCTCATTTGACTAAGAAAATGAATTTAATTTGTTAATCTAGTATGACCACTCCTAATCAAGTCTTGACACTCCTAATTACCCAATTACTTCACCTAAACACTTTCTTACAACTCCTAACCAAAACCTTAATCAAAGAAACACCTAAACACATCACTAAACCACAATTACATGAACAATTCTCTTCCTCCCTTTGCTCCCAATGGCCAAATGCAAGGCCAAGGAAAAGTGTCACATGTTGATTTTTCTGCACTCAAAGGCCATACCTCAAGCCATACTTTGAGTCATACTTAGCCATGCTTTCAACCATGCTTTGCCCATGCCTTGCCCATACCAATCAAAGAGATATTTTCCTCACTCTTTCTTCTCTTTGGCCGTCGGCCATGCACCCCTAAGGCAGCCTCCATGTTGCAAAATTTCTATAAATAGCAAGCTTGGAAGAACTTGGTTACACTTTAGAAGTTTTGCCAAGTTTGGTTCTCTTGCTTTTTCTTGTTTTTTCTCTCTAAGTTCTCTTCATCTTCTTCATTTCTTCTTCCTCTTAAAGAATCCTTCCACCACCACAAACAACCACAAACCACTACTACCTTACCTTAAACCATCCCTCAAACACTTAAACTTTCCATTCCAAGCTTAGAAACTCAAGGAAAAATCATCTTCCTTGAGCTTCCCTTTGCCGAAACACATCCCATATCTAAGAGGAGATTTTGTCTTCTCAACTCTTCAAGAACACAAGCTTTCTTTCATTTCTTCAAAGACTTCCTTAGGTAGGGGTTTTGTTTTCAAGTTTTTACTTGTTTTCTTCAAGAAAAGTTCTAGTTTTCTCTTGGTTCAAACTCTTTTCCTTCTTTCTTTTGCATTTCGGCCAAGAGGCCTTTTTATGAGAAGAACTTGAGCTTGATGATGAGGTTTCAAGATAATGACTTGTTGTTGTCATGTGAGAAACCTCTAAAGCTTGAAACAACTTGGTCTTGGACCATACATGCTTGTGTTTCTTTGTTTTTCCTTGGTTTTATTTTCGGTTCCTTTTCCTTTCATCACTTAAATGGTTCGGTTTCCTTTTCCTTTTCCTTTGAAAGATTTCGTTTCCTTTTGTAATGCCCCAATTTTTACTATCATTACCGAATTACCCTAAGTAATTCTTACATAAAATTTGAGACTGAACAATCCTCAATAAAGGAATATAACATTAGAAAAGAGGTTATGAGCGATTCGTGCAAGAGTCGCAAACCCGATTTTTTGTACGTGTAAAATGACCAAAATGCCCTAGGTTATTTTACTCAAAAATGAGGATCGGGCCCAGGCCGTCCTCAAGGGATGTTTTGAGGATAATAGGGGATTGTTTGTGTTATGTGTGTTAATAGAGGAGAAGAATCTCAATTTTGAATTTCGACGTGCGAAATGACCAAAACGCCCGTAGCGTTTTAACTTCGATTTGCATGCTGAAGCCCAAACCTCACTAAAATGTTTTAAAATATGTTTTTAAGCCATGATTGACCATTGGTTAAGTCCGAATGGTCTGGGATTTTGAGGAAGATTACCGTTTTGCCCCCTTTTGTGCAAGTTTTGCAAATTTTGAGATTTTCGATTTGTCTAACGAAACCTAAGCAATATTAGGCTCAAATTAAAGCTTATTAAATTCTAATTACTAATCTAGAATCCAAATTATTTATTTAAATTTATTAGAATATGAAATTGCTTAAAAACACCCAAATTGCTTACTAATTCACCTAAACCCTTAATTGCAAATTCTCTAATTTGCAAAGATACCTTACCTACACCTAAATAATACATGAAACACACAAATTTCCTCTTCCATGGGCTGTAATGGATGAAATTATTGGTCCATAATGCATCAGAAAATTTGTCAAAGAATGCACAAAAACTAAGGTATGAAAACAAGGAACCATGAAAACATGATTCCATGTTTTAAGCCACCAAACAAGATGATTTTTCTTCCTTGTTTCCTCCTCAAATTCAGTCAGACTTTCCTCCTCCTCTTGTCCATTTATGAGCTTCAAAATCTTCTATAAATAGGCATACTTGAGGAGTGTTAGAAGCCTTGAATCATAGTTACACATTTCAGTTTTCCAAAGCTCAAAAGCTCTCATTCTTTCCTCTTTGGCTGAAACCTTAGCATCAGTTTTTCAAGGAGATTTTCTTACATTTCACTCCAAGAAACCAAATTCTCTTCCTTTCCTTCAAATAAAATTAGGTAGGGTGTTGTTTCTAAGTTCATTTTATGCTATGACAAGTTATGTTTCTTCAAAATGTTGAATCAATTAACCTTTTCTATGGCTTTTTCAATTTGGTTTTCTTCCTTCTTTCTTTTGAGTAATTTGGCCTTATGGCCTAATTTATGATGAGATCATGGTTTGATGATGAGGTCCTTGAGTGTTGGTTGCAAAGTCTTTACATGTTAGATCTCTAAAACTTGAAGGTCTCACTAGATTTTAAAGCTTTAAAATTTCGATTTTCCTTTCCTTATTTTTCTTTAATGATTTCGGCCAAATGGCCTAAGAAGGAATATGATGATAGCTTGATGATGAGGACCTTGAGTGTTGGTTGTAAATCCATCACAAGTTAGGCCTCTAAAGCTTGAAAATTCCACTTGATGCAAAACTTTAAAGAATGATGTTTTTATGATGTAAAAATAAAGATCTTGAGTTTAGAACTTGAAAGATGTATTTTTCACTTTGTCTTGCTAAGATATACATATTGGGTTGAATTTATATTTCTCTAAAGTCTTGGAAGAGCTCTAGTAAAGAAATAAAAGGAACTTGCATCCATGTCTAAGTTAATGCCTTGCATAACCATGTTTACTTTTAATGTCATCACTAAATTCTCAAGAATAAATAAATAAACTTGCATATCTCATGTTTAAATTTCCAAACTTGCATTTCATGTTTATGTTTCAAGTTGTCACTTAATCTTCAAAGATAATAAAGAAGATGCATCTCATATTTATTTTATGCTCTCACTTTATTTTATAATGGTTAAAAGAATCAACGCATGACATGTTTATTTTATGTCATCACCTAAAGATCCTAGAGCTCAAAGACTTGCCCAAGTATCACAAGCAAAGTTGGAAAATGGTAGCATCACTTTCAATTTCCTTAAGATTATTGGAGTTAAAGAATTCATTCTTTAAGAAGTCTTGAGTTTGAAGCTTAATAAGATGTAATAAGAATTCTTCTCATTCCACTGGTCCAATGCGGTTCCGCCTTCAGTTTCTTATTTATTTCAAGCTCTTGCACATCATGTTTAAATTTCAAGTATTGCATATCATGTTTAATTTCCAAGTCATCACTTTAAATCTTAAAGATAAAGAAATGGATTTGCATATCATGTTTACAATTCCAAGTTATCACCTTATAAAGATAAGATTAAAATGAGGTTGCATAGCATGTTTATGATTCTAGTATCACCTAAATCTTTAAAAGCTCAAGACTTGCTCCTTTTATCTTAAGTGAGAATTTAATCATGAACATTCTTTCAATGTATAAATTGGCCTCATGATTAAGGTAGGCCTAAAGTGATTTTTAAATAGCTACTGAGTTGGTTCTATAATTTCTTTCAAGATTACCAAAAAGAATTAGTTTCTAAAAGAGTTTTAAGGCTTTGAAATGATATTACGGGAAACTAATATCTTACATGTACTTAAAATTAGATATTAAGCAATTATGTGAGGTTCATGATTCAGCCACTGATCTGAGTTAGTATTACTATGATTTGATATGTTTGAAGTTGTGATAATTATGTTTATTGATAAGGAATAATTCTATGCATGTTAGAAGTGAAACTAGCTACATAAAGCAACGTAAAGCTTTAAATATGATTTACTGCCTATGTTGCCTCATATGGTTTAATAATGTTCTTAATGCTTATGATTAATGGTAATGATGCTAATTAATCCCTTAGATGCATAATTAATTAGTTTGATAATTGAGGTTACCTGATTCTAGAGTTTCGGTTGTTTAAGACAGCTTTCGATAAGGATTTATGATGATGCTTATTAAGTATTTGATTTCATTGAATGATTTCATGGCTTGCATGTTATAGTTGTTGTTGCAAACAATGAGAATGCTTATGTATGAAATAAAGAAATATTCTTTGTTATTAAAAAAAAAAATTACCATTGTTGCTGGAAGAAAGTGTATTACTATAAAAATGTAATTTGAAAAGGTTCTGGCTAGGAAAGACTTGGTATTTAAGCGTGTCCATTGTGACCCACCTCTCTTTCCTGGAATCTCTCAGATGCATGATTACAATTGATATATATTATTCTAGAATAAGACTATAAATGAGAAAATGTCATGATGATTTTGAGTTGAGAATTGTATTATGATATAACATGCAAAGACTTAATGGTGACTTAAATTTAAGAGGAAATGATCCTTTGGACCCATCAGACTATAGGTGGTGAAAAGGTGATCTTAGCCCCCTAACCCTTTCTCTCAAAAGGGTAGAGTTAGGACTTTAACTTATCAAAAAGGATAAGTATATGCTAGTGACAACTAGTAAGGTATGAGCTCATAACCTAGATTACTCCCAAAAGAGTGGAGTATAGAGTTGCCCAGGAAAATGATGATGAAAGTAACTTTAAGTCACCTAAGAAACTAAGTAAATGCATTATGTGAATATGATGTTCTGCTATGCATAGTATTTATGAGATGATGATGAGAAATATGATGTTCTGCTATGCATAGTATTATGAAATGATGATGAGGAATATGATGTGGTTTTATGCATAACTATGTTATTATATATGAAAGGAAAAGTTCATTATAAACATGACATGCTAAGTTTATGATGTATTATAAGACGCATGATTAAAACCGATAAACCTCGGTAAAGTATATTTTCGAACTGAATAAATCAATCTTAGCATGCTCACTATTTCATAATAACCCGAGGTTCCTGGAGACGATGATGATGACACGATGCATATGAGGTGAGTACCCTCCTGAGATTCTTTTATAAGTTTCTCACTCCTCTTCTTTCTTTCCATCTCATCTTCAGAAAGTGATAGTGATATTCGTGATTCCGTTGATGTTCTCACCTGGTAAATGCATGTGATCTTGTGAACTACCTTATCATCTTTGAGGAACGTATCGCTAAACTTTAGCATGAGCTCGGATATCTATTTCTATCTCTGGAGTGTTATTAGTAGGTGCCTTTAATGGATGTTTTTCCCTCCATATACTATTTATGTTTTATTTGATTGGCTACACCTAGCCTAACTCTGTTGGTAGGCAAAATATTTATGTGTTATGTAATTATGGATGTTGTATGATGGAGCCAATGTGATATGATGTATTTAATTTCTGATATGTCTTTTATATTCCGCTAGTCGTTCACGTTATGCACGGCTCACGTTTTCAATCATGTTTAAAAAAAAAGGCTCGTAATTTCACTAAGTATTTTCAAAGTATGATTAAAAAACTGAAGCAAAGAGTAAAGCCTAGTAATTAATCAGATATAACCTAGGTGTATTGGGTTAATTATTAGGGTGTTACACCTTTTCCTTAGTTCGAACAAAGTTTGCTAAAAATGTAAAGTAGATCACAAAAGTTTTGTTAAAGAAAATTAATCACATGTTTTCAAAGAGCTCTAAGCTTACCCTTGCCAACCTTAAAGTTAGTCGGCCGTTCTAAGAGTTTCACTCTAGATTGAAGCCCATGAGCAATAAAATAAAGAATATGATTTAGTTCTTGTATTTTGTTTAGACAAAGTGTTGAGCTTTGTGTCTATTTTCTTGAGCTTGATGATGAAGTTCAAACCTTAAGACTTCCTTGAATTCTAGGTGTTAAGAACTCTAAAGCTTGCCTTATGATACATAATGGGTTGAGGTTTCATGTTCCTTTAAAGTCTTGCAAAAGGGCTCTAGCTAAGATCTAAAATAAGATGCATTCATGTTTACTTTAATGCTTTGCATAACATGTTTATTTTCAAGTCATCACTAAGCAACTTAAATATTAAAACAAGAATGTGTATCCTCACTTAATAAATCTCAAAGCCTACCTATTTCAACCTTAAAGTTGATTGTTGATTTGGGGTAAATACCTCAAGGGGCCTAGAGCACTAAAATAAAGAATTGAACCTTGCATCTCATGTTTACTTTCTTGTCTAGCACGTTATGTTTTATGCCATCACTTAAATTCTAAAGATAACAAATGAGTGCATCTCATGTTTATCTTATGCTCTCACTTTATTTTCTAATGAAGAATAAAAATGAGGTGCATAATGTTTAAGTTTATGTCATCACTTTAATGATCTAGAGCTCAAAGACTTCCCAAGTATCCTATGTAAGGTTTTAAGAAAATGTTGGCATTTTAAAGAAGCCATTTGGCCTTGTGGTGATGATGATGGACTTAGTATGAGTTCCTCTAATCACAAGTGTCCATAGTTCATGTTTTGTAATTTTTCTAAGCTTAGGAGCACCTAAGCAACATTATGAATGAAATTATACACTTTAAATCTATTTTATGAACAAGTTAATTTAGCTACTGACCTCATGTGTAATTACATGATTTTAATGTAAGGATTTGAGTTCTAAAAGAGTTTTGAGTTCCTAGAATTATTCCAAGAGAAAACTAGCAACTTGTATGCATTTTAATTCATGATTTATGTGACTCTATGGAGCTTATGTTTTCGGTTCTGCCCTTGATGTTTGGCCACTATACTGAATCTGTTTTATGGTGTGGAAATGTGTAAAATTATGTTTGAGTGAAGTAAGGAATGTTTTAGAAAAGTTAGAAAAGAATAAGTAACTTGAAAGGATCAAAAATGAGAATTCTAGAACACTTTAATGCACAAAAATGCAAATCTGTTCCAGCATGATTAATTCAAGGATAAATGGTTCATAATCAGTAAGACATGTATAAAATCCCTTCATAAATGATTAGTTATTAATTACAAAGCTTAAGGTGATGATAAGGACATAAAATGGGAATTCTAGCACACCTAAACATGGTAATATGCAATTCTGTTCCAGCATAGTTAGATTGAGGAAAAATGATTTATAACTTAGAAAACATGCCTAGGAATCCCTCATAATTGGTTTAGGAATTGCTTATGTAGCTTTAGGCGAAGACGGATTTTAAAAAGGGTCACGGGAGATTCTAGAGCCCCATAAGCGTATGATATTTTTCTGCCCTTACATGCACAATGCTGTTTGGAATTTTTAGTAAGCCTAAATCTTAGAGAAAAGTTTAAGTGAAGACCTCTTGGGGGTAATAAAGATGTAATATGGGTATTGGAATAATTAGAATACAAGTTTAAGACCCGTAAGGGCCAAAGCATAAGATACTATGAGATAGGAGGCTGAGTGAGCATATTTATGATGATGAATCTCGAGCATATTTATGATGATGTGATTATGTTAATATCTTGAGCATGAAACCTTATGTGTATAATTGGCGTGTTGATGTGAGGAAGTGTTATGCTTCAATTTGAGATGCATGAGGTTCGAAATATGAACAAGCTAGAAGAGTATGCTCATGTGAATTAGAAAGTTGTTAATTGAGAAAGTTCCATAAGAATGATACATGTGATTGAGATTATGTGGCATAACTCAAATTTGAGGAAATTAAAGTGTAGCGTCATGCCAAATTTCCGTAAATTTGAGGGACCTAAGAAAGTTTTGAAAATAAGATGTTTAATGTGACACACCGAGACGTACTTCTCCTCTGAGGAGAAGGCAAAACCATGAGGGCATAGACATTAGCCTCCAAAGCGGACAAAGTTGCTGGTCTTAACTAGTAGATGCGTTTCGAAGAAGGAAAAAGTCCCATGATGGGTGATCCTTAGGCCCCCCACCTTAACACCCTAATATTTAATCCCAATATGCCTAGGACGTATTCAAGATTAATTATTAGTTATTACTTCTCTTTAAATTCATTTACAAAATACTTAGCGGAAAATAAAGGTAAATTTTTTTTTTGAAATGATTCATATAAAACAAAGTGCGAGCCTTTGCACGTCACATATACCACGTGAAGTGGAAGAATAAATAAAACATACAGAACATAAACATAAAAGAACACATCCATCATGAAAAACATTCCTCATCACATTAGATAACATAGCTTAGTACATCACTATAGGAATATAACAGAAATATAAAGTCTTACCCATACTAGTGGATAGAGCTTGCAGTACAACAACCTAAAATAAGAAACATGAAGACAAATACATGGTAACAACCCCAAAAGATACTCCCAAGCTAAGACTCTCCCTCCCACGAACTATGGATGACGCTCCTACTCATCCTTCGGTGGCACATATATCCAATGAACTAGGCAAGCTCCTCGGATGCGTGAAGGCGGAAGGATGGGCGATGCCCGCCACGGTGAGGGCGCTCCTACGTCAGGCTAACCTCCGCGCGTCACCGTTTCCTCGCTACCCATCCGATATCCATGGGTAGGCGGGCGGAACCCTCCGAGAAGGATGAGAAGGAGGATCCTCTGATGGTCCTCTGAACGTCTCGGCGAGGCACGTACTCGGGGTAACCTCGCACCGCTGAAGATGCCGAACGAGCGCGATGGTCCTCCGCCACGGGTCGCATCCACTCAAAAATCATGTCGTTGCCAAAGGGAGGTCGGAGTGAGTCTGAAGCTGGAGATGGAAAGGCAAACGGCGTCCATGTATGCAAAAATGCGTATAGCACAACGATCCTTGAAGTGGTAGGACTGATGATCTGATCGTAGTGCAGCTTCCACACGAGTGCATTAACAAAAATCACGACGACGCCATCGATGTCTGAAGACGTAATGGAAAGAAACAAAGAGAGGGGTGAGAATCTTGCTAAAGAATCTCATAGGAAATCCTCTATCCTAGTGTCATCGTTTACGTCCCAGGGACCTTGGGTTTATTATGAAAAGGTCAAGCATGCATAAGTTCATTATGGGGTTTTCACAAAGATATTTATCCAAGGTCCATGTCTTTTATAATGATTCTTAATGCGTGTATGCAACATAATAATTCATGGATGCATGGCAGTACTTTAGGTATATCAAACAAATATTAACATATAAGTGGCATGTAACTTTTCTCTAGAACATCTTTCCTTTTTTCATACTTGTGACACCAATCATAATAGTAACCGCACCCCTTAAACTAGGCTATGAGCTCATACCTTAACTAGTCGTCACTAGTTCTTACTTATCCTCTTGATAAGCGAATCATAACATAATCATATTCATCATAATCATCATAATCCTGACTCCAGAGTACGAGTAGGGGCCTAAGGATCACCCATCATGGGACTTTTTCCTTCTTCGAAACGCATCGACTGGTTAAGCCAGCGACTTTGTCCGCTTTGGCAGGCTAATGTCTATGCCCTCATGGTTTTACCTTCTCCTCACTAGAGAGAGAAGAAGTACGTCTCAGTGTGTCACCTTAAACATCATATATTTTTCCTTCTTCAAACGCATCGACGGTTAAAACCACGACTTTGTCCGCTTTGGAGGCTAATGCCTATGCCCTCACGGTTTTACCTTCTCTCCGGAGAGGAGTACGTCTCGGCATATCATCATTAAACATCATTTTTCTTAAAAACCTTCTTATGTCCCTCAAATTTGACGAAAATTCGGCATAACAGCTACTCTCCAAATTTCCTCAAATTTGAGTCATGCCACATAATCTCAATCACATGCATCATTTTCATGGAACTTTCTCAATTCAATAACTTTCTAGTTCACATGAGCATATTTCTCAATTTCATTCATATTTCGAAACCTTATGCATCTTAAACACAACATTTCATCATATCACCAAATCAAGTTATGCACATAAAGTTTCATGCTTAAGGAACTAACATAATCACTGTAACACCCTAATATTTAACCCCAATACGCCTAGGACGTATCAAGACTAATTATTAGTTATTACTTCTCTTTAAATTCATTTATAAAATACTTAGCGGAAAATACGGGTAAATTTTTTTTTTTGAAATGATTTATATAAACAAAGTGCGAGCCTTTGCGCGTAACATAAACAACGTGAAGCGGAAGAATAAATAAAACATACAGAACATAAACATTAAGGAACACATCCATCATAAACATCATTCCTCATCACATTAGATAATATAGTTTAGTACATCATAAGAGAAATATAACAGAAGCATAAAGTCTTACCCATACTAGTGGGAGAGCTTGCAATACAATGATATCAAATGACAACAAATACATGAAACAACCCCAAAAGATAAATACCCAACTAAGACTCTCCTCCCTCGAGCCATGGATGATGCTCCTACCCATCCCTCGGTGGTATATATCCAATGAACTGTGCAAGCTCCTCGGATGCGTGAAGGCGGAAGGATGGGCGAGCATGCCCGCCACGATGAGGGCGCATCTCCGGACGTCGTGCTAACCTCCGCACGTCACCGTCTCCTCGCTACCCATCCCGATATCCATGGGTACAGGCAGGGCGGAACCCTCCGAGAAAGGATGAGAAGGAGGATCCTCTGATGGTCGGTCTCCGAACGTCTCGGGCGAGGCACGTACTCGGGGTAGCCTTGGACCGCTGAAGATGCTGAAACGCGACCCGTTCTCGTCACGGGTCGCGTCCTCTCAAAGATCATATCGTCGCCAAAGGGGGAGGTCGGAGTGAATCTGAAGCTGGAGACTGGAAAAGCAAACGGGCGTCCCATGTATGCAAAAATGCGAATGGCACAACGACCCTCGAAGTGGTAGGACTGATGGTGGATCGTAGTGCAGCTCCCACGGGTGCATCAACAAAAATCACGAACGACGCCATCGATGTCTGAAGATGTAACGGAAAGAAAAGAGAGAGGGGTGAGAATCTTGCTAAAGAATCTCAGGAGGAAATCCTCTATCCTAGTGTCATCGTTTACGTCCCAGGAACCTTGGGTTTATTATGAAAAGGTTAAGCATGCATAAGTTCATTATGAGGTTTTCACAAAGGTATTTATCCAAGGTCCATGTCTTTTATAATGATTCTTAATACATGTATGCAACATAATAGTTCATGGATGCATGGCAGCACTTTAGGTAAATCAAACAATTATCAATCAACATATAAGTGGCATGTAACCTTTCTCTTGAACATCTTTCCTTTTCTCATACTTGTGACACCAATAATATAGTAACCGCACCCCTTAAACTAGGCTATGAGCTCATACCTTAACTAGTCGTCACTAGTTCTTACTTATCCTCTTGATAAGCGAATCATATCATAATCATAATCATCATAATCCCAACTCTCAGTACGGGTAGGGGGCCTAAGGATCACCCATCATGGGACTTTTTCCTTCTTCGAAACGCATCGACTAGTTAAGACCAGCGACTTTGTCGCTTTGGGAGGCTAATGTCTATGCCCTCACGGTTTTACCTTCTCCTCACTAGCAGGAGAAGTACGTTTCGGTGTGTCACCTTAAACATCATATACTTTCATTCTTCGAAACGCATCGACTGGTTAAGACCACGACTTTGTCCGCTTTGGATGGCTTCACATCCATACCCCCCACGGGTTTACTTTCTCCTCATTTGAGTAGGAGAAATGCGTCTCGGCATATAACTTTAAACTTCATATTTCTCAAAAACTTTCTTTTTGTCCCTCAAATTTGACGGAAATTCGGAGTGAACGACTTGCACCACGAATTTCCTCAAATTTGAGTCTTGCCACATAACTTACATAATGCATGTTATCTCACAAAATCCTCCATCAAGAAAACTTTTCAATCATGACAACACACTTTCTCTAATTCATTTCTATCACATAGTCTCATGCATTATGCTCATAATATACCGAAAACATCACAACAGCATATCAGATCCATATATTCTCATACTCATGATATTAACACATTCATTCATATCACAAGTATACTCACTTGGTCTCATTCTCACATCACACTTCCTATCTCATATTGTCTTATGCTTTGGCCCTTACGGGTCTTAAACTTAAGTTCCAATCATTCTAATGCTCATAGTACATCTTTATTCCATTTAAGAGATCATTACTTATAATTCTTACTAAGATTTAGGCTTACTAAAAATTCCAAACAGCATTATGCATCTTGGGCAGAAAATCATCATATGATTAGGGTTCTAAAATCTTCGTTTTAAACCCTTTTTAGATCCGTCTTCGCCTAAGGCTTCATAATCAATCCCTAAACCAATTATGAGGGATTCCTAGGCATATTTACTAAGTTATAATTCACTTTTCCTCAATTTAGCTTTGCTGTACAGAATCACATTTTGCCATGTCTAAGTGTGCTAGAATTCCTATTTTAAGTCCTTATCATCACCTTAAGCTTAGTAATTAATACCTAATCATTTATGAAAGGTTTTTATGCATATCCTACTGATTATGAACCATTTACACTTGAATTAATTATGCTGGAACAGAATTGCATTTTTCCAATTCTAAGGGTTCTAGAATTCTCATTTTAAGTCCTTTCTAGTTACTTTTTTTTTCCTAACTTCTCTAAAACGTTCCTTACTTCACTCAAGCATAAATGTACACATTTTATCACCTTAAAACAGTTTGTACAGTAGCCAATCAGGGAGGTACAGAACCAAAATGAAACAATCATAAAATCACAAAAAATCATGACTTAAAAGCTCATAAGTTACTAGTTTTCTCTTGGAATGGTTTTTAAGAACTCAAATCTCTTTTAGAACTCAATTTATCTCATTAAAATCATGTAATTATACATGAGGGCAGTAGCTAAATTAATTTGCTCATAAAATAGATTTAAAACATATAATCTCATTCATAATGTCCTTAGGTACTCCTAAGCTTAGAAAAATTCCAAAACATGGCTATAGGCACTTGTGATTAGATGAACTCACACCAAGCCCATCATCATCACCACAAGGCCGAAATGGCTTCATTGAAAAACCAACGTTTTTTAAAACTTTACATTGGATACTTGGGCAAGTCTTTGAGCTCTAGACCATTTAGGTGATGACATAAATTTAAACATGCTATGCAACTCATTTTACTCTTCTTTTAGAAAATAAAGTGAGAGCATAAAATAAATATGAGGTGCACTCATTTATTATCTTTAGAGTTTAAGTGATGGCGTAAAATATAAACATGATAGACAAGAAAGTAAACATGAAATGCAAGGTTCAATTCTTTATTTTAGTGCTCTAGGCCTCTTGGGTGTTTACCCCAAATCAACAATCAACTTTAAGGTTGAAATAGGTAGGCTTTGAGATTTATTAAGTGATGATGCACATTCTTGTTTTAATCTTTAAGTTGCTTAGTGATAGCTTGAAAATAAACATGCTATGCAAAGCATAAAAGTAAACATGAATGCAACTCCTTTTAATCTTAACTAGAGCTCTTACAAGACTTTAAAGGAACATAAAAACCTCAACCCATTGTATATCATAAAGTGAGCTTTAGAGTTCTTAGCATCAAGACACCAAGGAAGTCTTATGTTCTTCGAACACCATCATCAAGCTCAAGGAAACGATTTTTCAAGAGACAACCTTTCAAACAAACATAAAAGGGCTACCTTAACATTTTTAGCAAACTTTGTTCAAGAAAGGAAAGGAAAAACCGAAACCATTGAAGACAAAGAAATAAAAACCAAAGCTTGAACAAGGCAAAAAGGAAAAACCGAAACCTTAGAGGAATGAAGGCCAAAACTTTGAACTAGGAAAAACCAAGGAGGAACCGGAATCATAAAGGAAAGGAAATGAAAAACCAAAACTTTGAACTTGCAAAGAAAAGGAAAAACTGAGTTTGTATATGGTCCTAGACCAAGATCCAAGCTTTAGAGGTTTCTCTCATGGCAAACACCAAACTATTTCCATGAGACCTCATCATCAAGCTAAAGATTGGTTTGTAAAATGGCCTCATGGCTAAAAATACAAAGGGGAAAAAAAGAGTTTGAAACCAAGAGAAAACTAGAAACTTTTCTCAAAGAAAGTAAAGAAAACTTGAAAGAAAACCCCTACCAAGTGAATCTTGAAAGCTTTGAAAGAAAGCTTGAGTTTGCAAGGAAATGAGAAGACAAAATCTTCTCTTGGTGAGCAACAAGGATTCGGCCTCCAAAGGTTCTCAAGGAAGATGATTTTTCCTTGAGGATGCAAGCTTGGAAATGGTGAGGTTTGGTGTTTAGGAGGTGTTTTAAGGTATGAGAGTGGTGGTTTGAGGTGGTTTGTGGTGGCTCAAGGTGGTGGTGGTGGTTCTTTGAGGAAGGAAGAAAAAGAACTTAGAGGAAGGGAAAATGAGAGAAAATGAGAGAAAGTGCAAGAAAACTCAACTTAGCAAATGATCAAAAAGGTGTCCAAGCTTTCCAAGGTGTGGTATTTATAAAGAATGAAATGTTGTGGCTGATTTAGGGGGAGAGCTGGCTGAAATTTTGGCTTAGGAGGGAAGGAAAATATCTTCTAAAGCTTGTCTTGGAAGCTTGGTTTAAGTCCTAGCTTAGGTGTAGTCAAGTCCTAGCTTTGGCATAGCCTTTTTGGATGAAATTTGAAATCAATATTTGATGGATTTTGGGGGCAAGAAGCCAAATCTGGACAGCCAAGAGGGAGGGAAAAATCATCCATGTAATTGTGGTTTAATGATGCATTTAGGTGTTTCATTAATAAAGGTTAATTAGGGTCATTAAGGCTTGGTTTAGGGGGTTTCTAATCTAGATTAACAATTTTAAAATCATTCTTTTGGTCAAAAAGGTTGTAGACAAGTTTCCTTAATTTAAGGAAATTGGAAAGAGAAAACACTATTCATTACTTTTTGATTAGTAGTCTTGGATTAAAGAATGAAATTAGAATTTGACTAAGCAATTTTAGTTTCTAATCGACCTTAATAAATCATTTTGACTCTAGATTAATTATCAAAATAAATTAATCTTCGATTAGAGCCTAATATTGCTTAGGTTCAGCTGATTACTTCATTAGGCGCACTGTACACTGTTCTAGGGTAAAACGGTAATTTGCACTAAACTGCTCGGACCTTCCGGGCTGGCTAAACATCAAATATTACTCTAAAACATCATTCTAAACTTCCTGGAAAATTCGGGCTCAAACGGCACCTTTTACCCGTGTAGAGCATGGCAGGGTATTTTGGTCATTTTGAGCCGAAAGTTTAGAAAACGATTTTCACCTTGGATATCAAACATAACAGGTACAATCCCCTTCAAACATTGAGTTGACCCATTTCGAGGATGGCCAGGTCTGCCCTTTAATTTCGGTAGAAATGGCCTCAGGGCATTTTGGTCATTTGCACTCAATCAGGAAAATCGGGTATTACAATCACATCATCATCAATATGCTCGAGGCTCATCATCATAAGTATGTCTCTCGGCTATCTATCTCATAGTATCTTATGCTTTGACCCTTACAGGCCTTAAACTTGTATTTGCATCTCCATTACCCTCAGGGGCTAACACTTAAACTTTTCTCTAAGATTTGAACTCACTAAAATTCCAAACAGCACTGCACATGAAAAGGGAAAATATCATATGCTTACGGGGCTCTAAAATCTCCATTCGTGGCCCTTTTTAAGATCCGTCTTCGCCTAAAGCTCCATAATCAATTCCTAGACCAATTATGAGGGATCCCTAGGCATGTTCTCTAAGTTATAAACCGTTTTAATCTCTTATCATCACCTTAAACTTAGAAATCAACACCTAATCATTTATGAAGGGATTTTGTACATGTCTTTCTAATTATGAATCATTTATCCTTGAAGTAATTATACTAGAGTAGATTTGCATTTCTATGCATTGAGGTGTTCTAGAATTCTCATCTCTAATCCTTTTCAAATTACCTATTCTTTTCTAACTTTTCTAAATCGGTCCTTGCTTCACTCAATATAATTTTACACATTTTAACACCTTAGAACAGCATTTATACAATAGCCAAACATAGAACCAAAATCATGAACCCATAAAATCACATAATCTCTTGACTTGAAATGCATATAAGTTGCTAGTTTTCTCTTAGACATTTTTAGGAAACAAAAGGTGTTCTGGTAATCAATTACATGTTCCTAGTAATCGATTACCAGGAGCTCAATTCATTCTGGGTTTCAACAACCGGGTAATCGATTACATACAATGGTAATCGATTACTTATGGTTAAGTCGTTTCGGAAAGATAAACACAGGAGTAATCGATTACACTATAAGGTAATCGATTACAGGTTTCCAGAAGGTTCTGGGCATGAAGAAACCGTGGTAATCGATTACATTGCCTCTGGTAATCGATTACTAAACCAAAAGTCCTTCGGAAAACCCTTATGGTAATCGATTACATGGGTGGTAATCGATTACTAGAATCTCCGGAATTTGAGAAAACATGATTTTTGACACATTCCAACTATTTAAACACCTTGAGGCCTCATAAAATAGTTTTTCAACATTTTCTCTGAAATCATTCATGCATTTTACAAAATTAAACCATTATTGAATCATACTAAAACTCATCCATTTCTTTTTTACTAGAGTTTCCTTTTTAGGATACTTAGGGCAAGTCTTTGAGCTCTAGAGTATTTAGGTGATGACATAATCTTAAACATGCTATGCACTTTATTTTACTCTTCATTAGAAAGTAAAGTGAGGGCATAAAATAAATATGAGATGCAACTTCATTATTATCTTTAAGGATTAAGTGATGACTTGAAATATAAACATGAAATGCAAGCTTGGGAATTTAAATATGGTAATGCAAGTTCATTCATTTACTCTTGTGAAATTAGTGATAGCATCAAAATAAACATGAGATGCTAGACATAAATTTAAACATGAATGCAACTTGTTTTTATCTTAACTAGAGCTCTTTCAAGACTTTTAGAGGAACATAAACCTCAACCCATTATGTATCATAAGGCAAGCTTTAGAGTTCTTAGCACCTAGACTTCAAAAGAAATCTTAAGGTTTGAACTTCATCATCAAGCTTAAGGAAATGGATTCAAAGTTCAACACTTTGTCTAAACAAAACTACAAGGACTAAGTCATATTCTTTATTTTATTGCTCATGGGCTTCAATCTAGAGTAAAACTCTTAGAATGGCCGACCAACTTTAAGGTTGGCAAGGGTAAGCTTAGAGCTCTTTGAAAACATAAGATTAACTTTCTTAACAAAACTTTTGTGATCTACTTTGACATATTTTACAAACTTTGTTCAAATCCAAGGAAGAAAAACTGAAGTCCTTAAGAGAAAGAGAAAGAGGAAAAATCGAAACTTAAGCCAAGAAAAAAAAAGAAATCCAAGCATGTATGGTCCAAGACCAATTTGTTTCAAGCTTTAGAGGTTTCTCACATGACAACAACAAGTCATTATCTTGAAACCTCATCATCAAGCTCATGTTTTCTTTGTGAAAGAGCCTCTTGGCCGAAAAAGAAAAGGGAAGGGAAAAGAACTTGAAACCAAGAGAAAACCTAGAACTTTCTTGAAGAACACAAACAAAATCATCAAAACTTAACCCCTACCTAAAGAAGTCTTGAAGAGACTTGTAAGGAAGCTTTGTTTTCTTGATGAAAGGAGAAGGAAATCCTCTTGAAGTCTTGAGGAAGAACTTGGCCCAAGTGAGGAAGTTTGAAAGGAAATGAGAGGATTTTGCAAGAAGTGTGAACTTACCAAGTGAACCAAAGTGTGACAAGGTCCATCAAGGCTTGGTATTTATAGAAATTTTCAACAATGAGGCTCCCAAAAGGGGGAGGAACGGCCACACTTGAGGAGGAAGGAGAGAAGAAATATCTCTTGCAAAGGTATGGTTAGGCATGGTGAGGTATGGGCAAAGCATGGGCTAGGCATGGTGGAAAGCATGGCTCTTGAGTGTAATTGAAACAACACATGATGGGCTATGGAGGGGGGAAGTGGCTGGCCACCTTAAGGCCATGAGGGAGAGAAAATTAATTCATCTAATTGTGGGTTAAAGGTGTGTTTAGGTGTGTCTTCGATTAGGCTTTTGATTAGGAGTTTGTAAGTAGGTGTTTAGGTGAGAAAATGGTTAATTAAGGTGGTTCAAGACTTGATTAGGAGGGTAATCTTACTAGATTAGTAATTTAAAATAATTCCTTTGGTCAAATGAGGTAGGCACAATTCCTTAATTTAAGGAGTTGGAGAGAAAAATTCAAGATTCCATGACTAGGAATCTTGAATTTAAAGAATGCAATTAGAGTTTATCTAAGCAATCTTAGGTTCTAATTAACCTTAATGAATTATTTTGACTCTAGATTAATTATCAAATAAATTAATCTTCGATTAGAGCCTAATATTGCTTAGGTTTGCTTAATTGCGTCATTAGGCTTATGGACACTGTTCTAGGGGCAAAATGGTAATTCTAAATTGCCCAGGACCTTCCTGAACTAAACATCAAACATTGCTCATAAACATCATTCTAAACTTCCTGGAAAAGTTTCGGGCTCAAATGGCACCTTTTACCCGTGTAGACACAATAGGGGTATTTTGGTCATTTTGAGCCGAAAGTTTAGAAAACGAGGTCTCTCCTTGGGTATCATCCATAACAGCATAATCCCCTTTAAACATCGAGTTGACCCATTCGAGGGTTGCCGGGAACTCCCTGAATTTTCAGGTAAAAATGACCTCAGGGCATTTCGGTCATTTGTACTCTAACAGGAGAAATCCTGGGCATTACACTACCCGTACTCTAGGAGTCGGGATTATTATGATGATTATGAATATGATTATGATTATGATTAGCTTATCAAGAGGATAAGTAAGAACTAGTGATGACTAGTTAAGGTATGAGCTCATAGCCTAGTTTTAGGGTGCGGTTACTATTATGTTTAGTGTTACAAGTATGAGAAAAGGAAAGATGTTCAAGAGAAGTTACATGCCACTTACATGTTGTTTGATTATTGTTTGGTTTGCCTAAAGTGCTGCCATGCATCCATGAACTATCATGCCGCATACATGCATTAAGATTCATTATAAAAGACATGGACCTTGGATAAATATCTTTTGTGAAAACCTCATAATGAACCTATGCATGTTTAACCTTTTTATAATAAACCCAAGGTTCCTAGGGACGTAGATGATAACATTAGGATAGAGGATTTCCCTACTGAGATTTTTTTAACAAGATTCTCACCCTCTCCCTTCCTTTCCGTTACGTCTCCAGTCTGACCCGTCGTTCGTGATTTTTGTTGATGCGCCTGGATGGGAGTGCACTACAATCCAGATCATCAGCCCTACCACTTCGAGGGTCGTTGTGCTATACGCATTTTGCATACGTGGGATGCCCATTTGCCTTTCAGTCTCAGCTTCCATTCACTCGACCTCTCCCTTTAGCGATGACGTGATTTTGAGAGGACGACCTCGTATGAGCGAAGAAGTGCCGACCATCATCCTCTGATGCGTGACTATCTGGAGACGTACCCCTCATACGTCGTTGCGGGAGGGACTATCCGAGGACTCACTGGCCGATCCTTATTCGGAGGATTCCGCCCTTTCGGTGCCTTTGGCGCCAGAGGGGTAGCGAGGACACGCTCGAGCCAGGCCTATGAGGCGTATACGTCAGCCCGAGAAGAGCCCTTGCCAAGGTAGCCACGTCGCTCTGCCGATTCGCATGCCCACGCCCCTCTTCGATGGGCCACATCGATGGGCCACATCGAGGAGCTTCGACATTCGTAGGTTACATCTCTCCGTCCGAGGATTAGCGTCGTCCATAGGCTCTTAGAGGGGAGGGTTGTTTTTGTGGGGAGTATCTTTTGGAGCCGTTTCATGTATTCGTTGCTATGTTTCTTATTTCTATTATTGTACTGCAAGCTCTCCCACTTATATGGGTAAGACTTTATGCTTTCCTTTGTAACTCAATGGTCATGTATTAAACTATGTTAATTAATGTTATGAAGAATGTTTTCACAATTGAGGTGTTCTTTATGGCTTTTGTATTGTATGATTTATTTATTCTTTCGCTTCACGTTCCGTTTATGTTATGCACGATGGCTCGCACTTTGTTTTACATGTGTCATTTAAAAAAAAAAATTTACCTGTATTTTTTGCTAAGTATTTTGTAAAATGAATTTAAAGGGAAGTAATAACTAATAATTAATCTTGATACGCCCTAGGCGTATTGGGTTAAATATTAGGATGTTACATTATGGTATCAGAGTTCAATTCTCATCTAGCCTTAGATTGAATGACCATGCTTTAGAGGCATGTTACAGGAGTATGTCATGTATAGTGCTTAGCTATCAAAGATAAGCTATAGGATAGGCATTCATGACCTTGTCTCATGTCTGTGCCATGGTAACTAGCTCATTTAGCTTGGAATATTGAGCCTGATCACCTCAGTGTTTGTTGACTTGTGTGCTTAGGGACCAATGGCACCGCGACAAAATAGGAACACGAACAAAGGCGAACAAGGGAATGAGATGGCCGTACGAGAGATGGCTAGGGCGATGAAGCGTATGTTCAATCGCATGAATTAACCAAGGGATGCGGCTCAAGGTCCCTGCGCGAAGCCGTGGAACAAGCCCTTTGGGAGTTCCGCAAGGCCAATCCCCCAACGTTCCATGGAGCCTTGAATCCCCAAGCAGACGAGTGGATAAAAAACATGGAAAAGATCTACTCGGAGTTGCCTGAAAGGAGTAGAAGGTTACTTTTGCTGCCTACATGATGGAAGTTGACGCGGAGTTTTGGTGGACTAGCATCAAGAGGCTGCTGAAGCCATAGGAACGCTGTTAATTGGGAGCGTTCAAGACGTACTTCTATGAGAAGTATTTCCCGTCCGTGAGGAACGCAAAGGACATTGAGTTCATGCAATTGGTCCAAGGTGGATCGTCCGTCACCTAGTACACGCGAAGTTTGAAGAGTTGATCAAGTTCTCTCGGGTTTTCCAAGGGAATCCGACGAGATTTGGAAGTGCGTTAAGTTTGAGGCCGGGTTGAGGGCCGAACTTAACGTGCCTGCGCACATGGAGATTAGGGATTTCCTACCCCGGTCAACAAGTGCCCGATTATTGAAGAGGGACATAAGAAGCTGAGTGCCGCGACGGCGGATCATCCCCATGGTTTGGGACCTCAAGCCCCGAAATTCAAGCCGTCACATCAAATCAAGGAGGAACCACTATCATCCCTACCAATCTAATCAGTTCAAGCATCAACAACACTAACAACAACATTATCAACAACAACAACAACAAAGAGGACCCAACAACCAATTGTTCTAGCAACACCCTGCCGCCGTTTAACCCCACGGAGGGAACCGTAGTAATCAAGGAGGAGTGGGCGGTCCTCGCAACAACAACAACAATAACCAACAAGGAGGGCCCAATGGGAACAAGAACAAGGCACCTCAGGAGTTCCCCGGCCGTTCCTGACCGTACAAGCCGTGGAGTGCCCCCGCCGTGGAAAGAATCATGGCAATCATCCCTGCGGAGCCGGGCAAGGAGTATGCTTCAAATGGGGCAAGCACGGCCACTATGCTAAGGATTACAGAAGCAATGGAGGATCATCCAGTCAGAATCCTCGACCGCAACACCAAGGATGGGTCTTTACCCTCAACGCGGAAGACGCCGCGAGATCCATCGACCTCATCAAAGGTAAGTGCGAATTAATGGTAGAACCTTAAATCTATATGACTCGGTGCTACTCATTCTTTTATCTTACATGCTAGTGTCGAGTCCTTGAATTTGAAAGTTTCTAAGCTTCCTTTTGACCTTATTGTTTCTACTCCTACAAATCGCCTTACATACCTGTAATTGTTGCTTAAATTGTCATCTTACGTTGAAAATAGATCCTTTATCATAGATTTCATTTGTTTACCTTTGAAAGACATAGGAATAATTCTTGGCATGGATTGGCTTTATGCTAACCATGTATTGTTAGATTGTTACACCAAGTCTATCATTTTTTGTCATCCCCCTAGCAAGACAAGTCAAACCTTGAAACTTTATGTAAATTTCATAGATGTCTTCTGGATGGGGAGAAAACTAAGGGATATGTCCTTCTAGCCGCTAGCGAGGTAGACTTTGAGCAAAACATAGATGATATTTCAGTGGTGAGAGAGTATCCCAGGATATTTTCTGAGGAGATACCGAGTTCCCTCCTGAGAGAAGTGGAGTTCTCCATCGAGTTGGTTCCGGGAAAGGACCTATCTCGATAGCCCCGTATAGGATGTCACCCTTGGAGTTAAAGGAATTGAAAACCCAATTGGAGGAGCTGTTAGAAAAGAGTTTTATTAGACTTAGTGCTTCATGTGGGGAGTTCTCTTTGTTAAGAAAAAGGATGAGAGCATGAGATTGTATATAGATTATAGGCAATTGAATCGTGTAATGGTGAAAAATGAATACCCTTTGCCTAGGATTGATGATCTCATGGACCAGTTAAAGGAGTGGTATTCTCCAAGATTGACTTAAGGTCCGGATACCACCAAATTAGGGTGAGAGATGAGGATATACCTAAAACCGCTTTTAAGACATTACGGACATTTTGAGTTCACCGTGATGTCTTTTGGACTGACAAATGCACCCGCCGTGTTCATGGACTACATGAATAGGATCTTTAGACCCTATTTAGATAAGTTTGTGGTTGTTTTCATAGATGATATACTCATATATTCGAAGACTCACGAGGAGCATGAAAGTCACCTAAGGTTGGTTTTAGAGGTGTTGAAAGAGAAGAAGTTGTATCTAAGCTCTCTAAGTGTGAATTCTGTTGGAGGAGGTGAAGTTTTAGGGACATGTAGTATCAAAAGGAAGTATAGCTATTGACCCTAGTAAGATAGAAGCTGGAATGAATTGGGATAGACCGACCACATTAGAGATACGGAGCTTTTTGGGATTAGCAGGCTATTACCGAAGGTTTATTAAAGGATTTTCCCAGATTTCCCTTCCCCTAACCAAGCTCACTAGGAAGAACACCCCGTTTTCATGGAATCCCAATTGCGAAAGAGCTTCCAAGAGTTAAAGGAAAGGTTAACCTCGACCCCAGTTTTGGTTTTACCCGACCCCAATATACCTTTCGAGGTATATTGTGATGTTTTAGGAAAGGGTTTAGGCTGTATGTTGATGCAAAATAGGCAAGTGGTAGCCTATGCATCTAGACAACTCAAGCCATAAGAGGTTAACTACCCTACCCATGACCTAGAGTTAGCCGCCATAGTGTTTGTCTTGAAGATTTGGAGGCATCACTTATATGGAGTAAGGTTCGAAGTTTCTCCGATCACAAGAGTCTTAAGCATCTCTTTGATCAAAAGGAGTTAAACATGAGGCAAAGAAGGTGGATGGAGTTTCTAAAGGACTATGATTTCGGCTTAAGTTACCACCCGGCAAGGCCAATGTGGTCGCCGATGCCTTGAGTCGAAAGTCATTATGCTTATCCCACATGATGGTCAAGGAAGTTGAGCTAATAAAGAAGTTTAGGGACATGAATTTAAGGATGTCGATATCAGAAAAGAGTATGAGGATGTGCCATCTTACAGGAACAAGTAGGTTTAAACAGAGGGTTGTGATGGCACAAGTAGAAAATGAGGAGTTTAGGGAGACTCTCGAAGGTAAGCTGGAAAACTTAAGGGTTTTGAGCAAGGGACCAATGGGTTGTGGAAGTTTGAAGGGCGGATCTGTGACCTGCAAGATGGTGACCTCCGAGAAAGTATCTTGGAGGAGGCCCATAAAAGCCACTTCACCATCCATCCTGGTGCCACCAAGATGTATCAGGATTTAAAGAAGATGTTCTGGTGGCCCAAGAAAAGGACGTAGTAGCCTGGGTTGGTAAGTGCTTAGTCTATCAAAAAGTGAAGATTGAGCACCAAAAGCCTTCAGGAATGTTGCAACCTTTGCCTATCCCTGAATGGAAGTGGGATAGTATATCTATGGATTTTGTGACCGGCCTACCTAGAACCCAAGCCGGCCATGACGCTATTTGGGTAATAGCAGGTTAACCAAGTCGACCCATTTCCTATCCATCAAGATAACCTTTTCCCTAGATAAGTTGGCCCAATTGTATATCCAAGAGATATTGAGCTTAAATGGAGTTCCATCGACGATAATCTTGGATCAAGATCCGGTTTACGTCACGTTTTTGGAGAACCTTTCAAAAAGCGTTTGGTTCAAAGCTGTTAAGCACGACTTACCACCCTCAAACATGGACAATCAAGAACTATCCAAACATTGGAAGACATGTTAAGGGCATGTGTTTTGGATAGAAAAGGGAGTTGGTATAAGTACCTCTGCTTATCGAGTTCGCATATAACAATAGTTATCATACGAGCATTAGTATGGCACCGTACGAGGCCTTGTATGGAAGGGAGTGCCGCCCTTGTGTTGGCATGATCTCGAAGAACAAAGCGTTTGGGGACCAGATGTAGTGAGGGAAACCACGAGCAAATAAGAATGATCAAGGATAGAATCTTGACTGCTCAAAGCCGACAAAGAGCTATGCGGACAAGCGGCGAAAGCCGTTGGAGTTTCAAGAAGGCGAGCATGTTTCTTAGAATTACCCCCACTATAGGCATAAGTAGAGCCATGAGAGTCAAGAAGTTGAGTCCCCAATTTCTCCCTTTTGAAATCCTTCAGAGAGTCGAGACTTGCCTACAAAATAGCCCTACCTCCAAATCTGCAAATCTTCATGACGTCTTTCACGTCTCCCAACTAAATATCAATCCGACCCTAGCCATGTATTAGAGCCAGAGCATGTACAGTTAAGGGAGGACCTAACTTTCAATCCTTCACCAACGAGGATTGTGGATCGAGGTGTCAAGCAGTTGAGGAACAAGTCCGTTCCTTTGGTGAAAGTCGCGCTGGACGAGACAAGACAAAGGAGTACACGTAGGAGTTGGAATCGAATGCGGATGAAGTATCCCAAGCTTTTCTAAGGTAACGAATTTCAAGGATGATTTTTTTTAAGGAGGGAGTAATGTACGCCGATTTTTTGTTCTGAGTACAAATGACCGAACTGCCCCTGAGGTCATTTTTACCCAGAATTAAAGGACAGTCGACGGCATCCTCGAATGGATCAACTCAATGTTTAAAGGGGTTATAATTTTTATGTTTGATATTCGAGGTGAAAATCTTGTTTCTTAACTTTCGGCTCAAAATGACCAAAATACCCCTACGGTGTCTATGCGGGTAAAAGGTGCCGTTTGAGCCTGGAATTTTTCCAGGAAGTTTAGAATGATGTTTTTAAGTGATGTTTGATGTTAGTTGGGCCCGGAAGGTCTGGGTTTTAGTGCAAAATTACTATTTTGCCCCTGAACAATATACAGTGAGCCTAATGACGCAATTAAGCAATATTAGGCTCTAATCGAAGATTAATTTATTTCGATAATTAATCTAGAGTTAAAATAATTTATTAAGGCTAATTAGAACCTAAGATTGCTTAGATAAACTCTAATTGTATAACACCTTAATAATTAACCCAATATGTAACACCTAATAATTAACCCAATAAACCTAGTTTGTATTTGATTAATTACTAGACTTTAGTCCTTGCTTCAATTCTTTTAATCATATTTTGAAAATACTTAGTGAAATTACGAGCCATTTTTTTTAAAACATAATTGACAACGTGAGCCGTGCATAACATGAACGATTTAGCGGAATATAAAAAGACATATTAGAATTTAAATACATCACATCACATCACATTGGCTCCATCATATAACATCCATAATTACTTAACACATAGATATTTTGCCTACCAACAGAGTTAAGCTAGGTGTAGGCAATCAAACCAACATAAATAGTATACGAATGGAAAAATATCCATTAATGGCACCTACTAATAACACTTCAGAGATAGGAACATATATCAAGCTCACGCGCAAAGTTTAGTGATACGTTCCTCAAGGATAATAAGCGGTTCACCAAATAAAGTACCTCTACCAGGTAAGAGCATCAACGGAATCACGAACATCACCATCACTTTCTGAAGACGAGATGGAAAGAAAAGAAGAGGGAGTGAGAAACTTCTAAAAGAATCTTAGTAGGGTACTCACCTCATATGCATCGTGTCATCATCATAGTCCTCAAGAACCTCGGGGTTATTATAAAATAGTGAGCATGCTAAGATTCATTTATTAAGTTCGGAAATACTTTACCGAGGTTCATTGATTTTAATCGTGCGTCTTATAATGCATCATAAACTTAGCATGTCATGTTTATAATGAACTTTTCCTTTCATCAACACATCATATTCCTCATCATCATATCATAATAACATGCATAGAAGAACATCATATTTCTCATCATTATCTCATAAATGCTATGCACCGAATAACATCATACCATAATAGCTATGCACAAGACATGGTGCACATATTTCATTTCTTTAGTGTCCTAGGTGACTTAAAATCTTGTCATCTTATTTTCCTTAGGGCCACCCTATGCTCTACCCTTTTAGGAGTAATCTAGGTTATGAGCTCATACCTTACTAGTCATCACTAGCATATACTTATCCCTTTTGATAAGTTAAAATCCGACTCTACCCTTTTGAGATAACGGGCTAGGGGTAAGAATCACATTTTCACCACCTATAGTCTGATGGGTCCAAAGGATCATTTTCTCAGGATCACATTTCACCACCTATAGTTTGATGGGTCCAAAGGATCATTTCCTTATAAGTTTAAGTCACCATTAAGTCTTTACATATTATATCATAATCATCAGGATGCATAAACATTCTCATTGTTTGCAACAACAACTATAACATGCAAGCCATGAAATCATTCAATAATATCAAATTCTTAATAGGCATTACATCATCATATAAACTGACATTCCAAAGCATCAAAAAATGTCATCTAAAATTCTCAAGGAGCTTAAATAACCGAACTCTAAAATTGGGTAACCTTAATTATCAAACTAATTTCTTATGCATCTAAGGGATTTATTACCATCAATTATAAGCATTAAGAACATTATTAGACTATATGGGGTAGCATAGATAATAAGTTGTTCTTAAGATTTTACGTGTGTTAGAAGTTACGTTTTTAACCCTTTCCCATTACCGGCTTTCCCTATGATGCTAAAATTAATTACTAAACCAATTATGGATCATTGTCCCTTATCTAAACATAATAAAATCTGGTTCTTAAGGCCACTAAAGGTTCTGACAGAATGCATAAATTTCATTCTCTAAAGTTCTAGAAATCTTGCTTTTACGGTTTTATTTATGTAGCTAGTTTTTCTTCTAACATGCATAGAATTGTTCCCTCATCATTACATAATAATCACAACTTCAAACATATTAAATCATCATCATACAGTAGTAGTAAACTCAGATCAGTTACCGAATCATGAACCTCACATAATTGCATCAAATCACATTTTAAGTGTACGTAAGATACTGGTTTCCCGTAAAATCCTTGCAAAACCTCAAAACTCTTTTAGAAACTAATGCTTTTTGTTAATCTTGAAAGGAATTATAGAACTAAATCAGTAGCTATTTAAAATCACTTTAGGCCTTCCTTAATCATGAGGCCGATTTATATATTGAAAGAATATTCATGATTAGAATTTTCACTTAAGATAAAAGGAGCAAGTCTTGAGCTTAAGAGATTTATGTGATATCTTAGAATCATAAACATGCTATGTAACCTCATTTTAATCTTGTCATTATAAGGTGATAACTTGGAATTATAAACATGATATGCAAATCCATTTCTTTATCTTTAAGATTCAAGGTGATGACTTGAAAATTAAACATGATGCAAGAGATTGAAATATAAACATGATGCAAGAAACTGAAGGCGGTAGTCCGCACGGAACTAGTGGAAGAAGAGAATCTTAAGAAACCGAGCGGCGGTAGTCGCACTGGACCGGTGAAGGAAGAAGAGAACTCTTATTACATCATATTAAGCTCCAAACTTAAGACTTCTTAAAGAATGAATTCTTTGACTCCAATAATCTCAAGAAAGCTTTAGAGTTTTTATTACCATGGTTCCAACTTTGCTTGTGATACTTGGGCAAGTCTTTGAGCTCTAGGATCTTTAAGTGATGACATAAACATAAACATGTCATGCGTTGATTCTTTTAGTCATTATAAAATAAAGTGAAAGCATAAAATAAATATGAGATGCAGCCTTTTATTATCTTTAGAGATTAAGTGACAACTTGAAACATAAACATGAAATGCAAGCTTGGAAATTTAAACATGAGGTATGCAAGTTCATTTATTTATTCTTGAGAATTTAGTGATGACATTAAAAGTAAACATGATGTGCAAGGCATAAACTTAAACATGGATGCAAGTTCATTTTTATTTCTTTACTAGAGCTCCTTCAAGACTTTAAAAGAATTATAATTTCAACCCAATATATATCTTAGCAAGACAAAGTGAACTTTAGAGATTTCATTATTGAGCTATCCTAGAAAACTTTCTTAGGCCTTGAGGTCGAAATCAAATGGCAAGAAAAGGAGAAGTTCAAGGGTCATATAGAAATGAAAAATTGTTAAACATCATTTTAAACTAAAAACAAAGCTTAACAAGAAATGAAACATAAGTGTCAATATATTTTTCAAGTTCTAAACTCAAGACCTTCATCATAAAAACATAGTTGCTTCAAAACTTTGAAAACTAATGAAACCTTCAAGTTTTAAAGGTCTAACTTGTGAAGGCTTTGCAACCAACACTTAGGAACCTCATCATCAAACCATGGTCTCATCATTACAAAGGCCACAAGGCCAAAATATACAAGAAGAAAAGGAGAAGGAAAATCGAAATATGAAGCAAGGAGAAAGTACATAAAATCATCATTTTTAACCAAGAACAACACTTATTAATACTTGGAATTAAGCTTAAAAACAACTCCCTACCTAATTTATTTTGAAGGAAAGGAAGAGAACTTGGTTTCTTTGAATGAAATGAAAGAAAAACTGATGCTAAGGTATCGGCCAAGGGAGGAAAGAATGAGATCTTTTGAGTTTGGAAAAACTAGAAATGTGTAACTATGATTCAAGGCTTCTAACACTCCTCAAGTATGCCTATTTATAGAAGATTTTGAAGCTCATAAATGGACATGAAAAGGAGGATAGTCTGACCAAATTTTAGGAGGAACAAGGAAGAAAAATCATCTTGTTTGGTGGCTTAAAACATGGAATCATGTTTTCATGGTTCCTTGTTTTCATACCTTGGTTTGTGTGCATTCTTTGACAAAATTTCTGATGCATTATGGACCAATAATTTAGTCCATTACAGCCCATGGAAGAGGAAATTTGTGTGTTTCATGTATTATTTAGGTGTAGGTAAGGTATTCTTGCAAATTAGAGAATTTACGATTAAGGGCTTAGGTGAATTAGTAAGCAATTTGAGTGTTTTTAAGCAATTTTGGGTTCTAATCAATCTAAATAAATAATTTTGACTCTAGATTAATAATTAGAATTTAATAAGCTTTAATTTGAGCCTAATATTGCTTAGGTTTTATTAGACAAATCGAAATCTCAAAATTCGCAAAACTACACAAAGACAGGGGCAAAATGGTCATTTCGCTAAAAATTGAGGCCACCCGAGCTTAACCAATGGACAATCATAACTTAAAAACATGTTTTAAAACATTTTAGTGAGGTTCGGGGTCGGCACGCAATTGAAATTAAAACAGCCTCAGGGTGTTTTGGTCATTTCGCGTCAGAGCTCAAAATTAGGATTCTTCTCCTCTATTAACACACATAACACAAACAATCCCTTATTATCATCAAAACATCCCCTTGAGGACGGGTGGGGCCCACGATCCTCATTTTCTGAGTAAAATAACCTCAGGGGCATTTTGGTCATTTTACATGTACAGAAATCGGGTTTGCAACTCTTGCACGAATCGCTCATAACCTTTTTTCCAATGTTATATTCCTATTTGAGAATTGTCCAGTCTTGAATTTTATGTAAGAATTACTTAGGGTAATTCGGTAATGACAGGAAAAAGTGGGCGTTACATTACTCCCCTCCTTAAAAAGAATTTTGCCCTCGAAATTCATTACCTAGATAGCTCTGGGTATTGTGCTTGCATGTCTATTCCAGCTCCCATGTGAATCCTCCAGTTTCACCTCGTCCCATGCTACTTTGACCAGGGACAGCCTTATTTCTTAATTGCTTAACTCCTCGGTCAACGATTCTCATGGGTGGTAAGTTAAACGTCATGTCATCTCTTAATTGCACATGTTCTGGCTCTAGTACATACTTGGGTTAGACTAATACTTTCTTAACTGGATACTGAAAAACATCATGAAGGTTGGACAGACTTTGGGAAGGGCTATAAGGTAAGCTATAGACCAACTTTATTAAGGATTTCAAATGGGCCAAGAAATCTAGGGCTCAATTTCTTTACTTTCATTGCTCGGCCTATGCCTGGTGGGGGTGATCCTTAGGAACACATGGTCCCCTTCTTGAAAATCTAGCGGTTTTCACCGCTTGGCCGCATAGTTTTTTGTCGACTTGAGCATGAAAAATCTTATCCCTAATCTTCTTGATTTGTTCCATTGTTTACCTCACAATATCAGGTCCAAGTAAACTCGCCTCTGGGTTCATACCAACATAAAGGAGATTGACATTTTCGTCCGTAGAGGGCCTCGTACGGTGCCATACCGATACTTGCATGATAACTGTTGTTATATGCAAACTAATGAGTGAGGTACTTATCCCAACTTCCCCTTTGATCCAAAACACATGCCCTTGACATATCCTCCAAGGTTTGGATAGTTCTTTCAGATTGACCGTCTATTTGGGGGTGATATTCCGTAAACACAGTTTGAACCAAATGCCTTCTGAAAGGCTCCCAAAATCGTGATGTAAATCAGATCCCGATCCGAGATTATTGTCGATGGTACTCCATGTAACCTTACTATCTCCTGTATATATAATTGTGCTAACCTATCCAAGGAATAAGTCACCTTAATAGGTAAAAGGTGGGCTGACTGTCAACCGATCCACTATTACCCAAATGGCGTCATGATTCGCTTGGGTCCTTGTAACACCCCAATTTTTACTGTAATTTTTACTATCGTTTAGAATTACCGAATTACCCTAGGTAATTTTTCATATAATTCGAGACCAAAAATCCTCAATAAAGGAATATAACATTAGAAGAAAAGATAGGAGCAATTGTGAGAGTTGCAAACCCGATTTTCTATACGTGTAAAATGATCAAAATGCCCCTGAGGTTATTTTACTCAGAAAATGAGGATCGTGGGCCCCACCCATCCTCAAGGGAATGTTTTGATGATAATAAGGGATTGTTTATGTTATGTGTGTTAATAGAGGAGAAGAATCCTAATTTTGAGCTCCGACGCGTGAAATGACCAAAACGCCCGGCGTTTTAACTCCGATTTGCGTGCCACTTAAGCCCGAACCTCACTAAAATGTTTTAAAACATGTTTTTAAGCTATGATTAACCATTAGTTAAGCTCGGGTGGTCGGGCAATTTTTAAGTAAAATTACCATTTTGTCCCTACCTTTGTGAGTTTGCGAATTTCGAGATTTTTGATTCGTATAGCGAAACCTAAGTAATATTAAGCTCAAATTAAAGGTTATTGGATTCTAATTATTAATCTAGAGTCAAAATTATTTATTTAGATTGATTAGAACTTAAAATTGCTTAAAAACACCCAAATTGCTTACTAATTCACCTAAGCCCTTAATTGCAAATTCTCTAATTTACAAAGATACCTTACCTACACCTAAATAATACATGGAACACACCAATTTCTCTTCCATGGGCTGCAAATGGCTGAAATAATGGAGCCACAATGCATAAGAAAATTTGTCAAATTTGGCACAAAGCTTCATGTAAAGAAAAAGCCAAAAATTCCTTAAAACATGGCATAAAACATGCCTTAAATAAAAAATGATTCTCCACCCTTTGTTCCCAATGAAAAATCTACCAATTATGCCTCCTCCTCTTGTCCATTTATGAGCTTGAATTCTTCTATAAATAGGCATACTTCAGGAGTGTTAGAAACCTTGAATCATAGTTACACATTTCTAGTTTTTACAAAGCACAAAAACTTTCTTTCCTCCTCCCCTTGGCCGAAACTTCTTCTTCAATTTCTCAAAGAGATTTTCTTTCATTTCACTCCAAGAAACCAAGTTCTCTTCCTTTCCTTCAAATCACATTAGGTAGTGAGTTGTCTTTAAGCTTATTTCTATGCTTTGCTAAGTGTTGTTCTTGGTTCAAAATGATGATTTCATGGACTTTCTCTAGCTTTTCCATTCAATTTTCTTCTTTCTTTTCCTTTGAACATTTCGGCCATAAGGCCTATATGGGAATATGATGATAGCTTGATGATGAGGACCTTGAGTGTTGGTTGTAAATCCATCACAAGTTAGGCCTCTAAAGCTTGAAAATTCCACTTGATACAAAACTTTAAAGAACGATGTTTTTATGATGTAAAAATAAAGATCTTGAGTTTAGAACTTGAAAGATGTATTTTTCACTTTGTCTTGCTAAGATATATTGGGTTGAATTTATATTTCTCTAAAGTCTTGGAGGAGCTCTAGTAAAGAAATAAAATGAACTTGCATCCATGTTTAAGTTTATACCTTGCATAACCATGTTTACTTTCTATGTCATCACTAAATTCTCAAGAATGAATAAATGAACTTGCATTCTCATGTTTAAATTTCCAAGCTTGCATTTCATGTTTATGTTTCAAGTTGTCACTTAATCTCTAAAGATGATAAAAGGTTGCATCTCATATTTATTTTATGCTCTCACTTTATTTTATAATGGCTAAAAGAATCAACGCATGACATGTTTATTATTATGTCATCACCTAAGAATCCTAGAGCCCAAAGACTTGCCCAAGTATCACAAGCAAAGAAATAAGGTTCTTGGAACCATAATAATAAGAACTCTAAAACTCACTTTCAATTTCCTTAAGATTATTGGAGTCAAAGAATTTATTCTTTAAGAAGTCTTGAGTTTGGAGCTTAATAAGATGTAATAAGAATTCTCTTCTCTCTTCACCGGTCCAGGACTACCGCGCTCTTGGTTTCTTATTTTTCTTTTATTAAGATTCTCTTCTCTCTCACTGGTCTAGTGCGGACTACGCCACTTAGTTTCTTATTTATTTCAAGCTCTTGCATCATGTTTATATTTCCAAGCTTGCATAATCATATTTATATTTCAAGCAGATCACCTTAATTCGTGAATATAATAATATGGACCTCACATCATGTTCAAATTTCAAGTCTTGTATATCATGTTTATAATTCCAAGTTATCACCTTATAAAGACAAGATTAAAATGAGGTTGCATAGCATGTTTATGATTCTATTTATCACCTAAATCTATAAAGCTCAAGACTTGCTCCTTTTATCTTAAGTAAGAATTTTAATCGTGAAGATTCTTTCAATATATAAATCAGCCTCATAATTAAGGTAAGCCCAAAGTGATTTTAAATAGCTACTGATTTAGTTCTATAATTTCTTTCAAGATTAACAAAAAAAAAAAATTAGTTTCTAAAAGAGTTTTGAGGTTTTGCAAGGATTTTACGGGAAACTAGTATCTTATGTACACTTAAAATGTGATTTGATGCAATTATGTGAGGTTCATGATTCGGTAACTGATCTGAGTTTACTACTACTGTATGATGATGATTTAATATGTTTGAAGTTGTGATTATTATGTTTAATGATGAGGGAACAATTCTATGCATGCTAGAAGAAAAACTAGCTACATAAATAAACCGTAAAGCTAGGTTAATACTAGTCTTTGATCTCTTTAAGTTGATCCACTACCAAATCTGTTTTGGTATGTTATAATTCTTCCTAAGATTGGTTAGTCACGAAAAATTTGGTAATAATTAGTATAGGATTGACCCCGAGCACTAAAAAATGAAACTAGCAACTAGAAAAACCGTAAAAGCAAGATTTCTAGAACTTTAGAGAATGAAATTTATGCATTCTGTCAGAGCCTTTAGTGGCCTTAAGAACCAGATTTTATCATGTTTAGATAAGGAGAATGATTCATAATTGGTTTAGTAATTAATTTTAGCATCATAGGGAAGCCGGAATGAGAAAGGGTTAAAACGCAACTTCTAACACATAAAACCTTAAGAACAACTTACGTATGCGCTGTAACACCCTAATATTTAACCCCAATACGCCTAGGACGTGTCAAGACTAAATATTAGTTATTACTTCTCTTTAAATTCATTTACAAAATACTTAGCGGAAAATACAAGTAAATTTTTTTTTGAAAAGATTCATATAAAACAAAGTGCGAGCCTTTGCGCGTAACATATAAAACGTGAAGCGGAAGGATAAATAAAACATACAGGACATAAGCATTAAAGAACACATCCATCATAAACATCATTCCTCATCACATTAGATAACATAGTTTAGTACATCACAAGGAAATATAACAGAAACATAAAGTCTTACCCATACTAGTGGGAGAGCTTGCTATAACAACATGAAAATAAGAAACATGAAGACAAATACATGGAACAACCCCAAAGATACTCCAAGCTAAGACTCTCCCTCCCTCGAGCTATGGACGACTCCTACTCATCTCTCTGGCATATCCAATGAACCGGGCAAGCTCCTCAGGTGCGTGAAGGCGGAAGGATGGGCGAGCATGCTTCCACGGTGAGGGCGCATCTTCGGACGTCGTACTAACCTCCACTGCGTCACCATCTCCTCACTACCCATCCCGATATCCATGGGTACGGGGGGCGGGACCCTCTGAGAAGGATGAGAAGGAGGATCCTCTGATGGGTCGGTCTCCGAATGTCTCGAGCGAGGCATGTACTCGGGGTAACCTCGCACCGCTGAAGATGCCGAACGGGCGCGGCGGTTTGCTCGTCACGGGGTCGCGTCCTCTCAAAAATCAGGTCATTGCCAAAGGGTGAAGTCGGATCGAAGTGATAGCTGGACTGGAAAGCAAATGGGCGCCCACGTATGCAAAAACGCATATGGCACAATGACCCTCAAAGTGGTAGGACTGATGCTCGGATCGTAGTGTAACTCCCACACGGGTGCGTCAACAAAAATCACGAACGACGCCATCAATATCTGAAGACGTAACGGAAGGAAGAGAGAGAGGGGTGAGAATTCTTGCTAAAGAATCTCAGGAGGAAATCCTCTATCCTAGTGTCATCGTTTACGTCCCAGGAACCTTGGGTTTATTATGAAAAGGTTAAGCATGCATAGGTTCATTATGAGGTTTTCGCAAAGGTATTTATCCAAGGTCCATGTCTTTTATAATGATTCTTAATGCATGTATGCAACATAATAGTTCATGGATGCATGGCAGGACTTTAGGTAAATCAAACAATTATCAAACAACATATAAGTGGCATGTAACTTTTCTCTTGAACATCTTTCCTTTTCTCATTCTTGTGACACCAATCATAATAGTAATCGCACCCCTTAAACTAGGCTATGAGCTCATACCTTAACTAGTCGTCACTAGTTCTTACTTATCCTCTTGATAAGCGAATCATAAACATATTCATCATAATCATCATAATCCTGACTCCCAGAGTACGGGTAGGGGGCCTAAGGATCACCCATCATGGGACTTTTTCCTTCTTCGAAACGCATCGACTGGTTAAGACCAGCGACTTTGTCCGCTTTGGCAGGCTAATGTCTATGCCCTCACGGTTTTACCTTCTCCTCACGGAGCAGGAGAAGTACGTCTCGGTGTGTCACTTTAAACATCATATACTTTTCCTTCTTCGAAACGCATCGACGGTTAAGACCAACGACTTTGTCGCTTCTGGCAGGCTAATGCCTACGCCCTCATGGTTTTACCTCTCACTTGGAGCAGGAGAAGTACGTCTCGGCATATCACCGTTAAACATCATCTTTTTCAAAAACTTTCATATATCCCTCAAATTTGACGGAAATTCGGCGCATAACAGCTTCTTCGAATTTCCTCAAATTTGAGTCATGCCACATAATTTTAGTCACATGCATCATTTTCATGGAACTTTCTCATTGCAATAACTTTCTAGTTCACATGAGCATATTTCTCAATTTCATTCATATTTTCGAAACATTATGCATCTCAAACACATTTCATCATATCACCATATCAAATTTGGCACATAAAGTTTCATGCTCAAGGAACTAACATAATCACATCATCATAAGTGTGCACGAGGTTCATCATCATAATCATACTCTCTCGTCCACCTATCTCATAGTATCTTATGCTTTGACCTTTACGGGCTTTAAACTTGTATTTGCATCTTTATTACCCTCAAGGGGATGACACTTAAACTTTTCTCTAAGATTTGAACTCGCCAAAATTCCAATCAGCACTTATCATAAAAGGGAGAAAATATCATGTGCTTACGGGTTCTAAAATCTCCATTCGTGACCCTTTTTAAGATCTATCTTCGCCTAAGGCTCCACAATTAATTCCTAGATCAATTATGAGGGAATCCTAGGCATGTTCTCTAAGTTATAAACCACTTTAAATCTCTTATCATCGTCTTAAACTTAGAAATCAACACCTAATTATTTATGAAGGGATCTTGTACATGTCTTACTAATTATGAATCATTTATCCTTGAATTAATCATGCTAGAACAGATTTGCATTTCTTGCATTAAGGTGTTCTAGAATTCTCATCTCTAATCCCTTTTTAATTATTTATTCTTTTCTAACTTTTCTAAATCGATCCTTGCTTCACTCAACATAATTTTACACATTTAACACCTTAGAACAACATTTATACAGGAGCCAAACATAGAACCAAAATCATGAACCCATAAAATCACATAATCTCTTGGGTTGAAAAGCATATAAGTTACTAGTTTTCTCTTGGGATATTTTTTGGAAACTAAAGGTGTTCTGGTAATTCGATTACATGTTCCTAGTAATCGATTACCAGGAGCTCAATTCATTATGGGTTTCAAAAACAACCGGTAATCGATTACATACAATGGTAATCGATTACTTAGGGTTAAATCCTTTTCGGAAAATAAAGAACATAAGAGTAATCGATTACACTATTAGGTAATCGATTACAGGGTTTCCAGAAAAGGTTTTGGGCATGAAAAAGCCGTGGTAATCGATTACACTGCCTGGTAATCGATTACCAGAACCAAAAGTCCTTCGGAAACCTTCTGGTAATCGATTACATGGATGGTAATCGATTACCAGAACCTCCAAATTTGAGAAAACATGATTTTTGACACATTCCACACTATTTAAACATCTTGAGACCTCATAAAACGGTTTTCCAACATTTTCTTAAATCATTCTCACATTTTACAAAATCAAACCATTATAGAAATCATACTAAAACTCATCCATTTCTTTTGGCTAGAGTTCCCTTTTTAGGATACTTAGGGCAAGTCTTTGAGCTCTAGAGTGTTTAGGTGATGACATAATCTTAAACATGCTATGCACTTCATTTTACTCTTCATTAGAAAGTAAAGTGAGAGCATAAAATAAATATGAGATGCAACTTCATTATTATCTTTAAGGATTAGGTGATGACTTGAAATATAAACATGAAATGCAAGCTTGGGAATTTAAATATGGTAATGCAAGTTCATTCATTTACTCTTGTCAAATTAGTGATAGCATCAAAATAAACATGAGATGCAAGACATAAATTTAAACATGAATGCAATTTGTTTTTATCTTAACTAGAGCTCTTACAAGACTTTTAGAGGAACATAAACCTCAACCCATTATGTATCATAAGGCAAGCTTTAGAGTTCTTAGCACCTAGACTTCAAAAGAAATCTTAAGGTTTGAACTCATCATCAAGCTTAAGGAAAAGGACTCAAAGTTCAACATTTTGTCTAAACAAAACTACAAGGACTAAGTCATATTCTTTATTTTATTGCTCATGGGCTTCAATCTAGAGTAAAACTCTTAGAATGGCCGACCAACTTTAAGGTTGGCAAGGGTAAGCTTAGAGCTCTTTGAAATCATAAGATTAACTTTCTTAACAAAACTTTTGTGATCTACTAGACATATTTTACAAACTTTGTTCAAATCCAAAGAAGAAAAACTGAAATCCTTAAGGGAAAGAGGAAAGGAAAACGAAACTTAAGCCAAGAAAAGAAAGGAAATCCAAGCATGTATGGTCCAAGACCAAGTTGTTTCAAGCTTTAGAGGTTTCTCACATGACAACAACAAGTCATTATCTTGAAACCTCATCATCAAGCTCACATTCTTTTTATAAAAAGGCCTCTTGGCTGAAAAAGAAAGAGGAAGGGGAAAAGAGTTTGAAACCAAGAGAAAAACTAGAACTTTCTTGAAGAACACAAACAAAAATCATCAAAACTTAACCCCTACCTTAAGAAGTCTTGAAGAGATGTAAGAAAGCTTTGTTTTCTTGATGGAAGGTGAAGGAAATCCTCTTGGTGTCTTGAGGAAGAAATCAGCCAAGTTGAGGGAATTTGAGAGGAAATGAGAGAAAGTGTAAGAATGCTTAAACTTGGCAAATGATCCAAAGAGCAACCAAGTCTTCAAAGGCTTGGTATTTATAGAAAAATGAGACATGTTGGCTGATTTGGGGAGGAATGGCTGATGGCTTTTCAAGGTCAAGGGAGGAGGAAAATATCTCTTACAAAAGCATGGGCTTAGGCATGGCAAGCATGGTTGGAAGCATGGGCAATGGCCTAAGGTATGGGCTTGGAGTGCAACAAAATTTCAACATGTGGCACCATTTTGGGGGCAGATTTCGGCCACCCTCATCAGCCAAGGGGAAGGGATTTTTGTTCATGTAATTGTGGTTTAAGGATGTGTTTAAGTGTTTCTTTGATTAGGTTTTTGATTAGGAGTTTGTAAGCAAGTGTTTAGGTGAGAAAATGGTTAATTAAGGTGGTTCAAGACTTGATTAGGAGGGCAATCTTATTAGATTAGTAATTTAAAATAATTCTTTTGGTCAAATGAGGTATGGCTCAATTCCTTAATTTAAGGAATTGGAGAGAGAAAACACTATTCAAGATTCCATGACTAGGAATCTTGAATTTAAAGAATGCAATTAGAGTTTATCTAAGCAATCTTAGGTTCTAATTAACCTTAATAAATCATTTTGACTCTAGATTAATTATCGAAATAAATTAATCTTCGATTAGAGCCTAATATTGCTTAGGTTTGCTTAATTGCGTCATTAGGCTTACTGGACACTGTTCTAGGGGCAAAATGGTAATTCTTGCTAAACCCGGACCTTTCTGCTCAACTAAACATCAAACATTGCTCATAAACATCATTCTAAACTTCCTGGAAAAGTTTCGGCTCAAACGGCACCTTTTACCCGTGTAGACACATAGGGGTATTTTGGTCATTTTGAGCCGAAGTTTAAAACGAGGTTCTCTCCTCGATATCATCCATAACAGCATAACCCCCTTCAAACATCGAGTTGACCCATTGAGGGTTGCTGGGCAACTGCCCTTTAATTTCGGTAAAATGACCTCAGGGCATTTCGGTCATTTGTACTCTATCAGCAAAAATCGGGCGTTACACTGCCCATATAGTCTAATAATGTTCTTAAGGCTTATAATTGATGGTAATAAATCCCTTAGATGTATAATTAATTAGTTCAATAATTGAGGTTACCCGATTCTAGAGTTTTGGTTGTTTAAGACAGCTTTTCGATAAGGATTTATGATGATGCCTCTTTGATGTTTTAAATGATAAGTCTATGTAGTGATTTGATGCTTATTAAGTATTTGACGTCATTGAATGATTCCTGGGCTTGCATGTTATAGTTACTGTTGCAAACAATGAGAATGTTTATGCATGAAAAATGAAATATTCTTTGTTATTTAAAAATTTTTCCTTGTTGTTGGATGAAAGTATATTACTAAAAGTGTAATTTGGAAAGGTTCTGGCTAGGAAAGACTTGGTATTTAAGCATGTCCATTTGTGACCCACCTCTCTTTATTGGGAATCTCCTAGATGCATGATTTCAGTTGGTATATATATTATTCCATAAGACTATAAACAAGAAAATGTTATAAATGATTATGAATTAAGAATTGTATTATGATATAACATACAAAGACTTAATGGTGACTTAAACTTATGAGGAAATGATCCTTTGGACCCATCAGACTATAGGTGGTGAAAAGGCGATTCTTGCCCCTAAATCGTTCTCTCAAAAGGGTAGAGTCGGATTTTAACTTATCAAAAGAGATAAGTATATGCTAGTGACGACTAGTAAGGTATGAGCTCATAACCTAGATTACTCCCAAAGGGTGAAGTATAGGGTGGCCCAGAAAAATGATGATGAAAGTAACTTTAAGTCACCTAAGGAACTAAGTAACGTATTATGTGAATATGATGTTCTTCTATGCATAGTATTTATGATATGATGATGAGGAATATGATGTGGTCTCCTGGATGGCTATGTTATTATGATATGCGATGAGATATATGATAGGAAAAGTTCATTATAAATATGACATGCTAAGTTTATGATGCATTACAAGACACATGATTAAAACTAACGACCTCGATAAAGTATATTTCCGAACGTAATGAATGAATCTTATCATGTTCACTATTTCATAATAACCCCAAGGTTCCTGAGGACGATGATGATGACACGATGCATATGAGGTGAGTACCTACTTAGACTCTTTTATAAGTTTCTCACTCCCTCTTTCTTTCTTTCCATCTCGTCTCAGAAAGTAAAGGTGATGTTCGTGATTCCTGTTGATGCTCTCACCTGGTAGATGTACTTGATTTGGTGAACCAGCTTATTATCCTTGAGGAACGTATCGCTAAACTTTGCGCGTGAGCTTGGATATCTATTCCTATCTGAAGTGTTATTAGTAGGTGCCATTTATGGATATTTTTCCATCCATATACTATTTATGTTTTGTTTGATTGACTACACCTAGCCTAACTCAGTTGGCAGACAAAATATCTATGTGTTATGTAATTATGGATGTCATATGATGGAGCCAATATGATGTGTTTTTCATGATATGCTCGTTAGTTTCCCGTTATCGATTATCGTTCACGCTATGCGAGGCTCACATTTTCAATCATGTTTTGAAAAAAAATGGCTCGTAATTTCATTAAGTATTTTCAAAGTATGGTTAAATAATGAAGCAAAGAGTAAAGTCTAGTAATTAATCAGATACGACCTAGGCGTATTGAGTTAATTATTAAGGTGTTAGAGTCCTCGGAGTCCAGTTACAAAATCCATGGAGATACTATCCCACTTCCACTCAGGGATTGGTAGGGGTTGCAACATTCCAGGGTCTTTGGTGCTCAATCTTCACCTTTTGACACACCAAGCACTTACTCACCCATGTGTACACATCCTTCTTTAATCTTGGCCACCAGAACATCTTCTTCAAATCTTGGTACATCTTGGTGGCACCTGATGAAGGGTGAAATGACTCTTATGGGCTTCTCCCAAATATCTTTTGGAGGTCACCACTAGCAGGTACACAAATACGACCTTCAAACCTCCACAAACTATCATTCCCTTAGGTAAAACCTTTCAACTTATCAGCTCTTACCTCTAAGGTTTCTTGAAATTCCCTATCTTCCCTTTGGGCTTGAGCAATTCTTTCCTTGAATTCACTCGTCACACTAAGATGGCAAGCTCTTATGCCCTTAGTGGTCAAGATCATCCCTAGGTTTAGGTCTCTAAATTGCTCAATTAACTCAACCTCCTTCACCATCAAACGGGATACTTGTAAAGATTTCCTACTTAGGGCATTGGCTACAACATCAGCTTTACCTGGGTGATAGTTTAACCCAAAATCATAATCTTTTAAAAATTCCATCCACCTTCTTTGCCTCATGTTTAGCTCTTTTTGATCAAAGAGATACTTCAAACTCTTGTGATCGGAGAACATCTCAAACTTCACTCGGATAAATGGTGTCTCTAAATCTTCAGAGCAAACATGACAGCGGCTAATTCAAGGTCATGGGTAAGGTAATTTGCCTCATGTGGCTTGAGTTGCCTTGACGCATAGGCCACCACTTGCCTATCTTGCATCAGTACACAACCCAAACCCTTCCTCGAAGCATCACATTATACTTCGAAAGGCACATTTTGGTCAGGTAACACCAAGACAGAGGTTAGTTAGCTTGTGTTTTAGCTCTTGAAAGCTCTTTTCACACTCTGGGTCTATGAAAAGGGTGTTTTTCCTAGTTAGCTTGGTCAAGGGTAGGGAAATCTGGAAAATCCCTTGATAACTAATAACCAGCTAAACCAAAAAGCTCCTTACTTCAGTTACCGTGGTTGGTCTTTCCCAGTTTACGACCATTTCCACCTTACTATGATCTACAGCAATTCCTTTCTTAAATACTACATGCCCTAAAAATTTCACCTCATCCAACCAGAATTCACACTTAGAAAGCTTGGCATATAGTTTCTTTTCCTTCAAGATCTCTAGTACTATGGTTAGGTGCATTCATGCTCCTCGTGGATCTTAGAGTAGATGAGAATGTCATCTATAAAAACAACCACAAACTGATCTAAATAGGGTCTAAAGATCCTATTCATGTAATCCATAAAAATTGCCGGAGCATTGGTTAATCCGAAGGACATTACTGCAAACTCAAAATGGCCGTATTGAGTGTGAAAGGCCGTTTTTGGATATCTTCATCTTTCACCCTAATCTGTGGTAACCTGACCTCAAATCAATCTTAGAAAACAATGTTGCGCCTTAAGCTGGTCCATCAAGTCATCTATCCTAGGCAAAGGGTATTTGTTCTTCACTGTCACTTTATTCAATTGCCTATAGTCAACACACATCCTCATACTTCCATCATTTTCTTTACAAACAACACGGCTCCACGGTGATGCACTAGGCCTAACGAACTTTTTCTCCAATAAATCTTCCAACTAAACTTTTAACTCGATCAACTCTAATGGGGACATCCTGGATGGGGCTATGGATATGGGTCCTATCCTAAGCAATTCTATAGAAAACTCTATTTTCTCTTGGGGGAAACTCTGTATCTCATCAAATACTTCGGGATAATTTCTTACTATCGGTATCTCATTCATACTTTGCTCAAAGTCTACATCACTAGTGGCTAGGAAAATATAGCCTTTACTCTCACCCTTACCACATTCCATTTCCAGATGTTATGTAGACTTATAGGTTTCTTAGGTTCAATGGGAATAGGAAGAAAGGTGATGGTTTTCTCATAGAAGTTTAACAGGACACGGTTGACCTCAAGCCAATCCATGCCAAGAATCACATCTAGACCTCACATGGGTAAGCAAATAAGATCTAAAACAAAGGATCTATTCTCAATAACAAAATTGCAATCTAAACAACATTTACAAGTCCTAATGGGTTTTCCAGGAGGGTAGAAACAACAAGATCAAAAGGAAGCTCGTCACATGCAAGTTAAGGCTTTTAACACATGAGTGGGAGATAAAAGAATGGGAAGCACGAGAATCATATAGTACAATTAAGTTTTTACCATGCATGTTACACTTACCTTCCACGAGATTTCGTGACTTTCGTTCTTTAGCATTAACGGTAAAGACCCTTCCTTGGTACTGCGGCTTGGGATTGGGGGTTGACGGGTTCCTCCTGCATTCTCGAGAGTAGTGGCCTGGCTTCCACACCCGTAGCAAACATTTGTTCCGGCTTGACATGGCATGCTTCCATGATTCTTGCCACACTTGGGACATTATGTGGATGGTGGGGGTTGTAGAGGTGCTGCTGACCTCTTTGTGGTGCTTTCCCTTGTTGTTGTTATTGTTGTTGTGATTGTTGTTGGGCTTATTATAGCGGTTGTTGTTGTTCAGCCTTCCTTGTTGAAAGTTCCTTTGTGGACCTTGGGTCTCGATTGAGGTGGGAATGGGGTCGGTTTGCCCTTAACCGTTGACCTTGAGGTGTCAGCTTTGGTGTAACACTCTAAAATTTAATTGAAAATTAATTTGAACTTTATTAATCTTAATTTCAAAAATCTAATAGTTTAGCAACGATAAGGGTGGCCCAACGAACGTTAAAAAAAAAAAAATTTTTGGATGAACAGTAACTTACGGGTCCCATGGGTCCGCTGACAGCTGAAACCCTATATTTAGGCCCCGAGGTGCCCGAAATTAGGAAAACATGGGAATAAGGTTAGAAATAGTGGGAATGATAATTTTATACTTAGAATTAATTTTCGGGTAATATTGTGAATTAGGACGACGTTACCCGTTCAGTGAAATTTCATTGTGCGATTTTTAACATCGAAAGATATTTTAATCATTACAAATGGATAATGTATATCCATTCAAGACAAGTGAAGGCTAAGATTTAATCTTGTAAAGCAAGATTAAATCCTAGCCATCCATATCTTTTTATTATTAGAAAGAAACTATTCTTTGACTACATAAATGCTATCTTTATATTAGGATATATTCAAGCCACCTAACTCCATTATTTGCACTTCTCATTCTCGGCCATCATAGGGGGAGCAGCCAACTCCATTGTTGCTTCACCAAAACCATGGAAAACTTGACTCAAATCTCCATTTTCCTAGCCTAGACTTGATGAAACCACAAACTCCCTTCACCAAACTTATTTTACTCATCATAACCTACAAATCTAACCGATTATAATTTGAATCCATCACTTTTCCAACTTTGAGGGCACACAATCTGAGATTAAAGGAAGGGTTTGGTGTTGTTGGGGAAGCTTTGAAGTGAAGCAAAAGCATTCTAGAGCATCCCTTGGAGTTAAGAGCCACAAATCTCTAAAAGTAGGGTTTTCTTGCCTTTTCCTTTGCAAATTTATTCTGGTGTGATCTGATTGAGCTAGGTCTGAAATTTCTTGTTATATTGGTTGATATTATGTTGATATTGAAGTATGAATTTTGGTGGAGTGTTTGGAATCATTTTTGTGCAAATGAAATTTGGTCTATGCTGCTGGATTTTCGGTTTTTACATAGGCAGCCATTGAACGAATTTTCTGGCATATTTGTGGGTATTTTCATGAGCTAGAAGAAATATATGTTGAAGCCAACATCTTAAGCTAGTTCCAAAAATTTTCTTGGTCTTTGATTGTGACTTCTAATGCTCTAAAAAACCCAGAACCGAAGTGGTTTCTGCTGTTGGATTAGTGAACTGAAGCTGTGAATTTGTATAATTTTATTAACATATCAAATGATTGAATTATCCTTTGAAATGTTTACAAGATATTGTCAACATCTCGAAGTATACCCCTGATTTTTATTTTGAACTAATTCAATCATTTGCTAGGGTTAAAAATTGTGAGAATCTAGTTCTGAACTGAGTATGAGGGTTTCTGACCACTAAAATTGTTGAATTTTATTATCATAGTTAGAGAATCTTTTTACCCCGAAATTTTTATGGAGCCTTGTGGACATATTGAAATATCTCAGAGAATTTTCATAGCCTTTAAATTGATTGTTTAACTTGTGAAATAAATCATGCTCCATAAGTCTGAATTCTGCCAAATGCTGTCTTTGTACTGGAAATGAATTAAACTCTTGAATTAAAAGTCAAATGATCTTTGGTTCAAGTATGATGTACATTGTAACATCCTCCCAAGTACAACCCCATCCTTAAGTCATGGTATCATACTCAAGAGTTGTTACTTATATTTTGAGACCTTTCTTAATTATCTATAATAAGGGTCGATCAAATTGCGTGTTAACTAACTCATGGTTCTATCGAGATATATAGCCAGAAACAACTTATTTATTTAATACAAATCAAGTACAAAAGGAAGCTCTTCTAAGAGCTTTATAGTACATCCGTTATCTCTTATGTTTTACAGACATATACATACACTTAGGTACAAAAAAACACAAGTTCTGATAACTACTGCAAAATCCACTTGATCTTCTCCTGCAGCCTCACCATCTTCTAGATCAACCTGGGACGACACGGAAAAACAAATACATAGGGGTGAGAATTCTAAAATTCTCAGGAGGGCGTCCCCAAAACATATACTGAAGTTCATGTCATCGTTACCCCAGCCACTTCGATTTATTTAACAAAAGGTGATCATGCATTACATAATGACTATCCATTTTTAAAGTTCAAAATCTATCTTTTCGAAGTGGGTTACTTTTAAGAAAAACCAATCACTTAATACACCTCTACCGTCAGCTCATACTCATAGTAAGTTATGGCAACCAAGAAGAACCAATATACACAAATATGTACATGCCCAATGTAATGAAATTCATCTTTGATTTCCCTTGATGAATCAAAAGTATCACATCCCTCTCTATTTGCCTTCGACAAGCCAAAAGGATCTCAATCCACTCCATTTGCCTTTGACAAGTCAAAAGGATCTCAACTCACTCTATTTGCCTTTGACAAGTCAAAAGGATCTCGTGTGTCATTATTTGCCCTTGACAAGTCAAAGAGGATCTCATGTTTCATTATTTGCCCTTAACAAGTCAAGAGGATCTCAAGTTTCTTGGGATCATAGAATTTAATTCAGGACATCATTCACTGCATGCATAAAACACATACAGGCATCCATTCACAACGAAATTCTCATTTGTATCTTATAAATCAATCTTTTAAACTATCTAGTATGCATTCATATGTCACAAGACATACAGCCAAAAAGGTAACATCAAGTACTCATGTCATTCTAGAGCCAAAAATTCCATTACTTCATCAATTCAAATCATTGTTGCATTTCCAGCATAATGGCAGATTTTACACCATTGTAACACGAATTATGTTGCCCCTCAAACAATCAATTCAGAGGCTATAAAAATTTCACATGACACTTCAATGTGTCTAAAACAACCTGTAAAAATTTCAGGGCAATCAGAATTATATAACCACTTCAATAAAATAGGCAAATCTGGTGGTCAGAAGCCACAAATTCATAGTCCAGACTTGTGTTCTCAAAATATTTAGCCCTAGAATTCGATGGAATCATGGTACAAGAAAATTCACAGAGGTATTTCAACATGTTATTAGTCTTGTGTATAAATTTCAGGAGCTATCTCAATCAATTTCTATGATGAAAAATTGGGCAAGTTTGTCACTTCAGTCTCAACAATTCAGACAGCAGCAGTTACAATTCGGTTTCTAATTTTTTTGAGGCATCAAACCTTAGAATTAACCCCTAAGAAAATTCGTGTGTTTAGTATAAGAGGTTAGCTACAACATATAATTTTCATGGCTCATGCAACCACCCACAAAATTTCCAGAAAATTCGTGAAAAATTCTGATTACAGAACAGAAATCAGTCCAGCAACCTAGTTCCAATTTCACTTGAGAGAAAACCCATTTTAAAACCATCCAAACACAACACAAAAATTCATACATCAATATCAATATGTTAACCATCAGTATCATCAAAATTTTTGGAATTAGGGCAAGCTAAAACAGAATTGAAAAATTCCACAAGAAAGGCAGCAGAAAACCTACTTTGAGAGCTCTTGAGCTCTATGCTCCAAAGGATGCTCTAGAATGCTTTTGCTTCACTTCAAAGCTTCCCCACCAACATCAAACCCTTCCTTTAACCTCTGATTGTGTGCCCTCAAAGTTGGAAAAAGTGATGGATTCAAATTATAATCGGTTAGATTTGTAGGTTATGATGAATAGAATAAGTTTAGTGAAGAGAGTTTGTGGTTTTAGTGACTTTAAGCTAGGGTTTTGCAAGCTTGAAGCTTGTTAATGGAGTTTGAGAGGAAGAACAATGGAGGAAGGGTGCTTAGAGAGGTCTGGCCGAAATTGTGATGAAGGGAATGATAAGATGTTGATATTTTGAGTTTAGGGCAAAATACATAGAATTTTCAAGTCCAAAATGTTTTCTTTGAAGATAATTAGTGTAATTTTGTGCAATTCCTATTGGTTAGTCATAAAGGTGTAATTGTGTGGCACATCTCAAGCCACACACTTGTCCCTTAGGTGGCAACTTGCTATGCAAGTTTCATTCGTGTAAGAACCACACTGAAATTTCAAACAGGTAAACACCGTACCGATTAAACCGATATTACCGAAAATTAATTTTAAGTATAAAATTATCATTCTCAGATATTCCTAACCTCATTCCCATGTTTCCCTAATTTCAGGCATCTCCTGGCCCGAATCTAGGGTTTAGCGTCCGACTTGCCGTGGGGCCCACAAGGTTACTATTCATCAGGAAATTTTTTTTTTTACAGGTCCGTTGGGCCGCCCTCATCATTACTAAACTATTATATTTTTGAAATTATGATTAATAAAGCTCAAATTAATTTTTAATTAAATTTTAGGGTGTTACATTACCACCCACCTTAAAAGAATTTTGCCCCCAAAATTCCTTTGTAAACAATTTTCAAAAGACAAATTCATATGTCAAACAAGGAATTTATACACAGGCAAACAAAAGATAACGATTAAATCCTAAACGTTCTTACCTCGAATTAAATTATCAGGTCGCGAGGTCTGCTTAACTCCTAGTGCTCCTGGTGTGGTGGGTTCTTAGCAGGTTTGGTGTACTTCTCTGGGCACTCCCAAATCTTATGCCCTGGCTTTCCACAACGGTAGCATACGTATTGTCCAACCTACAAGGTCTACCTTCATGGTTCTTCCCACATTTTGGGCAATCTTGTCTCATGGGTAATCGTTGTTGTTGTTTATCCTCGTGCAAGTTGGATTGAAACTGCTTCTTTTGGGACGGGGCCTCCTCATAACCTCGGTCTTCAAGTGCTAATCTCTTATTAGAAATGTCCTTAGAGATTTGGCCATTGCTAGCTTCTTGTTGGAGTCCTCTCAAGTCGGCACTTGTTCACTAGGGTTGCATAGTCCGAATCTCTAAGAGACCCACAGCAACTTTAATGTCTTCACTAACCCTCCTTCATACTTCATGCATTTCCAAGCTTCATCTGGGTCACGTTGATAAATGGTAGAAAACTTGCAAAGCTCTTCAAACTTGGCTGACTTAGCTACACTCATGGACCCTTGTTTGAGTGCCATAAACTCCAACTCCTTTGCATTTCTCACTGAAGAGGAAAATACTTGTGATAAAAAGCCTCCTTAAAAACTTCCCAGGTAACTTCAGCGAGAAGCTTCAAATAACCCCTTGGTGCCAACCCACCAGAATTCCATCCGCCTCTAACATGTAAGTAGCAAAAGCCACCTTTTGGATCTCAATGCAAGGAAGGACTAGAAAATTTTCTCCATGGCCTTAATCCATTCTTCGCTTTATTGGGATTGAAGGCTCCTCGAAAAGGCTGGGTTTGCCTTCCTGAACTTTGCGAATTTTGGTATTCCATGTCCACTTCTACTCCTCCAGGATTCCCTGGATTTCCTTCTGTCGATCCAACCTTTCCATCATCCTATTGGCTCAGGAGCTTGTTCTCTCATAGCCGCCATCTCACGGAAGGTGTTTATCATTTCAGCGTTATATCCCTCGCTCCTAGTTTGCCGATTTGAAGTCATCGATTCCTGTCACACCAAACAAGAATTATTGAGTTGATCAGGCTCAATACCAAGCTAAGTGTGGCAGCAATCCACAACATTCCAACCATGTCATACACATATATAAAATTATAATGCATGACATTTACTAAGGAAGCATAGCCAGTCCATTCCTCAAGGTCCTACAAGGATGAACTTGCTCTGATACCATAATGTAACATCCTCCCAAGTACAACCCCATCCTTAAGTCATGGTATCATACTCAAGAGTTGTTACTTATATTCTGCGGACCTTTCTTAATTATCTATAATAAGGGTCGATCAAATTGCGTGTTAACTAACTCGTGGTTCTATCGAGATATATAGCCAGAAACAACTTATTTATTTAATACAAATCAAGTACAAAAGGAAGCTCTTCTAAGAGCTTTACATACATCCGTTATCTCTTATGTTTACAGACATATACATACACTTAAGTACAAAAAAACACAAGTTCTCTACTAACTACTGCAAAATCCACTTGATCTTCTCCTAGTGCCTCACCATCTTCTAGATCAACCTGGGCGAACACGGAAAAACAAATACATAGGGGTGAGAATTCTAAAATTCTCAAGGGCGTCCCCAAAACATATACTGAAGTTCATGTCATCGTTACCGCCCAGCCACTTCGATTTATTTAACAAAAGGTGATCATGCATTACATAATGACTATTCATTTTTAAAGTTCAAAATCTATCTTTTCGAAGTGGGTTACTTTTAAGAAAAACCAATCACTTAATACAATTCTACCGTCAGCTCATACTCATAGTAAGTTATGGCAACCAAGAAGAACCAATATACACAAATATGTACATGCCCAATGTAATGAAATTCATCTTTGATTTCCCTTGATGAATCAAAAGTATCACATCCTCTCTATTTGCCTTCAACAAGCCAAAGGATCTCAATCCACTCCATTTGCCTTTGACAAGTCAAAGGATCTCAACTCACTCTATTTGCCTTTGACAAGTCAAAAGGATATCGTGTGTCATTATTTGCCCTTGACAAGTCAAAGAGGATCTCATGTTTCATTATTTGCCCTTAACAAGTCAAGAGGATCTCAAGTTTCTTGGATCATAGAATTTAATTCAGTACATCATTCACTGCATGCATAAAACACATACAGGCATCCATTCACAACGAAATTCTCATTTGTATCTTATAAATCAATCTTTTAAACTATCTAGTATGCATTCATATGTCACAAGACATACAGCCAAAAAGGTAACATCAAGTACTCATGTCATTCTAGAACCAAAAATTCCATTACTTCATCAATTCAAATCATTGTTGCATTTCCAGCATAATGGCAGATTTTACACCATTGTAACACGAATTATGTTGCCCCTCAAACAATCAATTCAGAGGCTATAAAAATTTCACATGACACTTCAATGTGTCTAAAACAACCTGTAAAAATTTCAGGGCAATCAGAACTATATAACCACTTCAATAAAATAGGCAAATCTGGTGGTCAGAAGCCACAAATTCATAGTCCAGACTTGTGTTCTCAAAATATTTAGCCCTAGAATTGATGGAATCATGGTACAAGAAAATTCACAGAGGTATTTCAACATGTTATTAGTCTTGTGTAAAAATTTCAGGAGCTATCTCAATCAATTTCTATGATGAAAAATTCTGCAAGTTTGTCACTTCAGTCTCAACAATTTAGACAGCAGCAGTTACAATTCGGTTTCTAATTTTTTGAGGCATCAAACCTTAGAATTAACCCCTAAGAAAATTCGTGTGTTTAGTATAAGAGGTTAGCTACAACATATAATTTTCATGGCTCATGCAACCACCCACAAAATTTCCAGAAAATTCGTGAAAAATTCTGATTACAGAACAGAAATTAGCAGCAACCTAGTTCCAATTTCACTTGAGAAAACCCATTTTAAAACCATCCAAACACAACACAAAAATTCATACATCAATATCAATATGTTAACCATCAGTATCATCAAAATTTTTGGAATTAGGGCAAGCTAAAACAGAATTGAAAAATTCCACAAGAAAGGAGCAGAAAACCCTACTTTGAGAGCTCTTGAGCTCTATGCTCCAAAGGATGCTCTAGAATGCTTTTACTTCACTTCAAAGCTTCCCCACCAACATCAAACCCTTCCTTTAACCTCTGATTGTGTGCCCTCAAAGTTGGAAAAAGTGATGGATTCAAATTATAATCGGTTAGATTTGTAGGTTATGATGAATAGAATAAGTTTAGTGAAGAGAGTTTGTGGTTTTAGTGACTTTAAGCTAGGGTTTTGCAAGCTTGAAGCTTGTTAATGGAGTTTGAGAGGAAGAACAATGGAGGAAGGGTGCTTAGAGAGGTTTGGCTGAAATTGTGATGAAGGGAATGATAAGATGTTGATATTTTGAGTTTAGGGCAAAATACATAGAATTTTCAAGTCCAAAATGTTTTCTTTGAAGATAATTATTGTAATTTTGTGCAATTCCTATTGGTTAGTCATAAAGGTGTAATTGTGTGGCACATCTCAAGCCACACACTTGTCTTCCTTAGGTGGCAACTTGCTATGCAAGTTTCATTCGGTGTAAGAACACACGAAATCTACCGAACAATAAACACCGAATCATTAAACAATATTACCCGAAAATTAATTTTAAGTATAAAATTATCATTCTCAGATATTCCTAACCTCATTCCCATGTTTCCCTAATTTCAAGCACTCGGGGCCCGAATCTAGGGTTTCAGCTGTCTGCTGCTGGGCCCACAAGGTTACTATTCATTACCCGAAATTTTTTTTTTGAAGGTCCGTTGGCCGCCCTCATCATTACTAAACTATTATATTTTTGAAATTATGATTAATAAAGCTCAAATTAATTTTTGATTAATTTTTAGGGTGTTACATACATGAATGTATGCTAGTGACATTAAAGATTGGTTTGTGAGAAATGAATGAGAATTTCTTGTGATTGGTTGTATATATGAGCTTTAAGCTTGCGTTGGTAAAAGAATCGTGATAAATGAATGATGTATATATATGTATTGGAAACATTATGACATTTAGAAACTATGCTAACGCATATGGTAATGTGAGCTTGAGGATGATGTATGTACTAAGAAGAATGAGGTCCCTTTAGTTCAAAAAGGGCACGCAAGGTCCCTTTAGTCTATAAAGGGCATGGGAAAGGTCCTGAATGTGGATAGCACAAGGAAAGGTCCCCTGAATGTGTAGAGGGCATGGAGAGGTCCCTTTAGTCCAAGAAGGGCAAGAAAAGGTCCCCTTTCATGTACCGAGGGCATGTAAAGTTGAAATGAATTATTATGAGGTTGAATAGTATGACATATGTATACTGAGTGATGGAGTAATTAAAATAAATCCACTTCGGAAGAATGACTTTTGAACTTTAAAATGGACCTTTGATATATGTTGCATGCTCACAATTTTACTAATAAACCGAAGTGGCTGGACGAACGATGGCATGAGTTTCATTATATGTTTTGGGATGCCCTAGAATTTTAGAATTCACACCCTATGTATTTTTTAGGTCTCCAGGTAAATTCCAAAGACAGTGAAGCCCCTACAGAGAGACTAAATTGGAATATCTAGCTTAGTAGCGGAGACTCGTATATGTTGTATTTAGATATGTACATGTATCTAAATATAGTAAAGAACAAATGTGTACTAAAGCTCATAGAAGAGCTTCCTTTTGTACTTGACTTGTACTAAATAAATACTTTGTTTCCTTGCTATATATTTTGATAGAACCATGAGTTACTACACGATTCAATTGATTCTTGCTATAGATAATTAAAAGAAAGGTCTGCTAATTAACAAGTAACAACTCTCGAGTACGATATCATAGCTTAAGAATGGGGTTGTACTTGGGAGGATGTTACACTTGGTGACATTATCACTTCCAGGTGCTTAGTTTCTTTGCCCTTCTTCAATGATGCGACATTTGTTAACTAAAATAGAGAAATCCCTAATCTCCAAATGCGCAACTGCCACATTGAAGTCGCCTTTAATCCTGACTCGTATTAATGCATTTCCAATACTTGTTGGTTATGATACATCCTTGAGAACTTAATAAGTTCTTCAAATCTGGCAATGTACTTGGGCCACATTCATGTTTCCTTGCACAAGTTGCATGAACTCAATATCCTTGGCATTTTTGATCGACTCTGGGAAATACTTCTTATAAAAATGGACCTTAAATAGCTCCCAATCAATGTCCACGGTCGCCTCCAGGAGTCTTCGCACCTGCCCATCAGAAGCCTGCCTCACCTTCAAGCATATGGGTAGCGAAGGTGACTTTCTACTCCTCTGAGCATGGAATAACAACAAAGACCTTCTCAATATTCCGAATTCATTCATCTGCTACATTTGGATTGAGTGTCCCCTTGAAAACTGGTGGGTTCGCCTTACGAAATTCCCAAAATGAGCATGTTCAGGGATCTCATGGCCTTGATTCACATTAGCTTGGCGATCATGATCCATTCGTTCATCATCATTCTCATTATCCTTGCCACATCGGAGTGCTTCAGCGGCCTCGTTGTTCTGGTTAAGCGCTCCTAGTGTTGTCGACGTGCCATTGGTCCCTATACACACAAAACAGCAACATTGAGGTGATCAGGCTCAATATTCCATGCAAAGTGAGTAATTTACATGTCACGTGCAACATAGTGGTCATGCATCACTAATCCTCAAGCTTATCCTACTGATAAACATCTACACATGACATTTCTAATGTATTATGCTTTAAAAGCATAGTCAGTCCAATCCTCAGGCTCCATGAAGGAGAACCTTCTATACCAAAATGTAACACCCTAATAATTAACCCAATATACCTAGGTTGTATTGATTAATTACTAGACTTTACTCTTTGCTTCAGTCTTTTAGTCATATTTTGAAAATACTTAGTGAAACTAAGATCCATTTTTAAAACATAATTGAAAACATGAGCCGCGCATAACGTGAACGATTTAGCGGAATATAAAAAGACATATTAGAATTTAAATACATCACATTGGCTCCATCATATAACATCCATAATTACTTAACACATAGATATTTTGCCTACCAATAGATTTAAGCTAGTGTAGGCAATCAAACCAACATAAATAGTATATGGATGGAAAAATATCCATTAATTGCACTACTAATAACACTTTAGAGATAGAATAGATATTCCAAGCTCACGAGCAAAGTTTAGCGATACGTTCCTCAAGGATAATAAGCGGTTCACCAGATTAAGTACATCTACCAGGTGAGAGCATCAATGGGAATCACGAACATCACCATCACTTTCTAAAACGAGATGGAAAGAAAGAAGAGGGAGTGAGAAACTTATAAAGAATCTCAGGAGGTACTCACCTCATATGCATCGTGTCATCATCATCATCCTTAGGAACCTCGAGGTTATTATGAAATAGTGAGCATGCTAAGATTGATTTATTAAGTTCAAAAATATACTTTACCGAGGTTTGCTTTAATTATGCATCTTATAATGCATCATAAACTTAGCATGTCATGTTTATAATAAACTTTTCCTTTCATATATAATAACATAGTTATGCATAAAATCACATCATATTCCTCATCATCATTTCATAATACTATGCATAGTAGAACATCATATTTCTCATCATCATCTCATAAATACTATGAATAGTAGAACATCATATTCACATAATGCATTTACTTAGTTTCTTTGGTAACTTAAAGTTACTTTCATCATCATTTTCCTGGGCACCCTATACTCCACCCTTTTGGGAGTAATCTAGGTTATGAGCTCATACCTTACTAGTCGTCATTAGCATATACTTATCCCTTTTGATAAGTTAAAATCCCAACTCTACCCTTTTGAGAGAACGGTTTAGGGCAAGAATCACCTTTTTACCACCTATAGTTGATAGGTCCAAAGGATCATTTTAAGTCACCATGAAATCTTTGCATGTTATATCATAATACAACTCTCAATTCATAATCATTAGGATGCATAAACATTCTTATTGTTTGCAAGAGCAACTATAACATACAAGCCAGGAATCATTCAATGATATCAAATACCTAATAAGCATTAAATCACTACATAGACTTATCATTTCAAACTTCAAAGAACCATCATCATAAATTTTTAAAACCGTCTTAAACAACGGAAACTTTAAAATCAGGTAACCTCAATTATCAAACTAATTAATCATGCATCTAAAGGATTCATTATCATCATTACCATTAATTATAATCCTTAAGAACATTATTAAACTATATGGGATAGCATAGGCAGCAAGTTATATTTAAGGCTTCACGGTGTGCTAGAAGTTGCATTTTTAACCTTTTCTTTACCTTTTTCCTTATGGTGCTAAAATTAATTACTAAACCAATTATGAATCATTCTCCCTTATCTAAACATAATAGAACCTGGTTCTTAGGCCTACTGAAAGGTTCTGAGAAACGCATAAATTTCATTTTCTAGAGTTCTAGAAATCTTGCTTTTTTACGATTTTCTGGAAGCTAGTTTTATTTCTAACATTCATAGAATCGTTCACTGAGCAATAAACCATGATTATCACAACTTCAAACATATTAAACCATCATCATACAGTAGTACTAGACTTAGATTGGCTGAATCATGAATCTCACATAATTGCTTAAAACACATTTTAAATACATGTAAGATACTAGTTTCCGTAAAATCTTTGCAAAACCATAAAACTCTTTTAGAAACTAATGCTTTTTGTTAATCTTGAAAGAAATTATAGAACTAAATCAGTAGCTATTTAAAAGCACTTTGGGCCTACCTTAATTATGAGGCCGATTTATATTGAAAAAATCTTCACGATTAAAATTCTCACTTAAAATAAAAGGAGCAAGTCTTGAGCTTTATAGATTTAGGTGATAACTAGAATCATAAACATGCTATGCAACCTCATTTTAATCTTGTCTTTATAAGGTGATAACTTGGAATTATAAACATGACATGCAAGACTTGAAATTTAAACATGATGTGAGGTCCATATTATTATATTCACGAATTAAGGTGATCCACTTGAAATATAAATATGATTATGCAAGCTTGGAAATATAAACATGATGCAAGAGCTTGAAATAAATAAGAAACTGGAGCGGCGTAATCCGCACTGGACCAATGGAGAGAGAAGAGCATCTTAATAAAAGAAAATAAGAAACCAAAGTGCGGAGTCCGCATTGGACCGGTGAAGAGAGAAGAGAATTCTTATTACATCTTATTAAGCTCCAAACTTAGACTTCTTAAAGAATGAATTCTTTGACTCCAATAATCTTAAGGAAATTGAAAGTGAGTTTTAAAGTGCTTATTATTATGGTTCCAAGAACCTTATTTCCTTGCTTGTGATACTTGGGCAAGTCTTTGGGCTTTAGGATTCTTAGGTGATGACATAATAATAAACATGTCATGGTTAATTCTTTTAGCCATTATAAAATAAAGTGAGAGCATAAAATAAATATGAGATGCAACCTTTTATCATCTTTAGAGATTAAGTGACAACTTGAAACATAAACATGATGTAACACCCTAATAATTAACCCAATACACCTAGGTAGGATTGATTAATTACTAGACTTTACTCTTTGCTTCAGTTCCTTAATCATGCTTTGAAAATACTTAGTGAAATTACGAGCCATTTTTTTTAAAACATAATTGAAAACATGAGCCGCGCATAACTTAACGATAATTGAGATAAAGCAGAAAATGAACAGATATATCATGAAGAACACATCATATTGGCTCTATCATATGACATCCATAATTACATATTACATAGATATTTTGCCTACCAATAGAGTTAAACTAGATGTAGGCAATCAAACAAGACATAAATAATATATGGATGGAAAAACATCCATTAACGGCACCTACCAATAACACTCAAGAGATGGAATAGATATCCAAGCTCACGCGTAGTTTAGCAATACGTTCCTCAAGGATAATAAGCTGGTTCACCAGATCAAGTACATCTACCAGGTGAGAGCATCAACGGAATCACGAACATCACCATCACTTTCTGAAGACGAGATGGAAAAAAAGAAGAGGGAGTGAGAAACTTATAAAAGAATCTCGGAGGGTACTCACCTCATATGCATCGTGTCATCATCATCGTCTTCAGGAACCTCGGGGTTATTATGAAATAGAAAGCATGCTAAGATTGATTTATTAAGTTTGAAAATATACTTTACCGAGGTCGTCGGTTTTAATCATGCGTCTTATAATGCATCATAAACTTAGCATGTCATGTTTATAATTAACTTTTCCTTTCATATATAATAACATAGTTATGCATAAAATCACATCATATTCCTCATCATCATTTCATAATACTATGCATAGCAGAACATCATATTTCTCATCATCATCTCATAAATACTATGCATAGCAGAACATCATATTCACATAATGCATTTACTTAGTTTCTTAGGTGACTTAAAGTTACTTTCATCATCATTTTCCTGGGCCACCCTATACTCCACCCTTTTGGGAGTAATCTAGGTTATGAGCTCATACCTTACTAGTTGTCACTAGCATATACTTATCCCTTTTGATAAGTTAAAGTCCCAACTCTACCCTTTTGAGAGAATGATTTAGGGGCAAGAATCACCTTTTCACCACCTATAGTCTGATGGGTCCAAAGGATCATTTCCTCATAAGTTTAAGTCACCATTAAGTCTTTGCATGTTATATCATAATACAATTCTCAATTCGTAATCATTCATAACATTTGTTTATAGTCTTATTCTGGAATAATATATATACCAACTGGAATCATGCATCTGGAGATTTCAGGAAGAAGAGGTGGGTCACAAATGGACACGCTTAAATACCAAGTTTCCTAGCCAGAACCTTTCCAAATTACATTTTACAGGCAATATACTTTCTTCCAACAATAGGGTAAATTTTTAAATAACAAAGAATATTTCATTATTTCATGCATAAGCATTCTCATTGTTTGCAACAGCAATTAACATGCAAGCCCGGAAATCATTCAATGACGTCAAATACTTAATAAGCACCAAATCACTACATAGACTTATCATTTAAAACATCAAAGAGGCATCATCATAAATCCTTATCGAAAAGCTGTCTTAAACAACCGAAACTCTAGAATCGGGCAACCTTAATTATTGAACTAATTAATTATGCATCTAAGGGATTTATTACCATCAATTATAAGTCCTAAGAACGTTATTAGACTATATGGAGCAGCATAGACAATAAGTTGTTCTTAAGGTTTTACCGCTAGAAGTTACGTTTTTAACCCTTTCTCGTTACCCTTTCCCTATGATGCTAAAATTAATTACTAAACAATTATGAATAAAACAATTATGAATCATTCTCCCTTATCTAAACATGATAAAATCTGGTTCTTAAGGTCACTAAAGGCTCTGACAGAATGCATAAATTTCATTCTCTAAAGTTCTAGAAATCTTGCTTTTACGGTTTTCTAGGAAGCTAGTTTTATCTCTAACATGCATAGAATCATTCCTTTAGCAATAAACCATAATTATCACAACTTCAAACATATTAAACCATCATCATACAATAGTATTAAACTTAGATCAGTGCTGAATCATGAACCTCACATAATTGCTTAAAATCACATTTTAAGTACATGTAAGATATTAGTTTCCCATAAAATCTTTGCAAAGCCTTAAAACTCTTTTAGAAACTAATTCTTTTTGTTAATCTTGAAAGAAATTATAGAACTAAATCAGTAGCTATTTAAAATCACTTTGGGCCTACCTTAATTATGAGGCCGATTTATATATTGAAAGAATCTTCACGATTAAAATTCTCACTTAAGATAAAAGGAGCAAGTCTTGAGCTTTATAGATTTAGGTGATAACTTAGAATTATAAACATGATATGCAAGACTTGACATTTAAACATATGTGCAGGTCATATTATTATATTCACGAATTAAGGTGATCTGCTTGAAATATAAATATGATTATGCAAACTTGGAAATATAAACATGATGCAAGAGCTTGAAATAAATAAGAAACTGGAGCGCGTAGTCCTGACCAGTGGAGAGAGAAGAGAATCTTAATAAAAGAAAATAAGAAACCGGAGCGGCGGTAGTCGCACTGGACCTGAAGAGAGAAGAAAATTCTTATTACATCTTATTAAGCTCCAAACTCAAGACTTCTTAAAGAATGAATTCTTTGACTCCAATAATCTTAAGGAAATTGAAAGTGAGTTTTAGAGTCCTTATTATTATGGTTCCAAGAACCTTATTTCTTTGCTTATGATATTGGGCAAGTCTTTGAGCTCTAGGATTCTTAGGTGATGACATAATAATAAACATGTCATGCGTTGATTCTTTTAGCCATTATAAAATAAAGTGAGAGCATAAAATAAATATGAGATGCAACCTTTTATTATCTTTAGAGATTAAGTGACAACTTGAAACATAAACATGAAATGCAAGCTTGGAAATTTAAACATGAATGCAAGTTCATTTATTCATTCTTGAGAATTTAGTGATGACATAGAAAGTAAACATGGTTATGCAAGGCATAAACTTAAACATGGATGCAAGTTCATTTTATTTCTTTACTAGAGCTCCTCCAAGACTTTAGAGAAATATAAATTCAACCCAATATATCTTAGCAAGACAAAGTGAAAAATACATCTTTCAAGTTCTAAACTCAAGATCTTTATTTTTACATCATAAAAACATCATTCTTTAAAGTTTTGCATCAAGTGGAATTTTCAAGCTTTAGAGGCCTAACTTGTGATGGATTTACAACCAACACTCAAGGTCCTCATCATCAAGCTATCATCATATTCCCATATAGGCCTTATGGCCGAAATGTTCAAAGGAAAAAAGAAGAAAACCGAATGGAAAAGCTAGAGAAAGTCCATGAAATCATCATTTTGAACCAAGAACAACACTTAGCAAAGCATAGAAATAAGCTTAAAGACAACTCCCTACCTAATATGGTTTGAAGGAAAGGAAGAGAACTTGGTTTCTTGGAGTGAAATGAAAGAAAATCTCTTTGAGAAATTAAAGAAGAAGTTTCAGCCAAGGGGAGGAGAAAGAAAGTTTTTGTGCTTTGTAAAAACTAGAAATTGTGTAATTATGAGCAAGGCTTCTAAGACTCCTTAAGCATGCCTATTTATAGAGATTTTGGAGCTCATGAATGGACAAGAAAGGAGGAAATTCTGACCAAATTTGAGGAGGAAACAAGAAAGAAAAATCATCTTGTTTGGTGGCTTAAAACATGGAATCATGTTTTCATGGTTCCTTGTTTTCATACCTTGGTTTTTGTGCATTCTTTGACAAATTTTCTGATGCATTATGGACCAATAATTTCGTCCATTACAGCCCATGGAAGAGGAAATTTGTGTGTTCCATGTATTATTTAGGTGTAGGTAAGGTATTCTTGCAAATTAGAGAATTTACGATTAAGGGCTTAGGTGAATTAGTAAGCAATTTGAGTGTTTTTAAGCAATTTTAGGTTCTAATCAATCTAAATAAATAATTTTGACTCTAGATTAATAATTAGAATTTAATAAGCTTTAATTTGAGCCTAATATTGCTTAGGTTTCATTAGACGAATCAAAAATCTCAAAATTTGTAAAACACAAAGAGGGGCAAAATGTCATTTTACTTAAAAATTGAGGCCACCGAGCTTAACCAATGGACAATCATGACTTAAAAACAAGTTTTAAAACATTTTAGTGAGGTTCGGGCTTAGATGGCACACAAATCGGAGTTAAAGCCGCATGGGCGTTTTGGTCATTTCGTGTGTGAGCTAAAATTAGGATTCTTCTCCTCTATTAACACACATAACACAAACAATCCCTTATTATCATCAAAACATCCCCTTGAGGATAGGTGGGGCCCACGATCCTCATTTTCTAAGTAAAATAACCTCAGGGGCATTTTGGTCATTTTACACGTACAGAAAATTGGGGTTTGCAACTTTTGCACGAATTGCTCCTAACCTTTCTTCTAATGTTATATTCCTTTATTGAGGATTGTTTGGTCTCGAATTATATGAAAAATTACCTAGGGTAATTCGGTAATTTTCAAACGATAGTAAAACTTTACAGTAAAAATTGGGGTGTTACACATGAAATGCAAGCTTGGAAATTTAAACATGAGAATGCAAGTTCATTTATTCATTCTTGAGAATTTAGTGATGACATAGAAAGTAAACATGGTTATGCAAGGCATAAACTTAAACATGGATGCAAGTTCATTTTATTTCTTTACTAGAGCTCCTCCAAGACTTTAGAGAAATATAAATTCAACCCAATATATCTTAGCAAGACAAAGCGAAAAATACATCTTTCAAGTTCTAAACTCAAGATCTTTATTTTTACATCATAAAAACATCATTCTTTAAAGTTTTGCATCAAGTGGAATTTTCAAGCTTTAGAGGCCTAACTTGTGATGGATTTACAACCAACACTCAAGGTCCTCATCATCAAGCTATCATCATATTCCCATATAGGCCTTATGGCAAAAATGTTCAAAGGAAAAGAAAGAAGAAACCGAATGGAAAAGCTAGAGAAAGTCCATGAAATCATCATTTTGAACCAAGAACAACACTTAGCAAAGCATAGAAATAAGCTTAAAGACAACTCCCTACCTAATTTGTTTTGAAGGAAAGGAAAAGAACTTGGTTTCTTTGAATGAAATGAAATAAAATCTCCTTGAAAAACTAATGCTAAGGTTTGGCCAAGGGGAGGAAAGAATGAGAGCTTTTGAGCTTTGGAAAAACTAGAAATGTGTAACTATGATTCAAGGCTTCTAACACTCCTCAAGTATGCCTATTTATAGAAGATTTTGAAGCTCATAAATGGACAAGAAAAGGAGGAAAGTCTGACCAAATTTGAGGAGGAAACAAGGAAGAAAAATCATCTTGTTTGGTGGCTTAAAACATGGAATCATGTTTTCATGGTTCCTTGTTTTCATACCTTGGTTTTGTGCATTCTTTGACAAATTTTCTGATGCATTATGGACCAATAATTTTGTCCATTACAGCCCATGGAAGAGGAAATTTGTGTGTTCCATGTATTATTTAGGTGTAGGTAAGGTATTCTTGCAATTTAGAGAATTTACGATTAAGGGCTTAAGTGAATTAGTAAGCAATTTGAGTGTTTTTAAGCAATTTTGGGTTCTAATCAATCTAAATAAATAATTTTGACTCTAGATTAATAATTAGAATTTAATAAGCTTTAATTTGAGCCTAATATTGCTTAGGTTTCATTAGACGAATTAAAAATCTCAAAATTCGCAAAACTACACAAAGACGGGGCAAAATGGTCATTTCGCTTAAAATCCCAGGCCGCCCGAGGTTAACCAATGGACAATCATAACTTAAAAACATGTTTTAAAACATTTTAGTGTGGTTCGGGCTAGTCCAACAATCGAAGTCAAAAACGGCAGGGTGTTTTGGTCATTTCACCCGTCAAGCTCAAAATTAGGATTCTTCTCCTCTATTAACATACATAACACAAACAATCCCTTATTATCATCAAAATATCCCCTTGAGGACGGGTGGGGCCCACAATCCTCATTTTCTAAAATAACCTCAAGGGCATTTTGGTCATTTTACACGTAGAAATCGGGTTTGCAACTCTTGCACTAATCGCTCATAACCTCTTTTCTATTGTTATATTCCTTATTTGAGGATTGTTCGGTCTCGAATTTTATGTAAGAATTATGTAGGGTAATTCGGTAATGACAATAAAAATTGGGGCATTACAAATTGCATTCTTTAATTCAAGATTCCTAGTCATGGAATCTTGAATAGTGTTTTCTCTCTCCAATTCCTTAAATTAAGGAATTGTGCCATATCTCATTTGACTAAGAAAATGAATTTAATTTGTTAATCTAGTATGACCACTCCCTAATTAAGTCTTGACATCCTAATTACCAATTACTTCACCTAAACACTTTCTTACAACTCCTAACCAAAACCTTAATCAAAGAAACACCTAAATACATCACTAAACAACAATTACATGAACAATTCTCTTCCTCCCTTTGCTGCCCAATCTGGCCGAATGCAAGGCCAAGGAAAAGTGTCACATGTTGATTTTTACTTCACTCAAATGCCATACCTCAAGCCATACTTTGAGCCATACTTAGCCATGCTTTCAACCATGCTTTGCCCATGCCTTGCCCATACCAATGAAAGAGATATTTTCCTCACTCTTTCTTCTTTGGCCATCGGCCATGCACCCCCAAGGAAGCCTCCATGTTGCAAAATTTCTATAAATACCAAGCTTGGAAGAACTTGGTTACACTTTAGAAGCTTTGCCAAGTTTAGTCTCTTGCTTTTTCTTGCATTTTTTCTCTTCAGTTTCTTCATCTTCTTCATCTTCTTCTTCCTCTTAAAGAATCCTTCCACTACCACAAACAACCATAAATCACCACTATCTCACCTTAAACCATCCCTCAAACACTTAAACTTTCCATTCCCAAGCTTAGAAACTCAAGGAAAAATCATCTTCCTTGAGCTTCCTCTTTGGCCGAAACACATACCCACATCCAAGAGGAGATTTTGTCTTCTCAACTCTTCAAGAACTCAAGCTTTCTTTCATTTCTTCAAAGACTTCCTTAGGTAGGGGTTTTGTTTTCAAGTTTTTACTTGTTTTCTTCAAGAAAAGTTCTAGTTTTCTCTTGGTTTAAACTCTTTTCCTTCTTTCTTTTGCATTTCGGCCAAGAGGCCTTTTTATGAGAAGAACTTGAGCTTGATGATGAGATTTCAAGATAATGACTTATTGTTGTCATGTGAGAAACCTCTAAAGCTTGAAACAACTTGGTCTTGGACCATACATGCTTGTGTTTCTTTCTTTTTCCTTGTTTTCATTTTCGGTTCCTTTTCCTTTCCTCACTTAAATGGTTCAGTTTCCTTTTCCTTTTCCTTTGAAAGATTTCGTTTCCTTTATAACGCCCCGATTTCTCTAGAGTACAAATGACTGAAATGCCCCTTGTAACACTCTAGTAATTAACCAAATACACCTAGGTTGAATTTGATTAATGACTAGACTTTACTCTTTGCTTTGGTTCTTTCATCATATTTTGAAAATACTTAGTGAAATTACGAGCCCTTTTTTTTTAACATAATTGAAATCGTGAGCCGTGCATAACATAAACGATTAAGCGGTAGTAAAATAAGACATTTAAGAATCTAAATATATCATATTGGCTCCATCACATAACATCCATAATGCACATCACAACATATATACAATAACCTCACTCAAAGGTGAGTTAAGTTCATACATCATATCTTACATATTCACACCATAGGAAACTATTTATAAGGAAATCATGCCCCTAAACTAGATAACCTTAACTAGATAACCTTAAAAGCTGAAAGGCTACTCTAAACTTGGATGCATAACACTCTTAAGACTACTAAAAACTCTCTAGGGCCACTGCCTTGGAAACGGAGAAACCCGATCACACGAGTTCCTCGGAAGGGGCACACGAGATGCACCAGGCTGGGTCGCATGGACGGTCTTCTTGCTAACCTCCTGAACAACTGTTTCCTCACTACCCTCTCTTACATGTGGGAGAGTAGGAGAGAGCTCTCAGAATAAGCATGAGTAGGAGGGTCTTCTGAAGGATCAGTTCAGAATACTCGTTCGTGGATTATACTCTGGAAAACCATGGACAGGAGATGAGGCGGGATAAGAACGTAACATTGTTTCATCAAGTGGATGTGCATGTTCGAAAACCATTTCATCGCCATAGGGAGAAGTAGGAGAAAAATGATAACTGGGACAGGATGTGCAAATGGACGACCTACGTAAATAAAAACACGAACCGAGCACCTTCCTTCAAAGTGATACGAATGATGCACGGATCATAGTGGAATTCCCAAGTAGGGGTATCAACGAACAGGACGAATGTCGCCATCTGAATCTGAAGACAATGACGGAAATAAAGGAAAGGGAGTGAGAATCTTACTAAAGAATTCAGTAGGTATCTCCTTCTACGTGTCATCATCAAAGTCTCCAGGAATCTCTGGGGTTATTATAAAATAGTGAACATACGAAGATTAAATTTTAAGTTCAAAAATACTTTTACCGAGATTCGACCAATTTTAATTATGCGTCTTATAATGCATCATAATCTTAACATGTCATATTTATAATGAACTTTTCTTTTATCATTACATCATATTCCTCATCATCATCATTAATATAACATGCATAGAAGAACATCATATTTCTCATCATCAACTCATGTATGTTATGCATAGAAGAATATCATAATAGCTACACATGGACATGGTGCACATAATTTATTTCTTTAGTACCTTAGGTGACTTTAAAATCTTATCATCCTCATTATTTTCCTTGGGCCACCCTATACTCCACCCTTTTAGGAGTAATCTAGGTTATGAGCTCATACCTTACTAGTCGTCACTAGCATATACTTATCCTTTTTGATAAGTTAAAGTCCTGACTCTACCCTTTTGAGAGAACAGGTTAGGGGCTAGAATCACCTTTTCACCACCTATAGTTTGATGGGTCCAAGGATCATTTTCTTATAAATTTTAAGTCACCATAAGTCTTTGCATGTTACAACTCGCAATTCATAATAATTCTAACATTTTCTTATTTACAGTCTTATTTTGAAATAATATATATCAACTATAATCATGCATCTGGAGATTCCAGGAAAGAGAGGTGGGTCACAATGGACACGCTTAAATACCAAATCTTTCCTTAGCCAGAATCTTTCCAAATTGCACTCTTACAGGAATACACTTTCTCCAGGAACAAAATATGTCCTTATTTCATGCATAAGTTTTCATTGTTTGCAACAGCAACTATAACATACAAACCAGGGAATCAATCAATGACACCAAATTCTTGATAAGCATCAAATCACATTTTAAGTACACATAAAATTACTAGCTTCCCATAAAATTCTTACAAAGTTTTAAAACTCTTTTAGAACTAATTCTTTTTGTTAAACTTGAAAGAAGTCATAGGACTTTAGGCCTAACTTAACCATGGGACCGATTTATAACTTGAAAGAATGTTCATAGTTAAATCTTTCACTTAAGATAAAAGGAGCAAGTCTTGAGCTTTAGAGATTTAGGTGACATCTTAGAATTATTACCATGCTATGCAACCTTATTTTAATCTTATCTTTATAAGGTGATAGCTTGGAATTATAAACATGATATGCAATTCCATTTCTTTATCTTTAAGATTTAAGGTGATGACTTGAAAATTAAACATGATGCAAGAACTTAAGCGGATTGCATAGGGACCTAGGAGAGGAGAAGAGAATCCTAAGCAACTGAGCGGCGGTAATCCGCATAGGACCAGTGAGGGAGAAGAGAATTACATTTTTTTTAAGCTCCAATTCTCAAGACTTCTTAAAGAATAAATTCTTTAACTCCAAATATCTCATTTCTTCGCTTATGATTCATAGGCAAGTCTTTGAGCTCTAGGATTTTTAGGTGATGACATAAAATAAACATGCCATGCATTGATTCTTTTAGCCATTATAAAATAAAGTGAGAGCATAAAATAAACATGAGATGCAACTTCTTTATTATCTTTAGAGATTAAGTGACAACTTGAAATTTAAACATGAGATATGCAAGTTCATTTATTTATTCTTGAGAATTTAGTTATGACATAAAATAAATATGGCTGTGCAAGACATAAACTTAAACATGGATGCAAGTTCACTTGATCTCTTTACTAGAGCTCCTTCAAGACTTTAAGAAAATTATGATTTCAACCCAATATATGTATCTTAGCAAGACAAAGTAAAAAAATACATATTTCATATTCAAACCTCAAGATAAAAACATTATTCTTTAAAGTTTTGCATTAAATGGAATGTTCAAGCTTTAGAGGCCTAACTTGTGATGGATTTACAACCCATATTCAAGGTCCTCATCATCAAGCCATCATTTCATTCCTTCCTAGGCCATTTGGCCAAAACCATGAAAGGAAAATAAGGAAAGAAAAACTGAAATTTTAGAAGCTTTGGAAACTAGTGAAACCTTCAAGTTTTAGAGATCTAACTTGTGAAAGCTTTGCAACCAACACTCAAGAATCTCATCATCAAACCATGGTCTCATCATAAGCTAGGCCATATGGCCGAAATACTTTAAAAAGAAAGGAAGAAGAAACTGAAAATGAAAACTTAAAAGAAAGCTCATGAAAACATCATTTTGAAGCTAGAAACATAACTTGTCTTAGCATAAAATAAACTTAGAAACACCTCCCTACCTAATTTGATTTGAAAGAAAGGAAGAGAACTTGGTTTCCTTGAGTGAAATGAAGCAAAATATCCTTGAAAAGCTGAAGGGAGAATTTGGCCAAGAGAAAGAAAGAAAGAAAGCTTTTGGTGCTCCTAAGACTAGAATTTGTGTAAGTTATGAACTAAGCATCTAAACTATCTTCAAGCATGCCTATTTATAGAGATTTTGCAGCTCATAAATGGACAAAGGAAGGAAGGAAATCTGACCAAAAATTAGAGAAAAAAAATAAGGAAGAAAAATCATTTTGTTTGGTGGCTTAAAACATGGAATCATGTTTCCATGTTTTCATGATTCTTTGTTTTCATTCTTTGGATTTTTGTGTAATAATTTTCTGACTTATTACTCAATAATTTCAGCCATTACAGCCTTGTGGAAGAGGATTTTGTGTGTTCCATGTATTATTTAGGTGTAGGCAAGGTATTCATGCAATTTAGAGAATTTACGGTTAAGGGCTTAAGTGAATTACTAAGCAATTTGGGTGTTTTAAGCAATTTTAGGTTCTAATCAATTAAATAAATAATTTTGACTCTAGATTAATAATTAGAATTTAATAAGCTTTAATTTGAGCCTAATATTGCTTAGGTTTCGTAGACGAATCAAAAATCTCAAAATTTGTAAAACTTGCAAAGAATAGGGGCAAAACGGTCATTTTACTTAAAAATTGAGACCACCGACTTAACCAATGGTTAATCATGGCTTAAAAACACCTTTTAACACATTTTAGTGAGGTTCGGCTCAGTGCACCAAATTTGATTAAAAACCACAAGGGCATTTTGGTCATTCGCGTCCACTCAAAATTAGGATTCTTCTCCTCTATTAACACACATAACACAAACAATCCCTTATTAACATCAAAACATCCCCTTGAGGATGGGTGGGGCCCACAATCCTCATTTCTGAGTAAAATAACCTCAAGGGCATTTTGGTCATTTTACATGTACAGAAATTTGGGGCAATACTTGCACGAATTGCTCCTAACTTCTTCTAACGTTATATTCCTTTATTAAGGATTGTTTGGTCTCAAATTTTATATAATATTTACCTATGGTAATTCGATAATTCCTAATGACAGTAAAAATTACAGTAAAAATTGGGCGTTACACCCCTTAGGTCATTTTACCCTGAAATTCAGGACACTTGCCGCAACCCTCGAATGGGTCAGAATCGATGTTTGAAGGGGATTATGCTGTTATGGATGATATCCAGGGAGAGAACCTTATTCTCAACTTCCGTGAATGACCAAAATACCCCACCGTGCACATCCTAAAAGGTGCCGTTTATCCCGAACTTTTCCAAGAAGTTTAGAATGATGTTTATGAGCAATGTTTGACTTTAGTCGGCCCTAAGGTCCCGAGCAGTTCTAGCGCAAAATTACCATTTTACCCTAGAATAGTATACAGGAGCCTAATGACGTTTAGCAAACCTAAGCAATATTAGGCTCTAATCGAAGATTAATTTATTTCTAATTAATCTAGAGTCAAAATGATTTATTAAAGTTAATTAGAACCTAAGATTGCTTGGATAAATGCTATTGCATTCTTTAAATTCAAGATTCCTAGTCATGGAATCTTGAATAGTTTTTCTCTCCAATTCCTTAAATTAAGGAATTGAGCCATACCTCATTTGACCAAAAGAATTATTTTAAATTATAATCTAATAAGATTACCCTCCTAATCAAGTCTTGAACCACCTTAATTAACCATTTTCTCACCTAAACACTTGCTTACAAACTCCTAATCAAAAGCCTAATCAAAGAAACACTTAAACACATCCTTAAACCACAATTACATGAACAAAAATCCCTTCCCCTTGGCTGATGAGGGTGGCCAAATCTGCCCCAAAATGGTGCCACATGTTGAAATTTTGTTGCACTTCAAGCCCATACCTTAGGCCATACCTTGCCCATGCTTCCAACCATGCTTGCCATGCCTAAGCCCATGCTTTTGTAAGAGATATTTTCCTCCTCCCTTGACCTTGAAAAGCCATCAGCCATTCCCTCCCCAAATCAGCCAACATGTCTCATTTTTTTTATAAATACCAAGCCTTTGAAGGCTTGGTTGCTCTTTGGATCATTTGCCAAGTTTAAGCATTCTTACACTTTCTTCATTTCCTCTCAAACTTCCTCACTTTAGCTGATTTCTCCCTTCAAGTTTCAAGAGGATTTCCTTCTCCATTTCATCAAAAACTCAAGCTTTCCTTCCTCTCTTCAAGACTTCTTAAGGTAGGGGTTAAGTTTTGATGATTTTTGTTTGTGTTCTTCAAGAAAGTTCTAGTTTTTCTCTTGGTTTCAAACTCCTTTCCCCTTCCTCTTTCTTTTCGGCCAAGAGGCCTTTTTATAAAGAATGTGAGCTTGATGATGAGGTTTCAAGATAATGACTTGTTGTTGTCATGTGAGAAACCTCTAAAGCTTGAAACAACTTGGTCTTGGACCATACATGCTTGGATTTCCTTTCTTTCTTGGCTTAAGTTTTGGTTTCTTCTTCCTCTTCCCTTAAGGATTTCAACTTTTCTTCTTTGGATTTGAACAAAGTTTGTAAAATATGTTAAGTAGATCACAAAAGTTTTGTTAAGAAAGTTAATCTTATGATTTCAAAAAGCTCTAAGCTTACCCTTGCCAACCTTAAAGTTGGTCGGCCGTTCTAAGAGTTTTACTCTAGATTGAAGCCCATGAGCAATAAAATAAAGAATATGACTTAGTTCTTGTAGTTTTGTTTAGACAAAGTGTTGAACTTTGGGTCCATTTCCTTAAGCTTGATGATGAGTTCAAACCTTAAGATTTCTTTGAAGTCTAGGTGCTAAGAACTCTAAAGCTTGCCTTATGATACATAATGGGTTGAGGTTTATGTTCCTCTAAAAGTCTTGCAAGAGCTCTAGTTAAGATAAAAACAAGATGCATTCATGTTTAAATTTATGTCTTGCATCTCATGTTTATTTTGATGCTATCACTAATTTCACAAGAGTAAATGAATGAACTTGCATTACCATATTTAAATTCCCAAGCTTGCATTTCATGTTTATATTTCAAGTCATCACTTAATCCTTAAAGATAATAATGAAGTTGCATCTCATATTTATTTTATGCTCTCACTTTACTTTCTAATGAAGTAAAATAAAGTGCATGGCATGTTTAAGATTTTGTCATCACCTAAATACTCTAGAGCTCAAAGACTTGCCCTAAGTATCCTAAAAAGGGAACTCTAGTCAAAAGAAATGGATGAGTTTTAGTATGATTCAATAATGGTTTGATTTTGTAAAATGTGAGAATGATTCTAAGAAAATGTTGGAAAATGTTTTATGAGGTCTCAAGATGTTTAAATAGTGTGGAATGTGTCAAAAATCATGTTTTCTCAAATTCCGGTTCGTAACGATTACCATCCATGTAATCGATTACCAGAAGGTTTTCCAAAGGACTTTCTGTTGGTATTCGATTACCAGAGGCATGTAATCGATTACCACGGCTTTTTCATGCCCAAAACCTTTTCTAAACCTGGAATCGATTACTAATAGTGTAATCGATTACTCCTATGTTCTTTATTTTCCGAAAGAATTTAACCTAAGTAATCGATTACCATGGTATGTAATCGATTAACTTGTTTTGAAACCCAGAATGAATTAAGCTCTGGAATCGATTATTAGGAACATGTAATCGATTACCAGAACACCTTTTGTTTCCAAAATATCCCAAGAGAAAACTAGTAACTTATATGCATTTCAACCCAAGAGATTATGTGATCTTATGGGTTCATGATTTCGGTTCTATGTTTGGCTACTATGCAAATGCGTTAAGGTGTTAAATGTGTAAAATTATGTTGAGTGAAGCAAGGATCGATTTAGAAAAGTTAGAAAAGAATAAGTAACCTATAAGGGATTAGAGATGAGAATTCTAGAACATCTTAATGCAAGAAATGCAAATCTGTTCTAGCATGATTAATCAAGGATAAATGATTCATAATTAGTAATACATGTACAAGATCCCTTCATAAATAATTAGGTGTTAATTTCTAAGTTTAAGACGATGATAAGAGATTTAAAGTGGTTTATAACTTAGAGAACATGCCTAGGATTCTCATAATTGATCTAGGATTAATTATGGAGCCTTAGGCGAAGATGGATCTTAAAAAGGGTCACGAATGGAGATTTTAGAGTCCCTTAACACATGATATTTTTGCCCTTTTATGATAGGTGCTGGTTGGAATTTTATGAGTTCAAATCTTAGAGAAAAGTCTAAGTGTTAACCCCTTGAGGGTAATAAAAATGCAAATAAGTTTAAAGCCCGTAAGGGTCAAAGCATAAGATACTATGAGATAGGTGGACGAGAGAGAGATGATTATGATGATGAACCTCGTGCACACTTATGATGATGTGATTATGTTAGTTCCTTGAGCATGAAACTTTATGTGTAAATTTGATATGGTGATATGATGAAATGTTGTGTTTGAGATGCATAATGTTTAGAAAATATGAATGAAATTGAGAAATATGCTCATGTGAACTAGAAAGTTATTGCAATGAGAAAGTTTCATGAAAATGATGCATGTGACTAAGATTATGTGGCATGACTCAAATTTGAGGAAATTCGGAGAGTAGCTGTTATGCCGCCGAATTTTCATCAAATTTGAGGGACAAAAAAAGTTTTTGAGAAATATGAAGTTTAAAGTTATATGCCGAGACGCATTTCTCTGCCTACGGTGAGGAGAAAGTAAACCTTGAGGGTATGGACTTAGCCATACCAGCGGACAAAGTCGCTGGTCTTAATGTCGATGCGTTTCGAAGAATAAAAATATATGATGTTTAAGGTGACACACCGAGACGTACTTCTCCGCTCCGGTGAGGAGAAGGTAAAACCGTGAGGGCATAGACATCAGCCTCCAAAGTGCAAATTGCTGGTTTTAACCAGTCGATGCATTTCGAAGAAGGAGAAAGTCCCATGATGGGTGATCCTTAGGCCCCCTACCCGTACTCGGGAGTCGGGATTATGATGATTATGATGAATATGTTTATGATCGTTTATCAAGAGGATAAGTAAGAACTAGTGACGACTAGTTAAGGTATGAGCTCATAGCCTAGTTTAAAGGGTGCGGTTACTATTATGATTGGTGTCACAAGTATGAGAAAAGGAAAGATGTTCAAGAGAAAAGTTACATGCCACTTATATGTTGTTTGTTATTTGTTTGATTTACCTAAAGTTCTGCCATGCATCCATGAAATATTATGATGCATACATGCATTAAGAATCATTATAAAAGACATGGACCTTGGATAAATACCTTTGCGAAAACCTCATAATGAACCTATGCATGCTTAACCTTTTCATAATAAACCCAAGGTTCCTAGGGACGTAAACGATGACACTAGGATAGAGGATTTCCTATGAGATTCTTTAGCAAGAATTCTCACCCCTCTCTTCCTTCCATTACGTCTTCAGATCGATGGGACCATACGTGATTTTTGTTGATGCGCCCGTGTGGGAGTTGCACTTCAATCCAGGACCATCAGTCCTACCACTTTGAGGGTCAATGCCATCGCATTTTTGCATACGTGGACGCCCGTTGCCTTTCCAGTTCCAGCTTCAAATTTACTCCCGACTTCCCCCTTTGGCGACGACATGATTTTTGAGAGGACCCGACCCCGTGAAGCAAGAACGCCCGCGCCCGTTGGCATCTTCAGCGATACGAGGTTACCCCGAGTACGTGCCTCGCCGAGACGTTCAAGACGACCCTCAGAGGATCCCCCTTCCCATCCTTCCCTAGGGTTCTCCCGCTGCACCCATGGATATCAGGATGGGTAGCGAGGAGACGGTGACCAGCGAGGTTGGCACGACGTCCTAGATGCGCCCATGTCATGGAGGGACGTCATCCATCCTTCCGTCTTCATGCACCGAGGAGCTGCCCAGCTTCATTGGATATGTGCCACCGAGAGATGAGTAGGAGCGTCTCCATAGCTTGAGGGAAGGTAGAGTCTTAGCTTAGGAGTATCTTTTGGGTTGTTCCATGTATTTGTCTTCATGTTTCTTATTTTATGTTATTGTACTTAAAGCTCTGCCCACTAGTATGGGTAAGACTTTATATTTCTGTTATATTTCTGTTGTAATGTACTATGTTATCTAATGTAATGAGGAATGATGTTTATGATGGTTGTGTTCTTAATGTTTATGTTCTGGATGTTTCATTTATCCTTCCGTTTCACGTTTTATATGTTACGCGCAAAGGCTCGCACTTTGTTTTCAAAAAAAAAATTTACCTGTATTTTCCATAAGTATTTTGTAAATGAATTTAAGAGAAGTAATAACTAATAATTAGTCTGATACGTCCTACGTATTGGGGTTAAATATTAGGGTGTTACATCCTTTGCCTTGGTTGAACAAGTTTTCTAAAAATGTAAAAGAGATCACAAGTTTTGTTAAAGAAAATTAATCACATGTTTTCAAAAGCTTCGAAGTTTACCCTTGCCAACCTTAAAGTTGGTGGCCGAAGAGTTTCACTCTAGATTGAAGCCCATGAGCAATAAAATAAAGAATATGATTTGTTCTTGTATTTTGTTTAGACAAAGTGTTGAGCTTTGTGTCTATTTTCGAGCTTGATGATGAAGTTCAAACCTTAAGACTTCCTTGAAGTCTAGGTGCTAAGAACTCTAAAGCTTGCCTTATGAGATACATAATGGGTTGAGGTTTCATGTTCCTTTAAAGTTTTGCAAAAAGGCTCTAGCTAAGATCTAAAATAAGATGCATTCATGTTTACTTTAATGCTTTGCATAGCATGTTTATTTTCAAGTCATCACTAAGCAACTTAAAGATTAAAACAAGAATGTGCATCCTCACTAAATAAATCTCAAATCCTACCTATTTCAACCTTAAAGTTGATTGTTGATTTAGGGTAAATACCTCAAAAGGCCTAGAGCACTAAAATAAAGAATTGAACCTTGCATCTCATGTTTACTTTCTTGTCTAGCATGTTTATGTTTTATGCCATCACTTAAATTCTAAAGATAACAAATGAGTGCATCTCATGTTTATTTTATGCTCTCACTTTATTTTTAATGAAAAATAAAAATGAGGTGCATAGCATGTTTAAGTTTATGTCATCACTTTAATGATCTCTCAAAGACTTGCCCAAGTATCCTATGTAAGGTTTTAAGAAAATGTTGCCATTTTAAAGAAGCCATTCGGCCTTGTGGTGATGATGATGGACTTAATGAGTTCCTCTAATCACAAGTGTCCATAGTTCATGTTTTGTACTTTTCTAAGCTTAGGAGCACCTAAGCAACATTATGATGAAATTATACACTTTAAATCTATTTTATGAACAATTTAATTTAGCTACTGACCTCATGTGTAATTACATGATTTTAATGTAAGGATTTGAGTTCTAAAAGAGTTTTGAGTTCTAGAATTATTCCAAGAGAAAACTAGCAACTTGTATACATTTTAATTCATGATTTATGTGACTCTATGGAGCTTATGTTTTCGTTTCTGCCCTTGATGTTTGGCCACTATACTAAATCTGTTTTATGGTGTGAAAAATGTAAAATTATGTTTGAGTGAAGTAAGGAACGTTTTAGAAAAGTTAGAAAAGAATAAGTAACTTGAATAGATCAAATGAGAATTCTAGAACACTTTAATGCACAAAAATGCAAACCTGTTCCAGCATGATTAATTCAAGGATAAATGGTTCATAATCAGTAAGACATGTATAAAATCCCTTCATAAATGATTAGGTATTAATTACAAAGCTTAAGGTGATGATAAGGACTTAAAATGGGAATTCTAGCACACCTAGACATGGTAATATGAATTCTCAGCATAGTTAGATTGAGGAAATGATTTATAACTTAGAAAACATGCCTAGGAATCCCTCATAATTGGTTTAGGAATTTCTTATGGAGCTTTAGGCGAAGACGGATTTTAAAGGGTCACGAACAGATTCTAGAGCCCGTAGCGTATGATATTTTTCTGCCCTTACATGCACAATGCTGTTGGAATTTTTAGTAAGCCTAAATCTTAGAGAAAAGTTTAAGTGAAGACCTCTTTAGGGTAATAAGGATGTAATATGGGTATTGAATAATTAGAATACAAGTTTAAGACCTAAGGGCCAAAGCATAAGATACTATGAGATAGAAGGCCGAGTGAGCATATTTATGATGATGAATCTCGAGCATATTTATGATGATGTGATTATGTTAATATCTTGAGCATGAAACTTTATGTGTATAATTTGCGTGTTGATGTGATGAAGTGTTATGCTTCAATTTGAGATACATGAGGTTCGAAATATGAACAAGCTAGAAGAGTATGCTCATGTGAACTAGAAAGTTGTTAATTGAGAAAGTTCCATAAGAATGATACATGTGATTGAGATTATGTGGCATGACTCAAATTTGAGGAAATTCGGAGTATAGCGTCATGCCTCCGATTTCCGTCAAATTTGAGGGACCTAAGAAAGTTTTGAAAATAAGATGTTTAATGTGACACACTGAGATGTTCTTCTCCGCTCGGTGAGGAGAAGGCAAAACCGTGAGGCATAGACATCAGCCTCGAGCGGAGAAAGTCGTTGGCTTAACGTCGATGCGTTTCGAAGAAGGAAAAAGTCCCATGATGGGTGACCTTAGGCCCCTCGTACTTAGGAGTCGGGATTATTATGATGATTATGAATATGATTATGATTATGATTCACTTATCAAGAGGATAAGTAAGAACTAGTGACGACTAGTTAAGGTATGAGCTCATAGCCTAGTTTTAGGTGTGGTTACTATTATGTTTAGTGTCACAAGTATGAGAAAAGGAAAGATATTCAAGAGAAGTTACATGCCACTTACATGTTGTTTGATTATTGTTTGGTTTGCCTAAAGACTGCCATGCATCCATGAACTATTATGCTGTATACATACATTAAGATTCATTATAAAAGACATGGACCTTGGATAAATATCTTTTGTGAAAACCTCATAATGAACCTATGCATATTTAACCTTTTTAATAAACCCAAGGTTCCTGGACGTAGACGATGACATTAGGATAGAGGATTTCCCTATGAGATTCTTTTAACAAAATTCTCACCCTCTCCCTATTTCTCTTTCGTTACGTCTTCCAACCTTGATGATGTCGTTCGTGATTTTTGTTGATGCGCCCGTGTGAGCTCACTACGATCGATACCATTATCCTACCACTTCAGGGTCGTTGTGCTATACGCATTTTTGCATATGTGGGACGCCATTTGCCTTTCCAGTTCCAGCTTTCTCATTCACTCTGACTTCTTCCTTTGGAGATGACATGATTTTTGAGGACGTGACCCATGACTTGAGTAGAACGCCGACTCGACCATCATCCCCTCAGCTGCATGACTATCCTGAGACGTACCCCTCATACGTCGTTGGAGGAGGGACCTGCCCGAGGATCTCACTGGCCGATCCTTATTGAAGGATTTTGCCCCTTTGGTGCCTTTGGCTGCCAGTAGGGTAGCGAGGACACGGCCTCTAGCCTTAGGCCGTGAGGCATGTACGTCAGCTCAAGAGGTGCCCTCGAGAGGTGGCCACATTGCTCCGCGATTCGCATGCCCACGTCCCTCTTTCGATAGGCCATCGAGGAGCTTCGGTAACACCCTAATAATTAACCCAATACACCTAGGCATATCTGATTAATTACTAGACTTTACTCTTTGCTTCAGTTCCTTAATCATGCTTTGAAAATACTTAGTGAAATTACGAGCCATTTTTTTTTTTAAACATAATTGAAAACGTGAGCGCGCATAATGTGAACGATAATCGAGATAAAGCAATAACGACATATCATGAAGAAACACATCATATTGGCTCCATCATATGACATCCATAATTACATATCACATAGATATTTTGCCTACCAACAAAATAAGACTAGGTGTAGGCAATCTAACAAAACATAAATAATATATGGATGGAAGGACATCCATTAATGGCACCTAGTAATAACACTCCAGGGATAGGATAGATATCTGAAATATACGAGTGAAACTAGCAGGATCAAGTTCAGCTACCAGGTGAAAGCCTCAATGTGAATCACGAACACTTCCTTCGTTTCTGAAGACGAGATGGAAAGAAAAATAGAGGGAGTGAGAAACTTATAAAAAGAATCTCAGTAAGGTACTCACCTCATGATGCATTGTGTCATCATCATCGTCCCCAGGAACCTTGGTTTCATTATGAAATAGTGAGCATGCTAAGATTGATTTATTAAGTTCAAAAATATACTTTACCGAGGTTCGTCCTTTTAATCATGCGTCTTATAATGCATCATAAACTTAGCATGTCATGTTTATAATGAACTTTTCCTTTTATCAACACATCATATTCTTCATCATCATATCATAAATACTATGCATAAAAGAACATCATATTTCTCATCATCAAATCATAAATACTATGCATAGAAGAACATCATATTTCTCATCATCATATCATAAATACTATGCATAGAAGAACATCATATTTACATCATGCATTACTTAGTTCCTTAGGTGACTTAAAGTTACTTCCATCATCATTTTCCTGGGCCACCCTATACTCCACCCTTTTGGGAGTAATCTAGGTTATGAGCTCATACCTTACTAGTCGTCACTAGCATATACTTATCCCTTTTGATAAGTTAAAGTTCCAACTCTACCCTTTTGAGAGAACGGGTTAGGGGGCTAGGATCACCTTTTCACCACCTATAGTCTGATGGGTCCAAAGGATCATTTCCTCTTACATTTAAGTCACCATTAAATCTTTGCATGTTATATCATAATTCAATTCATAATCATCATGACATTTTCTCATTTATAGTCTTATGATGGAATAATATATACTAACTGAAATCATGCATCTGGAGATTCCCAGGAAGAGAGGTGGGTCACAATGGACACGCTTAAATACCAAGTCTTTCCTAGCCAGAACCTTTCCAAATTACACTTTTAGGAGTACACTTTCTTCCAACAAAGGTAATTTTTTAAATAACAGAGATTATTTCTTTATTTCATGCATAAGCATTTTCATTGTTTGCAACAGCAACTATAACATGCAAGCTAGGGAATCATTCAATGGCATCAAATACTTAATAAGCATCAAATCACTTTATAGACTTATCACTTAAAACATCAAAGAGGCATCATCATAAATCCTTATCGAAAACGTCTTAAACAACGAAACTCTAGAATCGGGTAACCTCAATTGCCAAACTAATTAATTATGCATCTAAGGGATTCATTACCATTATTACAATTAATTATAAGGCTTAGGAACATTATTAAACTCTATGGGGCAGCATAGGCAGTAAGTTATTCTTAAGGTTTTACGATGTGTTAGAAGTTACGTTTTTAACCTTTTCTTACGCTTTCCCTATGATGCTAACATTAATTACTAAACCAATTATGAATTATTCTCCCTTATCTAAACATAATAAAATCTGGTTCTTATAGTTGCTGATAATTCTGACAGAATGCATAAATTTCATTCTTTAGAGTTCTAAAAAAATCTTGCTTTTACGGTTTTCTAGTTACTAGTTTCATTTTTAGTGTTCGGATCAATCCTACACTAATTGATACCAAGTTTTTGTGGCTAACTAATCTTAGACAAAATTATAACATACTAAAACAGATTTGGCATTGGATAAACTTAAAGGGGTCAAAGACTAGGTAAATTCTAGATTTACGTTGTTCTAGGAAGCTAGTTTTGTCACTAACATGCATAGAATCATTCTCTTAACAATAAACCATAATTATCACAACTCCAAACATATTAAATCATCATCATTTATTGGTACTAATCTCATATCAGAAGCCGAATCATGAACCTCATATAATTGTATAAAATCACATTTTAAGTGAACATAAAATATTAGTTTCCCGTAGAATCCTTGCAAAGCTTTAAAACTCTTTTAGAAACTAATTCTTTTTGCTAAACTTGAAAGAATCTTCATAATTAAAATTCTCACTTAAGATAAAAGGAGCAAGTCTTGAGCTTAAGAGATTTATGTGATATCTTAGAATCATAAACATGCTATGCAACCTCATTTTAATCTTGTCATTATAAGGTGATAACTTGGAATTATAAACATGATATGCAAATCCATTTCTTTATCTTTAAGATTTAAGGTGATGACTTGAAAATTAAACATGATGCAAGAACTTGAAATATAAACATGATGCAAGAAACTGGAGCGCGGTAGTCGCACTGACCAGGAGGAGAAGAGAATCTTAAGAAAGAGCGGGTAACGCATTGGACCGTGAAGGGAGAAGAGAATTATTATTACATCTTTTTAAGCTCCAATCTCAAGACTTCTTAAAGAATCAATTCTTTAACTCCAATAATCTTATTTCTTTGCTTGTGATACTTGGGCAAGTCTTTGAGCTCTAGGATCTTTAGGTGATGACATAAAAATAAACATGTCATGCGTTGATTCTTTTAGCCATTATAAAATAAAGTGAGAACATAAAATAAATATGAGATGCAACTTCTTTATTATCTTTAGAGATTAAGTGACAACTTGAAATATAAACATGAAATGCAAACTTGGAAATTTAAACATGAGTATGCAAGTTCATTTATTCATTCTTGAAATTTTAGTGATGACATAGAAAGTAAACATGATTATGCAAGGCATAAACTTAAACATGGATGCAAGTTCATTTGATTTCTTTACTAGAGCTCCTTCAAGACTTTATAGAAATACAAATTCAATATATATATCTTAGCAAGACAAAGTGAGAAATACATCTTTCAAATTCTAAACTCAAGATCATAAAATCATCATAAAAACATCATTCTTTAAAGTTTTGCATCAAGTGGAACTTTCAAGCTTTAGAGGCCTAACTTGTGATGGATTCACAACCCACCTTCAAGGTCCTCATCATCAAGCCATCATCTTAGTCCCACCTAGGCCATATGGCCGAATTGGTTAAAGAAAAAGGAAGAAGAAAACCAAATGGAAAAACTAGAGAAAATCCATGAAATCATCATTTTGAACCAAGAACAACACTTAGCAAAACATAGAAATAAACTTAAAAACAACTCCCTACCTAATCTGATTTGAAGGAAAGGAAGAGAACTTGGTTTCTTGGAGTGAAATGAAAGAAAATATTCTTGAAAACTTGAAGAAAGAATTCAGCCAAGAGGAGGAGGAAATGAGAGCTTTTGGTGCTTTGGAAAAACTAGAAATGTGTACAATTTTGAGCAAGCATCTAAGACTCCTTAAGCATGCCTATTTATAGAGGATTTAAGCTCATGTATGGACAAGAGGAGGAGGCATAATTTTTGGATTTTTCATGGGGAACAAAGGGAGGAAAATCATTTCTTGTTTAAGGCATGTTTTATGCCATGTTTTAGGGAATTTTTTGGCATTTTGTTTTAGTGCATTATCTTGCAATAATTCTAATGATTATGGCTGAATTATTTCGTGCATTACAGCCTCATGGAAGAGGGTTTTGTGTGTTCCATGTATTATTTAGGTGTAGGCAAGGTATTCATGCAATTTAGAGAATTTACGGTTAAGGGCTTAGGTGAATTAGTAAGCAATTTGAGTGTTTTAAAGCAATTTTAGGTTCTAATCAATTTAAATAAATAATTTTGACTCTAGATTAATAATTAGAATTTAATAAGCTTTAATTTGAGCCTAATATTGCTTAGGTTTCGTTAGACGAATCAAAAATCTCAAAATTTGTAAAACTTGCACAAGAGAGGGGGCAAAACGGTCATTTTACTTAAAAATTGCCCGAGACCACCCGAGCTTAACCAATGGTTAATCATGGCTTAAAAACACCTTTTAACACATTTTAGTGAGGTTCGGGTTAGCGGCACGCAAATTGGGTTAAAAACCGGGGCGTTTTGGTCATTTCGCACGTCGAAGCTCAAAATTAGGATTCTTCTCCTCTATTAACACACATAACACAAACAATCCCTTATTAACATCAAAACATCCCCTTGAGGATGGGTGGGGCCCACGATCCTCATTTTCTGAGTAAAATAACCTCAGGGCATTTTGGTCATTTTACACGTACAGAAATTGGGGTTTGCAATACTTGCACGAATTGCTCCTAACTTCTCTTCTAACGTTATATTCCTTTATTAAGGATTGTTTGGTCTCAAATTTTATATAATATTTACCTACGGTAATTCGGTAATTCCTAATGACAGTAAAAATTACAGTAAAAATTGGGGCGTTACATTACTCCCCTCCTTAAAAAGAATTTCGCCCTCGAAATCGTTATCTGAGATAGCTTGGATACTGTGCTTGCATATCTGATTCCAGCTCCCATGTAACTTCTTCGGTTTCACCTCGTCCCCATGCTACTTTGACTAGGGTACAGCCTTGTTCCTTAACGCTAACTCCTCCCAACGATTCTCGTGGGTGGTAAGTTAAACGTTAGGTCATCTCTTAATTGTACATGTTCTGGCTCTAGTACATGACTTGGGTCAGAATGATATTTCCTTAACTGGAGACATGGAAAACATCATGAAGGTTGGACAGATCTTGGGTAGGGCTATACGGTAGGCTACAGATCCTATTTTGCTAAGGATTTCAACGGACCAAGAAATCTAGGGCTCAATTTCTTTACTTTCATTGCTCGGCCTATGCCTGTGGTGGGGGTGATTCTTAGGAACACATGGTCCCCTTCTTGAAAATCTAGCGGTTTTCGCCGCTTGTCCGCATAGTTTTTCTGCGACTTTGAGCAGGAAGAATCTTATCCCTAATCTTCTTGATTTGTTCGTTTCCCTCACAATATCCGGTCCAAGTAGACTTTGCTCTCTGGCTCATACCAACATAGAGGTGATTGACACTTCCGTCCATAGAGGGCCTCGTATGGTGCCATACCGATACTTGCATGATAACTATTGTTATATGCAAATTCAATCAGTGGTACTTATCCCAACTCCCTCTTTGATCTAAAACACATGCCCTCAACATGTCTTCCAAAGTTTGGATAGTTCTTTCAGATTGACCGTCCGTTTGGGGTGATAAGCCGTGCTCAGACATAGCTTTGAACCAAACGCCTTCTGAAAAGCTCCCCAAAATCGTGACGTAAATCGCGGATCCGATCCGAGATTATCGTCGACGGACTCCGTGTAATCTTACTATCTTCTGAATATATAACTGTGCTAACCTATCCAAGGAATAAGTCACCTTAATAGGTAAAAGTGGGCTGATTTAGTCAACCGATCCACTATTACCCAAATGGCGTCATGATTCGCTTGGGTCCTCGGAGTCCAGTTACAAAATCCATGGAGATACTATTCCACTTCCACTCGGGGATTGGTAGGGGTTGCAACATTCCAGAGGTCTTTGGTGCTCAATCTTCACCTTTTGACACACCAAGCACTTATTCACCCATGTGCACACATCCTTCTTCAATCCTGGCCACCAGAACATCTTCTTCAAATCTTGATACATCTTGGTGGCACCGGATGAAGGGTAAAATGGCTCTTATGGGCTTCCTCCAAAATATCCTTTTGAGGTCACCACTAGCAGGTACACATATACGACCTTCAAACCTCCACAAACTATCATTCCCTTGGGTAAAACCTTTCAACTTATTAGCTCTTACCGCTTCTAAGTTTTCTTGAAATTCAGTATCTTCCCTTTGGGCTTGAGCAATTCTTTCCTTGAATTCACTCGTCACACTAAGATGGCAAGCTCTTATGCCCTTAGTGGTCAAGGTCATCCCTAGATTTAGGTCTCTAAACTGCTCAATTAACTCAACCTCCTTCACCATCAAACGGGACACTTGTAAGGATTTCCTACTTAGGGCATCAGCTACAACATTAGCTTTACCTGGATGATAATTTAACCCGAAATCATAATCTTTTAAAAACTCCATCCACCTTCTTTGCCTCATGTTTAGCTCTTTTTGATCAAAGAGATATTTCAAACTCTTGTGATCGGAAAACACCTCAAACCTCACTCCGTATAAATGGTGTCTCCAAATCTTTAGAGCAAACACACGAGCGGCTAACTCAAGGTCATGGGTGGTAATTTGCCTCATGTGGCTTGAGTTGCCTCGACGCATAGGCCACCACTTGCCTATCTTGCATCAGGACACAACCCAAACCCTTCCTTGAAGCATCACAGGATACTTCGAAAGGCACATTGGGGTTGGGTAATACCAAAACAGGGGTCGAGGTTAGCTTGTGTTTTAGCTCTTGAAAGCTCTTTTCACTCTCCGGGTCCATGAAAAGGGTGTTCTTCCTAGTTAGCTTGGTCAGAGGTAGGGAAATCTGGAAAATCCCTTGATAAAACGGAATAACCGGCTAAACCCAAAAAACTCCTTACTTCATTACCGTGGTTGGTCTTTCCCAGGTCACGACCATTTCGACCTTACTAGGATCTACAGCAATTCCTCTCTTAGACACTACATGCCCTAAAAATTTCACCTCATCCAACCAGAATTCACACTTAGAAAGCTTGGCATATAGTTTCTTTTCCTTTAGGATTTCCAGGACTATGGTTAGGTGGCATTCATGCTCCTCGTGGGTCTTAGAGTAGATGAGAATATCATCTATGAAGACAACCACGAACTGATCTAAATAGGTCTAAAGATCCTATTCATGTAATCCATAAAAATTGCTGGAGCATTGGTTAATCCAAAGGACATTACTGCAAACTCAAAATGGCCGTATCGAGTGCGAAAGGCCATTTTCGGTATATCTTCATCTCTTACTCTAATCTGGTGGTAACCTGACCTCAAATCAATCTTAGAAAACACGACTGCACCTTTAAGCTGATCCATCAAGTCATCTATCCTAGGCAAAGGGTATTTGTTCTTCACTGTCACTTTATTCAATTGCCTATAATCAACACACATCCTCATACTCCCATCCTTTTTCTTCACAAACAACACAGGGGCTCCCCAAGGTGATGCACTAGGCCTAACAAACTTTTTCTCCAATAAATCTTCCAATTGAGCTTTTAACTCGGTCAACTCTAATGGGGACATCCTGTATGGGGCTATGGATATGGGACCTGCACCGGAAGCAATTCTATGGAAAACTCTATCTCTCTTGGGGGAAACTCTGTATCTCATCTGGAAATACTTCGGGATAATTCCTTACTATTGGTATCTCATTGATACTTTGCTCAAAGTCTACATCACTAGCGCTAAGAAAATATAACCTTTACTCTCACCCTTATCACAGTCCATTTCCACGGGTTATGTAGACTTATAGGTTTCTTAGGTTCAGGGAACAGGAAGAAAAGTAATGGTTTTCTCATAGGTTTAACAGGACACGGTTGGCTTCAAGCCAATCCATGCCAAGAATCACATCTAAACCTTGCATGGGTAAGCAAATGAGATCTAAAACAAAGGATCTATTTTCAATAACAAAATTACAATCTAGACAACATCTACAAGTCCTAACAGGTTTTCCAGATCGGGTAGAAACAACAAGGTCAAAAGGAAGTTCAGTCACATGTAAGTTAAGGCTTTTAACACATGAGTGGGAGATAAAAGAATGGGAAGCGCCAGAATCATATAGTACAATTAAGTTTTTACCATGCATGTTACACTTACCTTCCACGAGATTCCGTGACTTTGTCGTTTTAGCATTAACGGTAAAAACCCTTCCTTGGTATTGTGGCTTGGGATTGGGGGTTGGCGGGTTCCTCTCGTGCATTCTCCAGAGTAGTGGCCCTTTCCACCCGATAGCATACATTTGTTCCGACTCCAGGGCATGCTCCCATGATTCTTGCCGCACTTGGGACATCCATGGATGGTGGGGGTCGTGGAGGTGCTATTGGGACCTTTTGTGGTGCTTTCCCCTTGTTGTTATTGTTGTTGTTGCGATTGTTGTTGGGGTTGTTGTTGTAGGTTGCCGTTATAGCGGTTGTTGTTGTTGTTCGGCCTTCCTTGTTGAAAGTTCCTTTGTGGACCTTGGGGTCTCGATTGAGGTGGGAATGGGGGTTGATTATGCCTCATGAATTGCTGACCTTGAGGTGTCAGCTTCTTGGTGATATTATCCGACCTTGAGGTGCTCAGCTTCTCCCCTTCTTCAATGATGCGGCATTTGTTAACTAGAGTAGAAATCCCTAATCTCCAAATGCGCCACTGCCACATTAAGCTCCGCCTTCAGCTGACTCGTATTTAATGCATTTCCAATACTTGTCGGGGTTACCTTGATACATCCTTGAGAACTTAATAAGTTCTTCAAATCTGGCATGTACCGGGCCACATTCATATTTCCTTGGACAAGTTGCATAAACTCAATGTCCTTGGCATTTTTGATCGACTTTGGAAAATACTTCTCATAAAAATGGACCTTAAATAGCTCCCAATCAATGTCCACATCGGTCACCTCCAAGAGTCTTCGAGCACCTGCCCACCAGAAGCCGCATCACTGTAAGCCCGATTTTCCCATGTACAAATGACCGAAATGCCCTAGGTCGTTTTACCCTGAAAACGAGATCCGGTCTCGGCCATCCGAGGGAATGTTTTTGTGATGATAGGGGATTTTGTATGTTATGTGTGGTAATAGAGAGAAGAATCTCATTTTTGAGTTTTGACGCGAAATTACCAAAATGCCCCTGGCTATTTAACCTTGTTTTACGTGCCTGAACCCGACTTCACCAAAAGGTTTTAAATGATGTTTTTAAGTAATGTTTTATGTCGGGATAAGCCCGGTGGCCCCGGGCAGTTTTAGTGAAAAATTACCGTTTTACCCCTAACTAAGTGCATTCTGGCCGAATGACACATTAGCAAAACCTAAGCAATATTAGGCTCTAATTAAAGATTAGTAAATTCTAATTACTAATCTAGAGTCAAAATAATTAATCAAGGTTGATTAGAACCTAAGATTGCTTAGAAAAGCTCAAAATCCTATTCTTGAATTTAAGACATTATGTCACATTTTCATGAATAGTGTTTTCTCTCCAATTCCTTAAATCATGGAATTGTGTCTATGATTTGATTTGACTAAAGTATGGTTTTAATTCTCTAATTTAGTATGACCACTCCTTAATCAAGTCTTGACCCACCTTAATTAGCCATTTTATCACCTAAACACTTGCTTACAAATGCCTAATCAAAAGCCTAATCAAAGACACACCTAAACACATCATTAAACCACAATTAAATGAGAGATTTTCCCTCCCCTTTGGCTGCAAAATCTGACCAAAAATTCCCTCCCCATTCTTCACATGTTGATTTATTTTTACACACAAAAATGCCCATGCCTTGCCCATGCCTTGCCCATACTTTCCACCATACCTCACCATGCCTCCATAAAGCAATTTCTCTTACCTCATGGAACATGAGGCCAAGCCATCCTCTCCAAATCAGCCACAAGGTCTCATTCCCTCTATAAATACCATGCTTGGATGAGCTTGGTTGCATTTTGTTCATTTGCCAAGATTAGCTTCAAAGAGTAATCTTGAGTTCTTTCTTTTTCTCTCAAGACTCAAGAGTTCCTTTCCTTTTCTTCACCTCTTCAAGCTCACAAGGAAAACACCTCATCTTCTTTGCCTCCTTGCCTTGGCCGAAAATCATCAAGCATTAAGGAAGGAGTTGTTCTTCTCAACTTGCTTCAAGAACCAAGCTTTCCTCTTCACCACTAGGTAGGGAGTTTTCTTTCAAGTTCTTTCTTTTCCTTACATGTTCGGCCTTCAAGGCCATTGATGATGTTTCATGATAGCTTGATGATGAGAGTTCTAGATGATGACTTTGAGTTCATCACAATGAAACCTCTAAAGCTTGAAAACTTGGTCTTGGACCATAAATGATTTCAGTTTCCTTTCCTTTCCTTGTTCAAAGTTTTCAGTTCTTGTTTCCTTTTCCCCTTAATGGTTTCGGTTCCCTTTCCTCTTATTACAAAAAGTTTGATATAAATGTTAAGTAGATCACTAAAAGATGTTTGAAGAACTTAATCACATGTTTTCAAAAAGCTCTAAGCTTACCCTTGCCAACCTTAAAGTTGGTCGACCATTCTAGAATCCGTGCTAGATTGAAGCCTATGAGCAATAAAATAAAGAATATGAAGTAGGTTCCTTTATGTTTGTTTTTATGAGTGTTGAGATTTATTTCTTAGTTATGTTACAATGTTGGTTTTTAATTATGGAAATATGATAATGATTTCAAGGAAGTTTTTAGAAAGGTGTGATAAAGTGTTTTTGGAAAGGAAGGATACTTGAAAATATGTTAGAAAGTTTAGTTTTTCAAAAGGGATTTGGTAATCGATTACTGGGCTATGTAATCGATTACCAAAGCAATTTATGAGATTCTGGGTTATAGTAATCGATTACCAAGAGGTGTAATCGATTACCAAGGGTGTTCTCCTAGAACCAGTTCAGACTCATGTAATCGATTACAAGTTCATGTAATCGATTACCATGAAGTTCTTCTTTTCCTAGAAACAGGTTTGTCTTGGTAATCGATTACCAGGACCTAAATGTGCCAAAAATGAGTGTTTTGATTTTAATGGGATGAACCTATGATATGGATGCTTATGATGTTGCCTTGTTACATGATTACTTAATGGGAATGTACATGATATGATGAAATGAAATTATGATGAGAATGCCTATGTTTATTGAAGTCTTACTTGATTATTTACTTGAAATGTATATGACGTGATGAATGTTACTTGAAATGTTATAACGTTGCATATGAGAAAAGTATATGATATGTTTTAAGATGATTCCATGCTCATGTGGCATAAATGATATGCCATATGATGTATTATGATTGTACGCTCATGTTGCATCCATACAAAATATGTTAATGTAAAGGTTATATGCCGAGACGCATTTCTCCTGCTACGGTGAGGAGAAAGTAAACCCATGGGGGTATGGACGTCGAGCCATACCGAAGCGGACAAAGTCATTGCTTAACCAGTTGATGCGTTTCCAAGAAAGAAAAGAGATATGTTAATGTAAAGGTTATATGCCGAGACGCATTTCTCCTGCGATGAGGAGAAAGTAAACCGTGGGGGTATGGACGAGCCATACTGAAGGACAAGTCATTGGTCTTAACCAGTTGATGCGTTTCGAAGAAAGAAAAGAGATATGTTAATGAGGAAATGATCCCATTATGACTTCCCAAGTTAAGGGTTGTACGGTGATCCAAGAAAGAGATATGATTCCCCCTTATTTTTTCCCGTATAAATCTAGCGACGGCTAGGATGAGCTCATTCCTAGGCGATAGGTGATTAGGAGTTTTGGTGGCTATGATAAATCCTGGGCGGCATGTTGGATGGATTTTGGTGGCTATGACGAGGGTGGAAAATGAGAAAAATGATTAAGTGAAAAGTTATGAAAGGAACTCACAAGTTCAATTATGATAAAGTAAAAGATGCACATGCATATGTTTCGTTGAAGTTTCATTGATGCTTTGATTAAGTAATATGTGTTATCTATCTGTATTGTCATGCTCAAGTATTGCCATGCATACATAGAATATATGTTGCATTCATGTCATTAAGACCCATGTTAAAAGACACCCACTTCGGATAAAAGAACTTGAGAAATGTAAAATTGAATCTTATGCATGCACACCCTTTCATAATAAGACCGAAGTGGCTGGGCGACGACGATGACACTTGTGTTAGAGTCGGGAAGCTTATGAGAATCTTATATAGATTTCTCATCCCTTTTCCTTTCTTCCATGTCGTCTCCAGGCGAGTGATGCGGATGTTCGTGATCCTTTGTGAGGCGCAAGTTTAGGAACCACGCTACCCACTTAGAGGTCAGCGGAAGCGCGAAGATTAGTCTAGTAAAGTTATAGAAATGTCTAGCGTTGGGTTTTGTACGTTCATCTTTTGTTATGTTTAGTATCTTGAAGATGTCCTCATGTTCGAAGGGCATCGTCGTTATGATGTGACTATGATATGTTAATATAAATTATGTTGTGACTATTCCATGACTTGTTTCTATATGCTATGATAATGTGTATATGTTGGCTATGTCTTGTGTGTATTAATCGTTATGTATGCGCACGCGCGGCTCGCATTTTAAGTCCTAAGTTCAAAAAGAAAAAAATTAGTCATATTTTATTACCCGTATTTTAAATAAAGATAAGTCAAGTTCTGAAACAAAAGGCGTAACGTCTAATAACTAGCCAAATGCGACTCGAGCGTGTGAGGTGAAAGTTAGGGTGTTACAATCACCCTCGAGCATATGGGTGGCAAAAGTAACCTTCTCCTCCTCCGAGCATGGGACTAAGCAAAGACCTTCTCAATATTCTGAATCCATAATTCTGCAACATTTGGATTGAGGGTCCCTTAATCCGGTTGTTTGCCCTACGAAACTCCCCAAAACGAGCGTGTTCGAGGATCTCATGGCCTTGATTCGCATTAGCTTGGCGATCCTAATCCATTCGTTCCATCATCATCCTCATTGTCCTTGCCACATCACGGAGTGCTTCGGCGGTCTCGTTGTCTTGGTTATTTTGTGCCGCGTTCCTAGTCCTTGTCCACGTGCCATTGGTCCCTATACACAAAACAGGACACTGAGGTGATTAGGCTCAACATTCCATGCAAAGTGAGCAAGTTACCATGGCACGTGCAACATACAGTGGTCATGCATCTCTAATCCAAGCTCATCCTAATGATAAACATTTACACATGACATTTCTAACGTATTATGCTTTAGAAGCATAGCCTCCAATCCTCAGGCTCCATGAGAATTAACCTCTGATACCAAATGTAACACCCTAATAATTAACCCAATACACCTAGGCATATCTGATTAATTACTAGACTTTACTCTTTGTTTCAGTTCCTTAATCATGCTTTGAAAATACTTAGTGAAATTACGAGCCATTTTTTTTAAAACATAATTGAAAATGTGAGCGCGCATAACGTGAACGATAATTGAGATAAAGCAGAAAACAAATAGACATATCATGAAGAAACACATCATATTGGCTCCATCATATGACATCCATAATTACATATCATAGATATTTTGCCTACCAACAAAATAAGACTAGGTGTAGGCAATCTAACAAAACATAAATAATATATGGATGGAAGGACATCCATTAATGGCACCTAGTAATAACACTCCAGGGATAGGATAGATATTCTGAAATATACGAGTGAAACTCAAGGATCAAGTTCAGCTACCAGGTGAAAGCCTCAATGTGAATCACGAACACTTCCTTCTTTCTGAAGACGAGATGGAAAGAAAAATAGAGGGAGTGAGAAACTTATAAAAAGAATCTCAGTAGGTACTCACCTCATGATGCATTGTGTCATCATCATCGTCCCCAGGAACCTAGGTTTCATTATGAAATAGTGAGCATGCTAAGATTGATTTATTAAGTTCGAAAATATACTTTACCGAGGTTCGTCGTTTAATCATGCGTCTTATAATGCATCATAAACTTAGCATGTCATGTTTATAATGAACTTTTCCTTTTATCAACACATCATATTCTTCATCATCATATCATAAATACTATGCATAAAAGAACATCATATTTCTCATCATCAAATCATAAATACTTATACATAGAAGAACATCATATCATAAATACTATGCATAGAAGAACATCATATTTACATCATGCATTACTTAGTTCCTTAGGTGACTTAAAGTTACTTCCATCATCATTTTCCTGGGCCACCCTATACTTCACCCCTTTGGGAGTAATCTAGGTTATGAGCTCATACCTTACTAGTCGTCACTAGCATATACTTTACTTTAGTAATCTTTTGATAAGTTAAAGTTCCAACTCTACCCTTTTGAGAGAACGGGTTAGGGGCTAGGATCACCTTTTCACCACCTATAGTCTGATGGGTCCAAAGGATCATTTCCTCTTACATTTAAGTCACCATTAAATCTTTGCATGTTATATCATAATTCAATTCATAATCATCATGACATTTTCTCATTTATAGTCTTATGATGGAATAATATATACTAACTGAAATCATGCATCTGGAGATCCCAGGAAAGAGGTGGGTCACAATGGACACGCTTAAATACCAAGTCTTTCCTAGCTAGAACATTTCCAAATTACACTTTTACAGTAGTACACTTTCTTCCAGCAACAAAGGTAATTTTTTAAATAACAGAGATTATTTCTTTATTTCATGCATAAGCATTTTCATTATTTGCAACAGCAACTATAACATGCAAGCTAGGGAATCATTCAATGGCATCAAATACTTAATAAGCATCAAATCACTTTATAGACTTATCACTTAAAACATCAAAGAGGCATCATCATAAATCCTTATCAAAAACTTAAACAATTGAAACTCTAGAATCAGGTAACCTCAATTGCCAAACTAATTAATTATGCATCTAAGGGATTCATTACCATTATTACAATTAATTATAAGGCTTAGGAACATTATTAAACTCTATGGGGCAGCATAGGCAGTAAGTTATTCTTAAGGTTTTACGATGTGTTAGAAGTTACGTTTTTAACCCTTTCTTGCTACCAGCTTTCCCTATGATGCTAACATTAATTACTAAACCGATTATGAATTATTCTCCCTAATCTAAACATAATAAAATCTGGTTCTTATAGTTGCTAATAATTTGGACAGAATGCATAAATTTCATTCTTTAGAGTTCTAAAAAAATCTTGCTTTTACGGTTTTCTAGTTACTAGTTTCATTTTTAGTGTTCGATTAATCCTACACTAATTGATACCAAGTTTTTGTGGCTAACTAATCTTAGACAAAATTATAACATACTAAAACAGATTTGGCATTGGATAAACTAAAGGGGTCAAAGACTAGGTAAATTCTAGATTTACGGTTGTTCTAAGAAGCTAGTTTTGTCACTAACATGCATAGAATCATTCTCTTAACAATAAACCATAATTATCACAACTCCAAACATATTTAATCATCATCATTTATTGGTGCTAATCTCATATCAGAAGCTAATCATGAACCTCATATAATTGTATAAAATCACATTTTAAGTGAACATAAAATATTAGTTTCCCGTAGAATCCTTGCAAAGCTTTAAAACTCTTTTAGAAACTAATTCTTTTTGCTAAACTTGAAAGAATCTTCATAATTAAAATTCTCACTTAAGATAAAAGGAGCAAGTCTTGAGCTTAAGAGATTTATGTGATATCTTAGAATCATAAACATGCTATGCAACCTCATTTTAATCTTGTCATTATAAGGTGATAACTTGGAATTATAAACATGATATGCAAATCCATTTCTTTATCTTTAAGATTTAAGGTGATGACTTGAAAATTAAACATGATGCAAGAACATGAAGCGCGGTAGTCCGCTGGACCAAGTGGAGGGAGAAGAGAATCTTAAGAAAGGGAGCGCGGATCAGTGACCGGGAGAAGAGAATTATTATTACATCTTTTTAAGCTCCAATCTCAAGACTTCTTAAAGAATCAATTCTTTAACTCCAATAATCTTATTTCTTTGCTTGTGATACTTGGGCAAGTCTTTGAGCTCTAGGATCTTTAGGTGATGACATAAAAATAAACATGTCATGCGTTGATTCTTTTAGCCATTATAAAATAAAGTGAGAACATAAAATAAATATGAGATGCAACTTCTTTATTATCTTTAGAGATTAAGTGACAACATGAAATATAAACATGAAATGCAAACTTGGAAATTTAAACATGAGTATGCAAGTCCATTTATTCATTCTTGAAATTTTAGTGATGACATAGAAAGTAAACATGATTATGCAAGGCATAAACTTAAACATGGATGCAAGTTCATTTGATTTCTTTACTAGAGCTCCTTCAAGACTTTATAGAAATACAAATTCAATATATATATATCTTAACAAGACAAAGTGAGAAATACATCTTTCAAATTCTAAACTCAAGATCATAAAATCATCATAAAAACATCATTCTTTAAAGTTTTGCATCAAGTGGAACTTTCAAGCTTTAGAGGCCTAACTTGTGATGGATTCACAACCCACCTTCAAGGTCCTCATCATCAAGCCATCATCTTAGTCCCACCTAGGCCATATGGCCGAATTGGTTAAAGAAAAAGGAAGAAGAAAACCAAATGGAAAAACTAGAGAAAATCCATGAAATCATCATTTTGAACCAAGAACAACACTTAGCAAAACATAGAAATAAACTTAAAAACAACTCCCTACCTAATCTGATTTGAAGGAAAGGAAGAGAACTTGGTTTCTTGGAGTGAAATGAAAGAAAATATTCTTGAAAACTTGAAGAAAGAATTCAGCCAAGAGGAGGAGGAAATGAGAGCTTTTGGTGCTTTGGAAAAACTAGAAATGTGTACAATTTTGAGCAAGCATCTAAGACTCCTTAAGCATGCCTATTTATAGAGGATTTAAGTTCATGTATGGACAAGAGGAGGAGGCATAATTTTTGGATTTTTCATGAGGAACAAAGGGAGGAAAATCATTTCTTGTTTAAGGCATGTTTTATGCCATGTTTTAGGGAATTTTTTGGCATTTTGTTTTAGTGCATTATCTTGCAATAATTCTAATGATTATGGCTGAATTATTTCGTGCATTACAGCCTCATGGAAGAGGGTTTTGTGTGTTCCATGTATTATTTAGGTGTAGGCAAGGTATTCATGCAATTTAGAGAATTTACGGTTAAGGGCTTAGGTGAATTAGTAAGCAATTTGAGTGTTTTAAAGCAATTTTAGGTTCTAATCAATTTAAATAAATAATTTTGACTCTAGATTAATAATTAGAATTTAATAAGCTTTAATTTGAGCCTAATATTGCTTAGGTTTCGTTAGACAATCAAAAATCTCAAAATTTGTAAAACTGCACAAAGATAAGGGCAAAACGGTCATTTTACTTAAAAATTGCCAAGACCACCCGAGCTTAACCAATGGTTAATCATGGCTTAAAAACACCTTTTAACACATTTTAGTGAGGTTCGGGCTTATCGGCACGCAAATCGGGTTAAAAACGCAGGGGTTTTGGTCATTTCGCACGTCGAAGCTCAAAATTAGGATTCTTCTCCTCTATTAACACTCATAACACAAACAATCCCTTATTAACATCAAAACATCCCCTTGAGGACGGGTGGGGCCCACGATCCTCATTTTCTGAGTAAAATAACCTCAGGGGCATTTTGGTCATTTTACACGTACAGAAAATCGGGGTTTGCAATACTTGCACGAATTGCTCCTAACTTCTCTTCTAACGTTATATTCCTTTATTAAGGATTGTTTGGTCTCAAATTTTATATAATATTTACCTACGGTAATTCGGTAATTCCTAATGACAGTAAAAATTACAGTAAAAATTGGGGCGTTACACTTCAGTCATAGGTTACATCTCTCGTTCAAGGATTAGCGTCGTCGTAGGCTCTTAGAGGGAAGGTTGTTTTTGGAGTATCTTTGGGTGTTTCATGTATTCATTGTTATGTTTCTTATTTTTCTCCATACTTAAAGCTCTGCCCACTATATGGGTAAGACTTTATGCTTTCCTTTGTAACTCAATGGTCATGTATTAAACTATGTTAATTAATGTTATGAAGAATGTTTTCATGATTGAGGTGTTCTTTATGGCTTTTGTATTGTATGATTTATTTATTCTTCCGCTTTACGTTCGTTTATGTTATGCGTGATAGCTCGCACTTTGTTTTACATGTGTCATATATATATATATATATATATATATATATATATTACCTATATTTTCCGCTAAGTATTTTGTAAAATGAATTTAAAGGGAAGTAATAACTAATAATTAATCTTGATACGCCCAAGCGTATTAGGTTAAATATTAGGATGTTACACATTTCATTGAAGATAGCTTTTATTATGCGTGGCTCACGTTTTGTCTACATTTTCCAAAAAAAAAAATATTTGGCTCATATTTTCATTAAGTATTTTCAAGTATGGTATAAGAAACTGAAGCAAAGAGTAATTTCTAATAATCAATTAATACGTCCTAGGCATGTTGAGTTAATTATTAGGGTGTTACATTTTTTGTATTAGAGCAATTCGTTCTCATGGAGCCTGAGGATTGGACTTACTATGCTTCTTAAGCATAATGCGATAGAAATGTCATGTGTAGATGTTTTATCATTACAATAAGCTTGAGGATTAGAAATGCATGACCATGGATGTTGCACATGCTATGGTAACTTATTCACTTTACATGGAGTATTGTGCCTGATCACTTCAGTGTTGCTGTTTCGTGTGTATAGGAACCAATGGCAGTCGACAATAGACTAGGAATTCGACCCAGGTAATCAGAACAATGAGACTCGAAGCACTTCGCGATGTGGCAAGAACTATGAGAATGATGATGGAGAGGATGGATCAAGACCGGAGCTGGTGCGGGTCATGGTCCCAACGACCCCAAGATCCCCAAACACACTCATTTTGGGGAATTGCAAGGCAAACCCACCAATCTGTAAGGGGACCATAAACCCAAATCTAGCTGACGAGTGGATTAGGAGCATGGAGAAGATCTTTACTGTATTCCATGCATAGAGGAGAAAGTAACATTCGCAACTTATATGCTTGAAGGAGATGGGTTTTGGTGGACCGGAGACCGGAGACTCTTGGAGGTAATAGGTATTGTCATTGACTGAGAGCTGTTAAGGCTTATTTCTACAAGAAATATTTTCCCGAGTCTATCTGTAACGTCTTTTTTTCTGATTGAGTACAAAATGACCAAAATGCCCTTGAGGTCATTTTACCAGAATTCGAGGAAGCCGACACAACGGTCCTCGAATGGGTTAACTCAATGTTTGAAGGGGATTATGTTTGTAAGGTTGAGATCGAGGTGAAATCTCGTTTTTCAACTTCCGCTCAAAATGACCGAAATACCCCTGCGTGTTCTACGCGGGTAAAAGGTGCCGTTTGAGCCCGAACTTTTCCAGGAAGTTTAGAAATGATGTTTATAAGTGGGTTTTGATGTTTGGTTGGGCCGAGGTCCGGGCAGTTTTAGTGCGAAATTACCATTTTGCCCCTAGAACAGTGTACAGTGCGCCTAATGACGTAATTAGTTGAACCTAAGCAATATTAGGCTCTAATCGAAGATTAATTTATTTTGAGAATTAATCTAGAGTCAAAATGATTTATCAAGGTTGGTTAGAAACTAAAATTTCTTAGTCAAGTTCTAATTACATTCTTTAATTCAAGATGTCTAATCAAAAAGTAATGAATAGTATTTTTCTCTCCAATTTCCTTAAATCAAGGAAATTTGTCTACCACCTTTTTGACCAAAAGAATTATTTTAAAATTGTTAATCTAGTTAGAATTTCCCCCAAAAGCCACAAATTTTGAGTTCAAATTTCATCCAAAAAGGCTATGCAAAAGCTAAGATTTGACTACACCTAAGCTAGCACTTTAACCAAGCTTCCAAGACAAGCTTTGGAAGATATTTTCCTTCCCTCCAAGGCCAATGAATTTCGGCCAGCCCTCCCCCCTAAATTAGCCACAACATTTCATTCTTTATAAATAACACACATTGGAAAGCTTGGCCATTTTTTTTAGATCATTTGCTAAGTTGTGCATTCTTGCAATTTCTCTTGTTTTCTCTCATTTTCTCTCCTTCTAAGTTCTTTTCCTCCTCCCTCAAAGAAAGCTTTCCACCACCACAAACCACCATAAACCACCTTGAACCACCACCCCCTCACCTCAAACCACCTCTCAAACACTCAATCTTTCCATTTCTAAGCTTGTTTCCTCAAGGAAAAATCCTTTCCCTTGGTTTTTCCTCTTGGCCGAACCTATATCCCCAACAAAGAGAAGATTTTGTCTTCTCATTTCCTTCAAAGAATCAAGCTTTCTTTCATCTCTTTCAAGGTTTCATTTGGTAGGGGTTTTCTTTCAAGTTTCCTTTACTTTCTTTGAGAAAAGTTTCTAGTTTTCTCTTGGTTTCAAACTCTTTTTCTTCCTCCTTGCATTTCGGCCATGAGGCCATTTTATGAACACAACTTTAGCTTGATGATGAGGTCTCATGGAAATAGTGTGGTGTTTGTCATGGGATAAACCTCTAAAGCTTGGATCTTGGTCTTGGACCATATACAAACTCGGTTTTCCCTTTTCTTTACAAGTTCAAAGTTTTGGCTTTCATTCCTCTAAGGTTTCGGTTTCCTTTTTTTTATCTTGTTCAAGCTCTAGTTTTCATTTCTTTTCCTTCTTGGTCTCGGCCTCTTTGTTTTGGTTTTGAGGAAAAAGGTTTGCTAAAAATATTAGAATGGTCCTTTGAATGTTTGTTGTGGTTTTTGCCACTAGGATCATTTTCTTGAGCTTGATGATGAGGTTCACAACCTTAAGGCTTCTTTGAAGTCTAGGTGCTAAGAACTCTAAAGCTTGCTTTATGATACACAATGGGTTGAGGTTTTTATGTTCCTTTAAAGTCTTGTAAGAGCTCTAGTTAAGATTAAAAAGGAGTTGCATTCATGTTTACTTTTATGCTTTGCATAGCATGTTTATTTTCAAGCTATCACTAAGCAACTTAAAGATTAAAACAAGAATGTGCATCATCACCTAATAAATCTCAAAGCCTACCTATTTCAACCTTAAAGTTGATTGTTGATTTGGGGTAAACACCTCAAGAGGCCTAGAGCACTAAAATAAAGAATTGAACCTTGCATTTCATGTTTACTTTCTTGTCTATCATGTTTATATTTTACGCCATCACTTAAACTCTAAAGATAATAAATGAGTGCACCTCATATTTATTTTATGCTCTCACTTTATTTTCTAAAAGAAGAGTAAAATGAGTTGCATAGCATGTTTAAATTTATGTCACCACCTAAATGGTCTAGAGCTCAAAGACTTGCCCAAGTATCCTATGTAAGGTTTTAAGAAAATATTGGCATTCTTAAAGAAGCCATTTCGGCCTTGTGGTGATGATGATGGACTTAATATGAGTTCATCTAATCACAAGTGCCCATAGCCATGTTTTGGAATTTTTCTAAGCTTAGGAGTACCTAAGGAACATTATGAATGAGATTATATGTTTTAAATCTATTTTATGAGAAAATTAATTTAGCTACTGCCCTCATGTATATTTACATGATTTTAATGAGATAAATTGGTTTCTAAAGGAGTTTTGAGGTTCTAAAATTATTCCAAGAGAAAACTAGCAACTTGTATGCTTTTTAATTCATGAAATTGTGTGACTTATGGGCTTTACTTTTGGTTCTGCCCTCTCATGTTTGGCCACTGTATTAAATCTGTTTTATGGTGTTAAAATGTGTAAAATTATGTTTGAGTGAAGCAAGGAACGTTTTAGAGGAGTTGGATAAGTATAAGTAACAATAAAGGACTTAGAATGAGAATTTTAGAACCCTTTAAATGCACAATTTATGCATTCTGTTCCAGCAAGTTTAAAATTAAGGAAAATGGTTTATAATTAGTGGATATGTGTAAGAACCTCTCATAATTGGTTTAGGAATTAATTATAAAGCCGTAGGCGAAGACGGATCTAGAAAGGGTCAAAAATGGAGATTTTAGAGCCCCATAAGCATGTGATATTTTCTGCCCTTAATATAAGGTGCTGTTTGGATTTTTAGTAAACATAAAACTTAGTAAGAATTATAGGTAATGAACCCCTAGATAAAAATGTAATACGGACATTAGAATATTTGGAACTCAAGGTTAAGACCCGCAAGGGGCAAAGCGTAAGATATCGTAAGATAAGGAGATGTGATGTGAGAATGAGATCGAGTGAGCATTGTCTTTATGTATGTGAATGTTTTAAATACCTTGGGCATGAGAATGTATGGATGGGTGGCATGTTGCTATGATGATGTGGTACGCTATGTTTACAATGCATGAGAACATGAGATAATAATATATGATATGTCATACAAGGTTCGATGGTTGCATGCTCATGTTGTATTCATACAAGATATGATAAAGAGGAAATGATCCCATTATGACTTCCCGAGTTAAGGGTTGTAGGGTGATCCAGGAAAAGAGAAATGATATGATAAGAGAAAAAGATATGGTTCCCCCTTTTTCCCGTGTAAATCTAGCGACGGCTAGTTAGGATGAGCTCATTCCTAGGCGATAGGTGATTAGGAGTTTTGGTGACCATGTTAAAATTGCTGGCATGTTGGGTGGATTTTGGCGACCATGATGAGGGTGGAAAAAGGAACAAAGTTATAAAAAGGAACAAAGTTATAAAAGGAACAAAGTTATAAAAGGAACAAGTTATGAAAGGAACACCAAGAGTAACGTAAAAGACATACATGCATACGTTTCATTATTACTTAGGTTATATGTGTTATTTACTCATGTCGATTATATGTGAAGTATTGCCATGCATACATAAGATATCTGCTGCATTCATAACATTAAGACCATGCGAAAAGGAACCCACTTCGGATAATAAGATTTGAGAATAAAAATTGAATTTATGCAAGTACACCTCTTTCATAATGAAACCCGAAGTGGCTTGGGACGACGACGATGACACTTGTGTTAGAGTCGGGGAGCCTCCTGAGGAACTTGTATAAGTCTTCTCACCCCTTTTTGTTTTCCTCCTGTGTCGTCTCCAGACGAGAATGATGCGGATTGATCGTGAGCTACCTTGAGGCACGGGCGTAGGACTCACGTCGTCGAGTTGGATCGAGTGGGCGCGGAAGCATGAAGATTAGCCTAGCTCGTTTAGGTTACGTTTTGCATTAGTTCAAGTCGTTGATGTATTTGGTACCCTAGGTGTCCTTATAGTTCTAAGGGCATCGATGCTATGTTATGTCTATGATATGATACTATAATATATGCTGTGACTTTCCTATGATTTATTCGTGAATGACATGATGATGTATATTTGATTGCTATGTGTTATGTACGATAATCGTTATGTATGCGTACGCGGCTCGCATTTTCAAGTTTTAAGTTCAAAAAGAAAAATTTAGTCGTATTTTTTTAGTACTCGTATTTTAAAGAAAGCCATGTCAAGATCTGAAACAAGGAGTGGCGCTAACAATTAACCGAAATGCAACTCGAGTGTATGAGGTTAAGAGTTAGGGTGTTACACTATCCGAAACACTAAAGACATTGAGTTCATGCAACTCATTCAAGGAGGCATGACCGTCGCTCAATATACCTGCCAAGTTTGAAGAACTCATCAAATTTTCAAGGATGTCTCAGGGCAACCCAGAGTCCTGGAAGTGTATCAAGTATGAGTCCAGGTTGAAGGTTCAGCTCAATGTTGCAGTCGCACATTTGGAAATTAGGGACTTTTCTACCCTAGTTAACAAATACCGCATCATTGAAGAAGGGCAGAGGAAGTTGAGCAGCACAAGATCCAACATCACCAAGAGGCTGGCACCCTAAGGTTGAGTTTAAGAAGCAAAACTGACCCCGTTCCAATCTCATCAGAAGCCGCAAGGACCACGGAGAAATTTCTATGAAGGAAGGCCAAACAACAACAACAACAACAACAATAACAAAGGGAAGGCACCTCAAAGAGCTTTAGGAGCACCTCCAAGATCCCTACCTCCACCGACTATCCTATGTGTGGCAAGAATCACGGAAGCTTACCATGCCGAGCCATAATGAATGTCTTTACCGAAAGAAAAGGCATATCTCTAGAGACTACACGGAGAGGAATTCGCCAACTCCCAACCCCAAGCCAGTACCAAGGAAGGGTCTTTAGTTAATGCCGAAGAGACGACGAAGTCACGGAATCTCATGGAAGGTAAGTGTAAAGTGTATGGTAGAAACTTGATTGTACTGTTTAATTCTAGTACTTCCCATTCTTTTATATCCCACTCTTGTGTTGAAACCCTTAAATTGCATATGACAGAACTTCTTTTTGATCTTATTTCTACCCTCCTGGAAAACTTGTTAGGACTTGTAAATGTTGTTTAACTAGTTTTATTGTTGAAAATAGATCCTTTGTTCTAGATTTCATTTGCTTACCTATGCAAGGCCTAGATGTGATTCTTGGCATGGATTGGCTTGAGGCCAATCATGTATTATTGAATTGTTATGAGAAAACCATCACCTTTCTTCCTATTCCCTATGAACCTAGGAAAACGTAAGTTTGTACATAAATGTTGTAGAAAGAGTGTGGTAAAGGTGAGAACAAAGGTTATGTTATTTTGGCCGCTAGTGATGTAGACTTTGAGTAGAGTATTGATGAGATACCTATAGTGAGAAATTATCCCGAAGTGTTTCCGGATGAAATACCCAGAGTTCCCCCTAAGAGAAATAGAATTTTCTATAAAGCCGCTTCGAGAGTAGGACCCATATCCATAGCCCCATATAGAATGCCCCCTTTGGAGTTGGCCGAGTTGAAAACTCATTTGGAGGATCTCTTGGAGAAGAAGTTTGTTAGGCCCAGTGCATCACTGGGAGCTCCGGTTTTGTTGTGTGAAAAAAGACGGAAGTATGAGAATGTGCATTGATTATAGGTAGTTGAATAAAGTGACGATGAAAAACAAGTACCCTTTGCCTAGGATCGATGACCTGATGGACCAACTGAAAGGTGTGGTAGTGTTTTCTAAGATCGATTTGAGGTCAGGTTACCATCATATTAGGGTGAGAGATGAGGATATACCAAAAACAGCCTTTCACACCCGATACGGCCATTTTAAGTTTGCAGTTATGTTCAATGCTCTAGCCGTAATTATGGATTACATGAATAGGATCTTTAGACCCTATTTGGATCAGTTTGTAGTCGTCTTTATAGATAACATCCTCATCTACTCTAAGACCCACGAGGAGCATGAACGTCACCTAACCATAGTGTTGGAGATCTTGAAAGAAAAGAAACTATATGCCAAGCTATCTAAGTGTGAATTCTGGTTGGATGAGGTAAAATTTTTAAGGCATGTAGTATCCAAAAAGGGAATTGCTATAGACCCTAGCAAGGTGGAGGCTGATGAAATGGGAAAAACTTACAATGGTAAGAGGTTAGGAGCTTTTTGGGTCTCAGCTGGCTATTACCGTAGGTTTATCAAAGGGTTCTCCTAGATTTTCTTACCCCTAACCAAGCTTGAAGAAAGACACCCCTTTCATGGACCAGGAGTGTGAAAAGAGCTTTTAGGAATTAAAACTCAAGCTAACCTCAACCCCTATCTTGGTTCTACCTGACCCCAATGTACCTTTTGAAGTATATTGTGATGCTTCTCGTAAAGTTTTGGGTTGTATACTGAATGAATAGGTAAGTGGTAGCCTATGCATCTAGGCAACTTAAGCCACACGAGGCAAACTACCCTATCCACGACCTTAAGTTAGTCGCCATAGTGTTTGCTCTAAAGATATGGAGGCACCACTTGTATGGAGTGAGGTTTGAGGTGTTATTCGATCATAAGAGTTTGAAGTACCTCTTTGATCAAAAAGAGCTAAACATGAGGCAAAGGAATTAGATGGAGTTCTTAAAGGAATATGATTTTGGGTTGAACTACCATCGGGCAAAGCCAATGTAGTAGTCGATGCTCTAAGTAGGAAATCCTTACAAGTATCTCACCTAATGTTTAAGGAGTTGAAGTTAATTGAAAATTTTAGAGATCTGAACCTAGGAATGACCTTAACCCTTAAGAGCGTAAGGCTATGCCATCTTAGTGTGACAAGTGACTTTAGGAGAAGGATCACTCAAGCCCAACAAGAGGATAAGGAGTTTCAAGAAACCTTAGAGGCTCGTGGAGAAAAGTTGAAAGGTTTTGCACAAGATGCCGAAGGAGTATGGAGGTTTGAAGGACGGTCTCCCGCTAGTGGTGACCTCCAAAGAGAAATCTTGGAGGAAGCCCATAAAAGCCATTTTACCATTCACCCTGGTACCACCAAGATGTACTAAGATTTAAAGAAAATGTTTTGGTGGCCAAGAATGAAGAGGACGTGAGTGCGTGGGTAAATAAGTGCTTAGTCTGTCAAAAGGTGAAGATTGAGCACCAAAAACCCTCTAGAATGTTGCAACCCCTATCGATTCCCGAATGGAAGTGGGATAGTATCTCCATGGATTTTGTAACTAGACTACCAAGGACCCAAGCGAACCATGATGCCATATGGGTAATGGTTGATAGGTTGACTAAGTCAGCCCACTTTTTACCTATTAAGGTGACTCATTCCTTGGATAGGTTAGCACAGTTGTATATTTAGGAAATAGTAAGGTTACACAAAGTATCGTCGACAATAATCTCAACCGGATCCATGATTTATGTCACGGTTTTAGGGAGCCTTTCAGAAGGCATTTGGCTCAAAGCGTGTCTAAGCATGGCTTACCACCCACAAATGGACGATCAATATGAAAAAACTATCCAAGCCTTAGAGGATATGTTAAGGGCATGTGTTTTAGACCAAAAAGGAAGTTGTGACAAATACCTGCTACTAATCGAATTTGCATATAACAACAGTTATCATGCGAGTATTGGCATGGCACCGTATGAGGCCCTTTATGGATGGAAATGTCAATCGCTCTTATGTTGGTATGAATGGGAGATATCTAATCAGACCTGATGTTGTAAATGAAACAATGGAACAAATCAAGAAAATTAGGGATAAAATTCTCACTGCTTAAAGTCGACAGAAAAGCTATGCGGACAAATGGCGTAAGCTGCTAGAATTTCAAGAAAGGGAGCATGTATTCCTAATCACCCCTACCACAAGCATAGGTTGAGCGATGAAAGTAAAGAAATTGAGCCCAGAATCTTGGCCCATTTGAAATCCTTAGTAAAGTTAGGTCTATTGCCTACGTATAGCCTTACCCCCAAGTTTGTCCAACCTTCACGATGTTTGTCATGTCTCCCCATTGAGAAAGTATCAATCTGACCCAAGCCATGTATTAGAGCCAGAACATGTACAATTAAGGGATGACCCAACATTTAACTTGCCACCCATGAGGATCGTTGACCAAGGAGTTAAGCAACTAAGGAATAAGGCTGTACCTTTGGTAAAAGTCGCGTGAGGACAAGGTAGAACCGAAGAACTCACGTGGGAGCTAGAGTTAGACATGAAAGCACAGTATCCGAGCTGTTCTTAGGTAACGAATTTCGAGGGTGAAATTTTTTTTAAGGAGGGGAGTAATGTAACATCCCAATTTTTCCGTGTACAAATGACCAAAATACCCTTGAGGTCATTTTACCTGAAAATGAGGATCACCAGTCTACCGTCCTCAAGGGGACATTTTGATGATGATAGGGGATTATGTGTGTTATGTGTGTTCATAGAGCAGAAGAATCTCATTTTTGAATTCCGATGCGCTAAATTGCCAAAACGCCCTGTGGTTGATTAACACTAAATGAAATGCTGATTGAACCTAGACTCCATCAAAAGGTTTTAAATGATGTTTTTAAGCTATGTTTAACAATTATTTAAGCTCGGTAGTCCCGGAGGGTTTCTCAAAAATTATCATTTTGCCCCTAGCTATGTGTATATTGGGCCTAATGATACCATTAGCAAAATCTAAGCAATATTAGACTCTAATTGAAGATTAGTAAATTCTAATTACTAATTTAGAGTCAAAATAATTTATTAAGATTAATTAGAACCAAAGATTGCTTAGATACACTTTAATCTTTGTCTTAAAAATCAAGATGCCAAGTCATGGAATCTTGAATAGTATTTTCTCTCCAATTCCTTAAATCAAGCAATTGTGTTTAAGAATGATTTTTATATAAAATGAGTTTATTTCACTTAATAACCAACCTCAAAGCCTATCTATCTCAACCTTAAAGTTGAGATGTGATTTAAAGTGCATACTAAGAGACCTAGAGCACTAAAATAAAGAAATGGACTTGCATTCATATTTATATTTCCTTGTCTAGCATATTTAAAGTTTCAAGTCATCACATAATAATGATAGAGATCTAAAATGAAGCTTGCATAGCATGTCTACCTTTATGTCATCACTTAAACTCCTAGAGCTCAAAAGACTTGCCTTGGTATCCCCAAATGGAAATTTTAACCATGACTAGTGGATGTGCCTTAGTCATGATACAATGTTGGTCTTGATTTGTAAAATGTGAAGATGTTTTCAAAGGAATGTTAGAAAGATGTTTCAAGTGATCTCATGGTGTTAAAGTAGCTTAGAATGTGTTAAAAACTATGTTTTTTCAAATTTCAAGATTCTAGTAATCGATTACCAGCTTATGTAATCAATTACCAGAATGTTGTTTGAAGGATTTTAGGTTCTGGTAATCGATTACCAAATAATGTAATCAATTACCAAGGCTGAGTTTTAACTCCTGGAATCATTACCAGTTCATGTAATCAATTACCATGATATTCTTTATTTCTTGGAAATTTTAGCCTTAGTAATCGATTACCATCCTATGTAATCAATTACCTAGATGTTCCTCATACCCAATAAAATTTAGGTTCTGGTATTGATTACCAACCATCTTTGAGTTCGGAACAAGTTTTTATTTTGTAACGATTACCATCATATGTAATCGATTACTAGAACCCAAATGTGCAAAAATATGTGCTTTAAGTATGATAGAATGACTTGATGTGTTGATGATTTAAGATGATGAATTCATGTGATATTTGATGCTATGTGAGTAGTTGATCTCTAAAGATAGAATCCATCATTTGCATGTTATAGTTTCTCTTGGAAACACTTATGCTAGAAATATGTGGAGAACTATATATTTATGCATTATGTATTGCATTTTGACATAACATGCTAAAGACTTAAGGTGACTCAGAAATATAGGAAAATTATCCTTTGGACTTATCAAACTATAGGTGATGAAAAGGTGATTCTTGCCCCATAACCCATACTTTTAAGTCGGGACTTTAACTTATCAAAAGGATAAGTATACACTAGTGACGACTAGTGAGGTATGAGCTCATAACCTAGAAGTACTCTTAAAAGGGAAGAGTATTAGGGTGGCCCCAAGAGTGAAAGTAAACTAACTTTAAGTCACCTAATGAACCAAAGAATGCTATTCATGAATCATGTTCTATGCATATCATGTTTGCTGTGATGTTAGATGTATGCTATAAGGATTAAGTGTTGTATATTATGACAAAGCATGATGCATATATTACAAGATGCATGATAAAATAAATGGGCCTCGGAATTGATGTTTTAAGACTTAGTAAATGAACCTTTGCATGCTCACTATTTCATAATAAAACCCGAGACCCCTTAAGACATCGATGATGTCACTTAGATAGAAGAATACCCTCTGAGATTCTTTAGTAATTCTCACTCCCTCTTTCTTCCTTTCCATCATGTCTTCATATTCTAATGGCGACGTTCATACTCTTTATTGACACCCCCACTTGGGAGGTTCATTTTGACCCGAGCATCAGTCATACCATTTTGAGGGACACTGTGACGTCCGAGTCTTCATGTTCGTAGGATGACCATTTGCACACCCTATTCCTAGCTATCGTTTTTCTCTGACCTCTTCGTACCGTGACAACATGGTTTTTGAGTGTGTGCATAAGCACAATGAAAGGATCCTTCGCATGCACACCACCACATCTATCGTCCATGATTTCCCAGATTATGTTCCTCGCTCAGGCATTCGAGACTGACCCATCGGAGGACTCGCCTACCCATATATACTCCGAGAGCTTTGCCCTTGCTCCCCCACTGAGAAGGAAGCGTAGTGAGGAGACGGTCATTCAATCGAGGTTGGCACGAGGGCCATCTATGTGCCCTCAGCATGGAGCCCATGTTTAGCCATCTCGTGTGCCCCATCCCGACAAGATTCGCTCATGGATCGGTTTTATTTCGCCTTCCAGGGCCACCATAGATCTCTTGGAGAGTTTTTAGTGCACACACCACTACTAGTTTAGGATAACCTTCTTTTATTATAGAGGTTATCTATCTTAGGTGCACTAGGTGGGCATGTTTTCCTTTGTATTTTCCTTTCATATGTATTTGCTTTTCTATGATGTACTAAAACTTAACTCACCTTTCATGGGTGGGTAAATTATGATATGTTTAACTATGGTGTGCTAATAGATGATCTTTTATGGAGCCTGGATGATGTTTCTATTTATGTTATCCTTTTCCATGTTACGCATTTCATTGAAGATAGCTTTTATTATACGCGCTCACATTTTGTCTATATTTTCAAAAAAAAAAAAAATTGGCTCATATTTTCATTACGTATTTTCAAGTATGGTATAAGAAACTAAAGCAAAGAGTAATTTCTAATAATCAACCTAATATGTCCTAGACGTGTTGAGTTAATTATTAGGGTGTTACAATATTTATCATAGAATGAAATAACACAACTTTTAGAGGGGGTAGATGTGCAAGCTTTAAGCCTTTAAACCTAGAATGAGCTAAAGACTTAAAACTTTCACATTCTCAAGATAAAAACCACCCACCAAGAAATGAAGTGGTGTTATGTGAGTCCTTCAAGCCTTGCTAGGGTCACGAACAAATAGAAAAAAAAAGAAAAGCTAGAAAAGAATTCCTTGCTCCTAATTCCAAGCTTGAATGTCTTGTTTGCAAATGGAAGCTAGTGTGTAACTTGGAGTTTGTTTACAAAGGTTATGAGTGGTATTCTTTGTAGGGCAGAATAGGGACTTAGGGCTAAAGATATAAGTGTATAAGAAGAAGGTTTGAGAAAAACAAATGCAAGAGGATAGAGGGCTTGAAGCTTAGGAGTGACTAGGAGATAGCAAAGCACAAAATGAAGTCATCATGCCTCCTTTTATAGGCCCTCTTGCCGAAATGCATAAGGACCTGTTTGGAGGATTTTACTCTCCAAGTAGTTCATTTAGTTAGCCATTTAGCTAGGGTAATGGGAAATTAAAAGTTGATTAGGTTTGATAGTTGATCTTTATACTACAAAAACACTACCCTAAGGCTAGTTTTTATGCATAAAGACAACTTATCACAAGTGACACCTTTCAACCCTTTCATCTAGACCTTCAAGCAACCCTCAAATTAGATTTCTCTCATCCCAAAATGGTGGCTGAATTTTGGTCATTGCAAAAAATAATGAGGGAATTTTGTGCTTTTTGTTTTGATGTATAACTTGGTGTTATCTTGCAGTTAAATTAGTTTTACTATAAGTTGTTTTGAAGAAACTTATGTGAGTGTTTTTTTTACATGTTAGCTGAATATGTGAGGATTAGAAAGGGTCCATTGGGTTTTAAGAGTTGTTCTAGAGAAACACATTATTTGGTGGTTATTCAGGTGTTTTTACCTCTTTTAGTAATGTTCTCTTTTACCAAAAATAGTTTAATCCATCTTTTAAACATATTTTATTCTTAATGAGGAATCTATCATAGATTAATTATATTAAACCTTCATCAGGTTGGTAATCATTCTTATTAATAATTAATCATGTCTACTTTGATTATTTTAGTTATAATTCATTTTTAAGATCATTACCATTTATAGTAAATTACCTGTTAAGCTTATTTTATTATTATTATGGGAATCCTATATTATTTACTTTGATCTAATCCATGATTAGTATATGAATCCTTGATTAGCTTCAATTAAACCACTTAATCATGATTTAATTGATCTTTGATCATTGTTTGGTCTTTATGTTAACTATTGCATTTTTTAGTTGACTTTTTTATAATTTTGTTGACTTTCACAAATCTTTGACTTTTGGGTTGACTTTGACTTTATAGTTGAATTTTGACCCATGAGTTTGATTTTTTGACTTTGACCATTGACCTTGACTTTTATTGACCCTTAGTCAACATTTAACCTTTTATGTTGACTTGCCCTTGTTCGAGTGAAAGTTAAATAGTTTCAAGCGAAAATATTTACTTGGTCATCATTAGAGTGAACCTTTATTTAGGATGAAAATGTGGATGTTACATCTTGGTTAAAAGGTTATTTTCTGATGTAACTAATGCTATTTCCACTACACTTCAAGTTACACACTAATATTGTTTAAGTTTTTCATAAACTAAGAAGGAAAAAAAGAGTGAAGCTCAATTCCCCCTTCTCTTGTGCTTTTATACTTCCTGGATGTAACATCCTAGTTTCTTTAGAAATTGATTGATGAATGGTTAATAGAAATATTAGAATTCTTGCAGACATAGTTATGATGAGCACGACTCCATGAGTAGGGAAAATATGTTTTTGTAAATAGTGTTTTGCGGATCGCAGGCCTCGGCCAAAGCTGGAATTTGGATCAGAGGTGCCCAAAGTTAGGAAAATGCGAGGATTTGGTTAGAAAAGTGTGGGAATGAAAACTTTATGCTTAGAAGTAATTTTGGCAATATCAATTTTATCGGGTAAGGTGTTTACCCATTCGTGAGATTTTGGTGTGTGATTTTAACACTTGAAGATATTTCCATCAACACAAATAGGTGATATTTATCTAATTAAGATATGTGGAAGGCCAAGATTTAATCTTGGAATCCAAGATTTAATCTTAGCCATCCATTGTTGCTTTATGATATAAGTAATGATTATTTTTGCTAAATATCTTACATGCTTTATTATAAGAAGCCTAGTCACCAATTTCTCCTCCAAAACCAAGAGAATTCGGCCAGACAAGGGAGAGAAAGACCAGCCACCATTGTTGCTCTCAAGAGCTTGTTCTTGAGTACCAAGTTCAAAAACTCCAAGCTAGAGTTGTTGAAACATCAAAGGTTCTTCACAAAACTTGTTCTACACCTCATTCTCTATCAATCTAACTGAACAAAATTTTTATTCCTCATAAAAACCTTGTGTTGTACCTCACACCTCACTGATATCAAAGGGGATTGGAGTTGAATTGGGAGCTTTGGAGGAGAAGGAAGCAAGCTTGGTTAGCCTTGAAGCCAAGAAACTAATAGATCACTCAAAGTAGGGTTTTTACCTCTTCTTGTGCAATTTTTCTGATCTGTTTTGGCATGACCTAGGTCTGAAATTTCTGATGGAATTGATGGATAATATGTTAATATTGATGTGTGAATTTTGGTGGTGGGTTTGGATGGTGTTAAAGAGGGATTTTTAGCAAAGGAAATTGGAACTAGGTTGCTGGATTTCTAGTTGTTTTGCAAGTAGTAATTATGCACGAATTTTATGGTATATTTCTGGGTAATCAGATGATCTGAAAAAATTATGTTGTAGTGGACATCTTAAACTAACTACATGAATTTTCTTAGGTATAAATTTTAAAGTTTATTGCCTCAAAAAAATCAAGAACCGAAATGTGTTTGATGCTGTCTTGGATGTTGTAACAAAAACAATAAACTTGTCTGATTTTATTATCATAGTAATTCATTGAGATAGCTCATGAAATTTTTCCCCAAAGCTAATAACATATTGAAGTGTCACTGTAAATTTTCTTGTGCATTGGTTCCATCAATTTTTAGGGTTAAAAATTTCAGGAACCCAATTGGCCTTGAATTGGTGGCCCTACCACAAATTTGTATATTTTACTGAAGTAATTATAGAAACTTTGATTGTCCTAAAATTTGTACAATTCTAGACACATTGAAGTGTCATATATAATTTTTGTGACTCTTGGATGGCTGTTTGAATACACCAATTAAATGTTGAACCTAGAACAAAAATCTGCCAAGGTGCTAGAATGTGAAATGGCTGAAATTTCATAATAGTATGATATCTATTCCAGTCTATGGCATATGAATGCACACTAATTGTTTCAATTTCATATTTATGAACCTCTAATATAATTGAATATCTAATTGTAAGGTAAACATGTTTTTGAGAAAAGAAAAAAGGAGTATATGATGCTGTTATGTGAGAACGCGAGATATTATGTATACATTATGTTGTTGCATATTTGAACATATGGGGAAAAGAAACAAGGCTTAGAGGGATAGAGAGGGAAGGCAAAAGTAAGGACTTCCCTAGAAAATGATAAGTCGGTAAACATCAGCTAATAGAACTGTGTGTGATCCGGAAATGGAAAAAATGAAGTCCAATGGTCACGAATAGGAATAGCTCATGTCCAAGTAGTCTATTGTCCTCTATGAAATTATTAAATGTGGATGCAACTTTATGTGAAACTAAGCCTTCCCTATGTTGAGAAATTGAGAAAATACGTGGAATTGAGTTTATGGTTGTACATAATAGTACCTAATTGACTACTGTGGTGCCATTCTAAATGATCTATAGATTTTAGGATTGCTATTTATGACCTTTATATGAATATTGTATATGCATGAACTTCTTATTGGACTATGTGTAGCCTCTGGGGAAACAACCCTCCTGAGAATTTTACAATATTCTCACCCCTAGCTGTGTGTATTGTATTGTTCAATTTGTCAGATGCCCCCTGGTGTTTTTCTTTGACTCGCCACAATGGGTGTGGCAATACGATGCATTGGACTCCATGTACACCTTCGGTTACTCCAGTTCCATATATATATGTTTTCGTCGTTCCTTTAGTACTTCAGCTTTTGCCGCAGACTTCGACCCCGCCTTCCCTTACGAGGGTGTGTCTCTCCATATGGCACATCCTGACATGTTTGAGGTTCCCCTTGCTCCACCCGCACACCCGCTAGGACGCACCCATTTCTTCGTCCTCTTCGTCCGACTCGGACCCTGAGGCCTAGACGCCCAGGTGGAGGTGAGGTCATGACCGATGGCCAACGGCTTCCTGGAGGCGAGTTCTGTTGGCATGTACATGAGTAGTGTAGTGTTAGATTTTCTTATTTAGTTTTCTCTGTTGTTTCTATATGATATTTTGTCGGCTGAATATTTGAGCAGGTTAGGTATTCGGTAGGGGTCTAGCCTTGTTTTCTATAGAGTTTTGACTAGTTAGCGGTTGTTTCATATTTGTCTTTTATTATGATGTAAATATTGTACTTGGACATGATGTTAATGCATGTGAATATGGTTGTGGCAACATATGTATTAAAACTCTTTTCTCACTATAATTTCTGGCTAGTATCGATCAGAAACGTCAGGAGTACTGCTAATTACTATGTCAATACTCGAGTAGAATGTGGTAATTGGGAGGGTGTTACATTATGGTATCAGGGGACTATCCTATCAGCTTGAGGATTGGGGCTATGTTTCCATAGTAACTGTCATGCATTATGATGCATATATGTATATATGTGTATGTATGACTGGTTAGACATGTTGTGGGTTACCTGCCACACTTGGATTGGTATTGAGCCTAATCAACTCAATATTTTGTTTGGTGTGACAGGAATCGATGACTTCAAATCGGAAGACTAGAAGTGGAGCGGAAATAATGCCGAAATGATGAACACCTTTTGTGAGATGGCGTGGCAATGAGGGAGCAAGCTACGGTTGAACCGAATGATGGAAAGATTACACCGCAATGAAGCACAGTTGGTAACCCGGAGGAAATGAAGTGGATGGGGAATACCAGAAATTTGCTGAATTTAGAAAAGCAAACCCCTCGCCTTTCGAGGAGCTTTCAACCCTGTAAAGCAGAAGAGTGGATCAAGGCAATGGAAAAGATTTTCTCAGTTCTGCCCTATAGAGATTCAAAAGGTGGCTTTTGCCACATATATGCTAGAAGTAGATGCTGAATTCCTGGTGGGTGGGTACTAAAGGATTATTTGAAGCTTTCCAATTGAGGTTACTTGGGATGTCTTTAAGGAGGCATTCTATCATAAGTACTTCCCCTTCTATGAAGAATGCAAAGGAGTTAGAATTTATGGCTCTTAGGTAAGGGCCTATGAGTGTGGCGAAATATACCGCCAAGTTTGAGGAACTTTGCAAATTTTCTATTTACCAACATGACTCGGACGAAGTCTGGAAATGCATGAAATATGAAGGGGTCTACGTGAAGATATCGAAGCTACTGTGAGCCTCAGGAGATCCGAGATTACCCTACCTTGGTGAATAAGTGTCGATGCACTGAGGAGTCTAACAAGAAGCTGGCAAACCTCAACTATGCACAAAACAATGTCAGGAGAGGACTAGCACCCCAAGGCCCTCGATTCAAGCCTACACGTCTAGGGGAAGATTTCCACCTAACAACAACAACAACAGAGGGAAACAGATTCAATCCCCAAGACCGAAGACAAGAAGAGAGTGCCCTAAATGTGGGAGATATCACGGAAGGCCATCCTGGACCACACAAATTACATGCTTCAGCTATGGGAAACCAGGACATAAGATATTTGAGTGTCCCAACAAGAAAGTTCAGCCCCCAGGCCACAACAATAAGGGCGCATTTTGCCTGAGTACGAAGGAAGCTTCTCAATCCCGATTCTGATCGAGGTAAGTGTGAAATAAATGGAAATACCTTAGACGTACTGTATGATTCGGGTGCCTCTCATTCTTTTATATCCTATGACTGTGTACAACGGTTAGGCTATTTGTGTCCGAGTTATCATATGACCTTCTTGTATCCACACCTACTGTGGGTCCTATTAGGACTTGTTAGGCATGCATGACCATGTCTCTTCTTATAAATGCTAGAGAATTCAGTGCTAACTTGTTTTGTCTACCTTTATCTGGTTTAGAAGTCATTTTAGGTATGAATTGACTGGTACCAAATTATGTGCTTTTACATTGTCTAATTAGAACTATATTTCTTTGCATGTCTTCTTCTATTTCTGTGGTTTCCTTTTCTTTTTACTTAAACCTAGTGACACCTAACCCTAGTAAGGTGGACCGTCAGGAATATGTTCTCCTCTCGGCTAGTGAAACTGAAAGTAACCATGAAGTGAATATGATTCCAAGTGGTGAAAGAGTATCCAGATGTGTTCCTAGAGGATATTCCAGAGTTTCTACCGAAAGGAAGTCGAATTCTCCATTGAATTGGTCCAGGGACGGGTCTATTTCAATTGCTCCTTATAGGATGTCCCCTCTAGAGTTGAAGGAATTAAAGTCCCAGATTGAATAGCTACTAGGGAGACACTTTATTAGACCAAGTGCCTCGCCATGGGGGCCCTGTTCTTTTGGTAAAGAAAAAGGATAGGGGTATGAGACTTTGTGTGGACTATCGGAGTTGAATAAGGTAACGATCAAGAACAAGTACCCTCTGCCAAGAATTGATGACCTTCTGGATCAATTACGTGGGCAACCATTTTTTCAAAGATTGATCTTAATCAGGTTACCATCAAATTCAAGTTTGGGATGAGGATATCCCAAGACTATTTTAGAACTCGGTATGGACATTATGAGTATAAGGTGATGTCTTTTGGACTGACCAATGCTCCTGGTATTCATGGATTATATGAATCGAATCTTCCGCCCGTACTTAGATAGATTTGTAGTTGTCTTTATAGATGACATACTTATCTATTCAAGAACTGAAGAGGAACATGCGGAGCATCTTAGGGTTGTGTTACAGATCTTAAGGGAGAAGAAGTTGTATGCTAAATTGTCAAAGTGTGAGTTCTGGATGGGAGAGGTTAAGTTCCTTGGCCATGTGGTATCACGAGAAGGAGTCTCCATAGATCCTAGCAAAGTAGAATCCGTACTTAATTGGGGACGCCAGCCACAATTGTAACATCCCCCAAAGTACAATTCCATCCTTAAGTCATGGCATCGTACTCGAGAGTTGTTACTTATTAATTTGCGGATCTTTCTTAAATATCTATAGCAAGATTGATCAAGTTGAGTAGTAACTAATTCGTGGTTCTATTAAATATATACAACAAATAAACAAAACATTTATTTATTTCATAAGTAAGTATAAAAGGAAGCTCTTCTATGAGCTTGAATTCATACATGTTCTCTACTTCGTTTACAAATATATACACACCACTAAGTACAACCTAATAAAAACACTAACTACTAAACTACTACGATCAAATCCTTTAGTGTACAACCTTGTAGTCCTTTGGATCAACCTGGAGGCGACACGGAAACACAAACATGTTGGGGTGAGAATTACACAATTCTCAGGAGGGCAACTCCCAGTTACACAATCATAAATGTCCTCGTCATCACCCAGCCACTTTCTTTATTAGAAAAATGTGATCATGCGATACAGATTAAATATTCATTTTAAAGTTCTAAAATCATCCTTCGAAGTGGGTAGTTTTTATTATTCAATCACTTAATATACACACATAATACTACTCAATAGCATAGCATTACATTTTGAAATATGTGTGCCCTCAGTACATCGGAGGGGGCTTTTTTTTCATGCCTATTAAAGGGGACTTTTCCCGTGCTCATAAAAGGGACCTTTGTGCCCATTAAAGGGGACCTTTCCATGCCCATAAAAGGGGACTTTTTCTGCCAATAAAAGGGGACTTTTTTTGTGCCCATTAAAGGGGATTTTTGTGCCCATAGAAGGGGAATTTTCCATGCCTAACCTCATAAATAAGTTCAAATGCTCAATTATTCATATTCATATTCTTGTACTCATGCCTTACTAGTACAAGATGCCATTATTTCATCAATTTCAAGCATCAATTCATTTTCAGCACAATGGAGATTTCACATATTCATAGCACAATTTATTTGCACATCAAACAATCAATTCAGAGGCTATAAAAATTTCTCAAGGACACTTCAATTGTCCACAAGTTACCATACAAATTTCAAAAAGAGTTCTCTAAGTATGATAACAAAATTCAACAATTTTAGTGGTTAGAGACCCCTCATACTAGTCTTAGAACCAGATTCTCACAATGTTTAACCCTAGAAAATGATTGAATCAGTTCAAAATAAAAATCAATACTTGAGATGTTGACAATATCCTGTAAAAATTTCAAAGGATAATTCAATCATTTGCTATGTTAATAAAATTATACAAATTCAAGCTTCAGTTCCTCTTATCCAATAGCAGAAACCACTTTGGTTTTTGATTTTTTTAAGCATTAGGAGTCACAATCAGAGCTCAAGAAAATTTGTGGAACTAGCCTAGGATGTTGGCTATAACATATATTTTATAGATCATGAAAATACCTACAATTTCTTCAGAAAATTCATGATCAGTGGCTGCCAGGACAAAAACCGAAAATCCAGCAGCAAGGTTCAAAATCTCTTTTCACAAAAGTGATTTCTAACTTCATCCAACCACACCAGAAAAATTAATACATCAATATCCACATATTATCAACCAATTCAACTAAAAACATCAAATTGAATCAGTAGTTAAAATAGAAAAATGGATTTGAAAGCAAAAGAGGTTTAAAAGCCCTACTCTTGGAAGGTAGTGTATCCTTGGCTCTTTGATGCTCCAAGATTGATTCCCTTAACTTCAAGGCCACCAATTCAAGTCCCACACCTTCGTTAGGCAGTGATTAAGTGAGATATCAAGGTAAGAAATGGTGAGAAAATGAAATTTCAATCAGTTAGTTTGATAGATTATGAGGAGTAGAACAATTTTTGTTAAAGGATCTTGGTGTTTTAGTGAATTTGAGCTAGGGTTTTGGGGTTTTGAAACAAGATTAAAGCTTTGAGAGAAGACAACAATGTAGGGCTGTCTTGGGGGCTTGATGCATGAAAATGATGATGGTGGGGTGATAAGGTTGGTGACTTATATTTATCTTGGTGTAATTGTAGTCAAAGTATGCAATTTTTTTCTTTTTAAAAGGATATAATGAGATGGATGGCTATGATTTAATCTTGCTTTACAAGATTAAATCTTAGCCTTACACTTAGCTTGAATGCATATACATTATCCATTTATAATGATAAAATATCTTTCCGTGTTAAAAACGCATACGAAATTTTACCGAATGGGTAAATGCCGTAATCGATTAAACCAATATTACCCAAAAATTAATTCTACGTATAAAATTATCATTTTCACCTATTTCTAACCTTATTCCCATGTTTTCCTAATTTTAGGCACCTCGGGATTAAGGTTTGGCTCCAGCGGCCTGCGGGGCCCGCAAGGTTACTATTCACCCGGTTAGAAATTTTTTTTTTTAAATATCGTTAGGCCACCCTCATCGTCGTTAAACTGTTATATTTTCAAAATTACGACTAACAAGGCTCAAATTAATTTTTAAATAATTTTTAGGGTGTTACAACGGTGATGAGATTCGAAGTTTTTTGGGATTAGCTGGATACTATAGGCGATTTATTATGGGTTTCTCCCAGCTAGCCCTACCTTTGACAAAGTTAACCCGAAAGAATGCTAAATTCAAATGGACGCCAAAATGTGAAAGTAGTTTTAGGAGTTGAAGCAAAAGTTGACCACGGCTCCTGCCTTGGTGTTGCCCGATCGCATGGACCCTTCGAGGTTTATTGCGATGCTTCTAGTAAGGGCTTAGGGTGTGTGCTGATAGAACCGGAATGTGGTGGCCTACACTTCACGCTGAGACCCCATGAAGTGAACTACCCAACGCATGATCTTGAGCTTGCAGTTGTGGTTTTTGCTCTAAAGATCTGGCGACACCATCTTTATGGTGTATAGTTTAATGTCTTCTCTGATCACAAAAGTTTAAAATATCTTTTTGATCAAAAGAGTTGAATATGAGACAGAGACGATGGATGGAATTCCTCAAGGATTATGAGTTTAGCCTGAATTACCATCCAGGCAAATCAAACGTGATGGCTGATGTGTTAAGCAGGAAGTCTCTAAGTGTAGCATGCATGATGATCAAAGAAACGGAACTAGTAGAAGGCTTTAAGAAGCTTAGCCTAGGTACATATATGAGGCCTGAAGGTGTGGTGTTAGGTCAGAATTAGGAGTAACGAGTGAGTTCCAGGAACAAATTTTGGCTGCACAACCCGAAGATCAAGAGCTTCAAGAGATTTTAAAATCAATTCATACCAAGAAGTTGCCAGAATTTACCCAAGACCAGTGAGGTATATGGAGATATAAGGAGGGTCTGTGTACCTAGGTGATAATCTTCGGAATGAGATTTTAAAGGAGGCACACAAAGGCGGATTCACCATATACCCTGGGACTAGTAAAATGTATGCAGATCTTAAAAGAATGTTTTGGTGGCCGAGATGAAGAAAGATATAGTGGAGTTTGTTCGAAGTGCTTAACTTGTCAGAGAATCAAAATAGAACACCAGAAACCAGCTGGAACCTTACACCCCTTAGAAATCCCAAATGGAAGTGGGAAAGTATCTCCATGGATTTTGTAATGGGTTTACTGAGGACGTCGTCAGGTCATGATGCTATATGGGTTATAGTGGATAGACTGACCAAGTCTGCTCATTTCTTACCCATCAAAGCTAATTATCCTTTGGATAACTTAGCTTCTTTGTATATCCAAGAGATAGTGAGACTACACGTGTCCCTTCTTCAATAGTTTCTGATAGGGATCCCGTTTTACTTCAAGATTCTGGGAGCTTTCCAAAGGGCCTTTCGAACCAAGTTGTGTTTGAGTACGGCTTATCATCCCAACGGCGGACAGACCGAACGCACCATAGACTTTAGAAGATATGCTGAGGGCGTGTGTGATTGAGAAGAAAGGGAGTTAGGATAAACCTTCCATTGGTGGAGTTTGCTTATAATAATAGCCATCATGCTAGTATTGGCATGGCCCCATATGAGGCTTTGTATGGGAGGAAATGTCAGTCTCCATTATGTTGGTACGATTCAGGGGAAGCAAGATTGTTACCGGATCTAGTTAATCAGATGACGGAACAAATCCAGAAAATCAAGGATAAAATCCTCACCGTGAGCCGTCAAAATAGCTATGCAGATAACCGAAGGAAGCCTTTAGACTTTAAAGAGGGAGAGCACATATTCCTGAAAGTCACACCTACTACGAGAGTAGGTAGAGCTTTAAAGGTCAAAAAGTTGTCCCCTAGGTTTATAGGCCCTTTTCAATCCTTCGACGGATTGGGTCAGCCTTGTCAAATAGCCCTACCACCGTCCTTATCCAATCTTCATGACGTCTTCCATGTATCGCAACTTAGGATGTATTACCCTGACCCAACCCATGTCATTGAACCCGAATCTATACAGTTACGAAATGATTTGACATTTCAAGCGCATCCTACTCAGATCGTGGATAGAGAAGTTCGGAATGAGAAATAAAGTAGTGCAGCTAGTCAAAGTAGCTTGGGTGAGCTAGGGAATGAGGACTTCACATGGGAGATAGAGTCAACCATGAAGAGAGATTATCCGGAATTGTTTCCAGATATGAAATTTCGGGGACAAAATTTTTTTATTAAGGTGGGTGGTAATGTAACGTCCTAGTTTCTCTTTAGAAATTGATTGAGGAATAGTTAATAGAAATATTAGAATTCTGTAGACGTAGTTATGATGAGCACGACTCCATGAGTATGAAAAAAAATGTTTTGTGAATAGTGTTTTGCGGGCCCATAGGCCCGTAGACAACTGAAGCTGGAGATTGGACCAGAGATGCCGAAGTTAGGAAAATGTGAGGATTTGGTTAGAAATGTGTGGGAATGAAAACTTTATGCTTAGAAGTAATTTTCGGGCAATATCGATTTTATCGGGTAAGGTGTTTACCCGTTCGGTGAGATTTCGGTGTGCGATTTTAACAAAGATATTTCCATCAACACAAATAGGTGATATTTATCTAATTAAGACATGTGGCAGGCCAAGATTTAATCTTGGAATCCAAGATTTAATCTTAGCCATCCATTGTTGCTTTATGATATAAGTAATGATTATTTTTGCTAAATATCTTACATGCTTTATTATAAGAAGCCTAGTCACCAATTTCTCCTCCAAAACCAAGAGAATTCGGCCAGCCAAGGGAGAGAAAGACCAGCCACCATTGTTGCTCTCAAGAGCTTGTTCTTGAGTTCCAAGTTCAAAAACTCCAAGCTAGAGTTGTTGAAACATCAAAGGTTCTTCACAAAACTTGTTCTACACCTCATTCTCTATCAATCTAACCGAACAAAATTTTTATTCCTCATAAAAACCTTGTGTTGTACCTCACACCTCACTGATATTAGAGGGGATTGGAGTTGAATTGGGAGCTTTGGAGGAGAAGGAAGCAAGCTTGGTTAGCCTTGAAGCCAAGAAGCTAATAGATCACTCAAAATAGGGTTTTTGCTGCCTCTTGTGCAATTTTTCTGATCTATTTTTGCATGATCTAGGTCCAAAATTTCTGATGGTATTGATGCATAATATGTTAATATTGATGTGTGAATTTTGTTGGTGGGTTTGGATGGTGTTAAAAAGGGATTTTTAGCAAAGGAAATTGGAACTAGGCTGCTGGATTTCTAGTTGTTCTGCAAGTAGTAATTATGCATGAATTTTCTGGTATATTTCTGGGTAATGAGATGATCTACAAAAATTATATGTTGTAGTGGACATCTTAAACTAACTACATGAATTTTCTTAGGTGTAAATTTTAAAGTTTACTGCCTCAAAAAAATCAAGAACCGAAATGTGTCTGATGTTGTCCTGGATGTTGTAACAGAAGCAATAAACTTGTTCAATTTTATTATCATAGTAATTCATTGAGATAGCTCATGAAATTTTTACCCAAAGCTAATAACATATTGAAGTGTCACTGTAAATTTTCTTGTGAATTGGTTCCATCAATTTCTAGGGTTAAAAATTGCAGGAACCCAATCTGGCCTGTGAATTGGTGGCCCCTGACCACCAGATTTGTATATTTTACTGAAGTAATTATAGAACTCTGATTGTCCTGAAAATTGTACAGGTTATTCTAGACACATTGAAGTGTCATATATAATTTTTGTGACTCTTGGGATGGCTGTTTGAATACACCAATTAAATATTGAACCTAGAACAGAAATTCTGCCAAGGTGCTAGAATGTGAAAATGGCTGAAATTTCATAATAGTATGATATCTATTCCAAGTCTATGGCATATGAATGCACACTAATTGTTTCAATTTCTTATTCATGAACCTTTAATATAATTGAATATCTAATTGTAAGGTAAACATGTTTTTGAGAAAAGAAAAGGAGTATATGATGTTGTTATGTGAGAACGCAGAGATATTATGTATACATTATGCTGTTGCATATTTGAACATATGGGGAAAACAAAAACAAGGCTTAGAGGGGATAGAGAATGAAGGAAAAAGTAAGGACTTCCCTTGAAAATCATAAGTCGATAGCGTATCGGCTAGGAATAGAACTATGTGTGATCCGGAAATGGAAAAAATGAAGTCCGATGATCACGAATAGGAATGAGCTCATGTCCTAGCAGTCTATTGTCCTCTATGAAATTATTAAATGTGGATGCGGCTCTATGTGAAACTAAGCCTTCCCTATGTTGAGAAATTGAGAAAATTACGTGGAATTAAGTTTATGGTTGTACATAATAGTACCTAATTAACTACTATGGTGCCATTCTAAGTTCTCGCGATCTATAGATTTTAGGATTGCTATTTATGACCTTTATATGAATATTGTATATGCATGAACTTCTTATCTGTACTATGTGTAGCCTCTAGGGGAACCCCTCCTGAGAATTTTACAATATTCTTACCCCTGAGCTGTGTGTATTGTATTGTTCAGATCCGTCAGGTGTCGTCCCTGTGTTTTTCTTTGACTCGCCACAATGGGTGTGGCAATACAAGCATTGGACTCCATATACGCCGTGGTTACTCCAGTTCTGTATATATATGTTTTTCGGTCGTTCCTTTAGTACTTCAGTTTTTGCCGTAGACTTCGACCCCGCCTTCCCTTATGAGGGTGTGCCTCTCCATATGGCACATCCTGACGTGTTTGAGGTTCCCCTTGCTCCACCCGAACACCCGCCAGGAACGCACCGTTTCTTCGTCCTCCTCGTTGACTCAGACCCTCTGAGGCCCAGACGCCCGTGGAGGTGAGGTCATCGCACCGATGGCCAACGCTTCCTGGAGGAGAAGGCGAGACTTTCAGAGACTGTTGGCATGTACATAGCAGGAGTGTAGTGTTAGGGCTTCACTTGCCTAGACCGATGTATTATTAGTTTTCTTTTGCTCTGTTGTTTCTATATGATATTTTGTCGGGCTGAATATTTGAGTAGGTTAGGTATTTAAAAGGTCTAGCCTCGTTTTCTATAGAGTTTTGACTAGTTAGGGGTTGTTTCGTATTTGTCTTTTATTATGATGTATATATTGTACTTGGACATGATGTTAATGTATGTGAATATGGTTGTGGCAACATATGTATTAAAACTCTTTTCTCACTATAATTTTCGGCTAGTATCGATCAGGAACACCAGGAATACTCTGCTAATTACTATGTAAATACTCGAGTAGAATATGGTAATTGGGAGGGTGTTACACTAGAAGATGTAGAGAATGAGAAAAGGAAGGAAAAGGAAAAAGAAAGGTGATCCTTATTGAAGCGCTTCAGGACATGAAGAAGTTGGGAAAACTGAAGAAGATGTGAGGGTTGAGTTTGTAGAGGTTCCTCTCAGATCAAAAAGGAAAATCAAGCAAAGGTAGGATAAGATGCTAAAGAAAGCTGAAGCATCCAAGCCTTTTGAAACTCCAAGCTTTTAGAAACTGAAGAAGACTTCTCAAAGAGTTAACTGCCTAAGGGAAGGCCTGACAAGCTTTTCATTAGGAAAAAAGGCATTGAATACAAGGTCAGAAACTAATTGAAAGATGTGCCTAGGAGTACTAAACTCCTAATGCAAATTGCAAGATATCAAAAGGTTGGATACGAGGTTAAGGATACAGATTTTTTGAAGGTGAAAAGGATGAAGAAAAAGTAGAAAGAATTCTCAAGGAGAATAAAATTCTCTAAGAGAAGAGGAAAATAGAGAAAGCTCAGTTGGAAACCAACTCAACCATAGAATTTACAAATACTCCAAAAGCCTTAGACCTCTAGAGAATTTTATTTAGCAATCAATGGATCATGAGAAGGCAGCTTAATGCTAAGTTGAGAAAGCTTAGTCTGAAGGTCCAAAAATAATCCCTAAAAGCATGATGTCCATAACCATTAAGCATATGCTAAAATCCGTGTCTAAAAGATGGAGGAGGAGTCTCAACCTTAGGGGAGGGGCTTAAGGAGTTCAAGATCTATACGAGTGAGCTTTCTCATGCCCTGGAGCCCTTAGTGGAAAAGCTAAAGAAGGAACTGTTGAACCATCAAATGCCCCTCCTGATGATGCCTCTGATCCTCCTAACTATTGCATATTACTCAAGAATTTACACAATAATTAGAAGTGTGTTACTTTCATTTTGCTAACTTATACTAGTCATGAAGCATAAAAATAAATTGAAATAAATCTAACATCGATGATTTATAGAACTAATGCGGCCTTAAATAGCCCATCAACATATAAACATATCCAATGATATGTCATAAGATACGAGTACAATAATCTTGAGTATCTCCTAAGTCCCTAAAGGAACACTACTTGCTCACTTGGATGTTAACACCACCTTCATGCTGATAATGCTAGAGCCATACAAAGATGACTAAGCCAGTACAACTTTCACAAGGTACTGATGGTGTAAGTACTTGTATCATAAAACCTTTTTTATTATAGCAATTTGATGAAGATTCATAGGGACGACATTAGCAAAATATGAGAAAACACAAAATACATTGTAGTTAGAAAAGTGCACGAGAAGGGGGTTGAATCATGCTTCACCTTTTCTTTCCTTTTCATTTTTTGAAAAACTTAAACCATAACTATCAAGTATTAAATTTGAAGTGCAATGAAAACAGCATAAGTTACATTAGAAAGTAGCTTTCTGAACTATAACAAATACAATACAATACGTATGAACAAGTATTTTAGGAAACATGATATAACTTGCACAAAGCAGTAAATAAATGAGAGTTAAGGGAGAAGAAGAGGTACAGGTATTACTGGTTCGACCAACCTCCTACATCCAATTTTCAACCACCGTTGAGTTCCTCTAAAACCTTTCTCAACTAAGAAAGTTGGATAATCTTTACAGTAGCTTTCACAAGCTCATACTAGTGACTAGTAGCTCACTCTCCTGTCACTATTGAGTAGTCTTTAACCAGCCTCTCCAAGCTAAGACATTGACTAGTACCTCATCCTTCACAATCGAGTAGTCTTTAACTAGCCTCTCCAAGCTAACACTTTGACCAGGAGCTCACTCTACTATCACGTTACAAGTAGTCTTTGCTTAGCCTCTCCAAGCTAACTCACAATGATCATTCCTGGATTGGGGTTACAAAGGTTTGTGTTTGGGTTTGACACTCAAACTAACCAACACTCAAGTTTTCATAAGATGAACAATAACAGACCTGGAAAAGTTGAATGACTTCTTCTACCGATTTTCCTAGGAAGAACATATGATCTACTAAGAACATAGAAAGAAAATTTTTACAAGTATGAAACTGATTACGAGCAGTAATGTCCTTATAAAAAAGATAAGGAGAAAATTCTTTATCATTTCATCACTTCCTTTTTGTAAAAGTCTTGATAATTATAAGCACAACATCTTTATTTATAGATGATATGCATTTATGACCATTGTCCTTAATCTATTTTCCAAGTAACACATGTTGATCTTCTTTTTGTGTCTTGGAAGATGTAGTATAGAGGAGTAGCTCAGACATGTTAGAGCTATTGTAAAAGCCATTGTGAAATAGAGGTTTCTGAGGTCAGCTTCAGAAATTACTTTTTACTTTTTGAACAAGGTTTATGAAATTTTCCTTATAGAAGCTGGGGCAATTGACAAGTTAGAAAAGAAGTCACGCGTCTATGACTTGGTTTAACTTTAAATTTGAAATTCAAATTTCCCTCATTTTCTGTTAAGTGCACCATTTCATTATGAAAGGTGATTTCTGAAGAGCATTCGTAGTTTTTGAACTTTTCGTTAATCTTCTTTCTTTAATCAAAGCTTGTTGTGAATATTATGATTGAGAGCATGATGATTGAAGATGGTAGAACACACTTGCTTCATAGATGGATAGAAATCTTCACTTGAATTGTACTTTCTAAAATTATTTGCTACTTTCTGAAGATTTGAGCCTTAGTTTCTTGTACTTGAGAATTTTCTTCAATCCATTAAGCATATGTACATTCATTCCATGGTATACTTTTCACTTTCATTAAATCCAAATCTCTTCAAATGAGATTAAACACATTTGCACATGTTATGTGAAAATATTTACATTTTAAGAACCGTGTATGCTAACGTGATAAGACCTTTGTTGCTTCAAGAAACTCAAGAGAAACATTAGTCCTGCTTCAAAATATTTTCTCAAGATTGGTTATGTTATCACTCAAAACATATAGCATTGAAGCTTTCTAAAGGGTTCTGAGCTAACAATCTCCCTTTTTTTGATGATAACAAACTAATTCTTAGAAAATCTTTTGAAGAGATTTTGAAATAAATATATAGCAGGATGTAGAGCTTGATAAACCAATATTCTTTCAAAATATATACGATGTGATTTTTGTAACGGATTTTTCTATTTGAGTACAAATGACCAAAATGCCCCTAAGATCATTTTTGCTCTGAATTCAAGGACCGACTCAGTCCTCGAATGGGTCAACTCATTATTTGTAGGGGATTATACCTGTTATGTTTGATATTTGAGGTGAAAATATCGTTTTCAAACTTTCATCTCAAAATGACCAAAATACCCTGAGTGTTTTACGGTAAAGGTGTCGTTTGAGCCCGAAACTTTTCCAAAAAGTTTGGAATGATGTTTTTGAGTGGGTTGTGATGTTTAGTTGAGCCAGGAGGTCCCAAGCAGTTTTGTGCAAAATTATCATTTTGCCCCTAAAACAGTGTCAAGTGAGCTTAATGATGTAATTAAGCAAACCTAAGCAATATTAGGCTCTAATCGAAGGTTAATTTATTTTGATAATTAATCTCAAATCAAAATAATTTATTAATGTTAATTAGAGCCTAAGATTGCTTGGTTAAACTCTAATTACATTCTTTGATTCAAGATTCCTAGTCATGGAATCTTGAATAATGTTTTCTCTCCAATTCCTTAAATTAAGGAATTGTGCCCATACCTTAATTTGACCAAGAAAATGGTTTTAATTTTTTAATCTAGCAAGACCACTCCCTAATCAAGTCTTGACAACCTTAATTAACCATTACCTCACCTAAACACTTTCTTACAAACTCCTAATCAAAACCTTAATCAATGAAACACCTAAACACATCCTTAAACCACAATTACATGAGCAAAATCTCCTTCCCCTTGGCTGATATGTTGGCGAAAATATGCTCCCCAAATTGTGTCACATGTTGAATTTTCTCTTCACTCAAAGGCCATGCTTCAAGCCATACCATGACCCATACTTCCACCCATGCTTGCCCATGCCTAAGCCTATGCCCATCAAGAGATATTTCTCCTCTCTTTCCTCCTCAAGATGACCGGCCACCCTTCCTCATCTAAGGCCATCCATGAGCTCTCAATCTTCTATAAATACACTAGCTTGAAAGCCCTTAGGATCTTTTACACACTTGAGCAAACTTCAAGCTTTCTTCCCAAACTCAAAGAACCTCTTTTTCCTCCTCCCTTGGCCGAGTTCTTCATCAAGTTTCCAAGAAGGATTTCTTTCTCTTTTCCTCTCAAGAAACAAAGTTTTCCTTCCTCTCTTCAAGACTTCTTTAGGTAGGGGTTTATTTTCCAAGTTTTGTGTGTTTCCTTTAAGGAAGAGTTCTAGTTTTTCTCTTGGTTTTTCCAAGTTCTTCTTGTCTTCTTTTATTTTCGGCCTAGAGCCTTGTGTTGAGAAAACTTTGGCTTGATGATGAGGTTTCAAGATAATGGACTTGTGATGCCATGTAAGAAACCTCTAAAGCTTGAAAACATGGTCTTGGACCATACATGATTTTGGTTCTTCCTTTCCTTTTTCCTTCTCAAGATTTCGATTTTTATTCCTTTCATTATGGAAGGTTTGATAAAAATGTTGAGTAGATCATTAAAAGTTTTGTTAAGAAAAGTAATCATATGTTTTCAAAGAGCTCTAAGCTTACCCTTGCCAACCTTAAAGTTCGTCGGCCATTCTAAGAGTTTTACTCTAGATTGAAGCCCATGAGCAATAAAATAAAGAATATGAGCAGTTCTATTTATGTTTGTTTTGTTAAAGTGTTGGTACCTTTGTTTTAATCTACTTTCTTGAGCTTGATGATGAAGTTCAAACCAAAGACTTCTTTGAAGACTTGGTGTTAAGAACTCTAAAGCTCATCTTCTATTGTTAAGACACATGTTGGGTTAAGGCTATTGATATTCCTCTAAAGTCTTGCAAGAGCTCTAGTTAAGATAAAATAAGTTGCATCCATGTTTAAATTTGTGCCATGCATCTCATGTTTATTTTGATGCCATCACAAAGCTCTCAAGAATAAATAAATGAACTTGCATTACCATGTTTAAATTCCCAAGCTTGCATTTCATGTTTATATTTCAAGTCATCACTTAATCTTTAAAAATAATAATGAAGTTGCATCTCATATTTATTTTATGCTCTCACTTTACCTTATAATGAAGAGTAAAATAAAGTGCATAGCATGTTTAAGTTTATGTTATCATCTAAATACCCTAGAGATCAAAGACTTGCCTTAAGTATCTCCAAATGGAAATTTTAACCATGAAAAGTGGATGTGTTTTAGCATGATACAATGATGGTTTTGATTTTGTAAAATGTGAGAATGATTTCAAGGAAATGTTGGAAAAATGTTTTATGAGGTCTCATGGTGTTTAAATAACTTGGAATGTGTCAAAAATCATATTTTCTCAAATTCCGAGGTTCTGGTAATCGATTACCAACTTATGTAATCGATTACCAGAGTGGTTTTTGAAGGGTTTGTAGTTCTGGTAATGGATTACCAGACAATGTAATCGATTACCAAGGCTGGCCTTCATGCCCAAAGCAGAACTCTTTAAAACCCTATAATCGATTACCTGTTTGTGTAATCGATTACTCTGATGTTCTTTATTTTGGAAAAAGTTTTAGCCTAAGTAATCAATTACCATCCTATGTAATCGATTACCCGTTGTTCTTTGAACCCAGAACAAAATTTAGTCTCTAGTAATCGATTACCAGGCACATGTAATCGATTACCAGAACACCCTTTTTACCCCTGAAATTGTTCCAAGAGAAAAACTAGCAACTCATATGCACTCATAACATGATTCTATGCGATTATGGGTGATGCACACTTTTGGTTTTTGTCTTCTTGCTTGGCCATTGTATGAATTCTGTTTTGAGGAGTTAAAATGCGTAAGATTATGTTTGAGCGAAGTGAGGAACGATTTTGAAGGTTCGAAAGGACTAAGTAAATAGAAAGGTTTGAGAACTAGAATCTTAAAACACTTAGACACAAGAACAATAATTTCTGCTCCAGCATAATTGAGCTTAAAGAAGATGGTTCATAATTAGTGTTTATGCCTAGGAATTGAATATAGAACTTTAGGCGAAGACAGAACCTAGAAAAGGGTCTAAGGCATAAATCCTAGAATCCTTGTAGTCGAATAATGATCATGGTGTTCAATCTATACAATGCTATTTGGATGAGTTAGTGAGCATAAACATTAGAGGAAATTATAGGTAATAATCCCTAAGGTGGAATAAAAATCCATAATGAAAGATAGGACAATTAGAACATCAGTTTAAGACACCATGAAATAGAAGGTGTGATGTGAGAATGAGACCGAGTGGGTATACTCGTGATGATGTGAATATGTTGATATCAAGACTATATGTGTATTTGTGACATGTTGTTGTGATGATGTGGTATGCTATGCTTGAGATGCATGAGAATGCGAAATATGGATGAGTTAGAAGGGTATGCTCCTGAACGAAGAGATTGATTTGATTGAGAAATTTCATGAGAACAACATGTGTGATTTGAGTTATGTTGCATGACTCAAATTTGAGGAAATTGGAGTAATGTCGTTATGCTACTGAATTTCCATCAATTTGAGGGACTTGAGAGAGTTTTGAAAAGAAAGATTTTTATATGTGACATATGAGACGCATTTCTTCTGCCAAGTGAGGAGAAAGGAAACCCGTGGGGGGTATGGTCATGGAGCCATATCGAAGCGGACAATGTCACTGGTCTTAACAGATGATGCATTTAGAGGGAGATGTACTTCTCCTGCTCCAAGTGAGGAGAAGGTAAATGTGAGGGCATCGACATTAGCCTGCCAAAGCGGACAAAGTCACTGGTCTTAACCGTTGATACGTTTCGGAGAAGGAAGGTCCTATGATGGGTGATTCCTAGGTCCCTGCCCATACTCTGGAGTCGGGCTTATTATTTTTATGATTATGATACGCTTATCAAGAAGATAAGTAAGAACTAGTGACGACTAGTTAAGGTATGAGCTCATAGCCTAGTATCAGGGTCGAGGACTATAAGCTTATAAAGATACTTCTCATTTCTCAAACTTGTGACATCATGATCTTTAAAACAATAGTAACCAACCCCTAATCTAGGCTATGAGCTCATACCTTAACTAGTCGTCACTAGTTCTTACTTATCCTCTTGATAAGCGAATCATAATCATAAAAATAACAATCCTGACTCCCAGAGTACGGGAAGGGACCTAAGGAATCACCCATCATGGGACTTTCTTCCTCTGAAACGCATAAGCTGGTTAAGACCATGTCTTTGTCCGCTTTGGTAGGCTAATGTCGATGCCCTCACGATTTTACCTTCTCCTCACCGTAGCGGGAGAAGTACGTCTCAGTCTATGAAATGCATCATCTGGTTAAGACCAGTGACATTGTCCGCTTCATATGGCCCCCACGACCATACCCTCCACGGGTTTTCTCCTCACCGTAGTAGGAGAAATGCATCTCGGCATGTCACATATAAATCATTCTTTTCAAAACTTTTTAAGTCCCTCAAATTTGATGGAAATTCAGCATAACAACTATACTCCGAATTTCCTCAAATTGAGTCATGCCACATAACTTAACCACACATATAATCAAATAAATCTTTAATTCATAGGAGCATACTCTCCTTACTCATTCATGTTCTGAAGTCTCATGCATCTCAAACATAATGTATCACATTATCACAACAACATGTCTCAAATACTCATATAGTCTCATGCTCATGATATTAACATATTCACATCATTATGAGTATACCCACTCGGTCTCATGCTCACATCACACCTCCTATCTCATGGTGTCTTAAGCTTTGGCCCTTACGGGTCCTAAACTTGTGTTCCAATTACCCTAACCTTCATTATGGATTTTTATAACACCTAAGGGATCATTACCTATAATTTTCTCTAATGTTTATGATTTATAACATAACCAAACAGCTCTATGTCTTTTGGGCAGAATTTTACCTTGTGATTATGGGGTCCTAGAATCTCCGTCTTTGACCTTTTCTAAGTTCCGTCTTCGCCTAATGATCTATAATTAACTCCTAAACCAATTATGAGGGATTCCTACACATATCCACTAATTATAAACCATTTTTCTTAAGTTCAATTATGCTGAAACAGAATTACAAATTTTGTGCATCTAAGTGTTCTATAATTCGCATTTTAAATCCTTTTTAATTACTTGTTCTTTCCAAACTTCCCTAAATCGTTCCTTGCTTCACTCAAACATAATTTTACACATTTTAACACCATAAAACAGAATTCATACAGTGGCCAATTGCACAAGGCAGAACCGAAAACATAAGCATCAAATAATCACATAATCTCATGATTTAAATGCATATAAGTTGCTAGTTTATCTTGGAATCCTTTTCGGAACTCAAAACTCTTTTAGAAACCAATTAATATCATTGAAATCACATAAATATGTGTTAGGTCAGTAGCTAAATTATTTAGCTCAAGGAATAGATTTAAAACATAAAACCTTGTTCATAAAGTTCCTTGAGTACACCTAAGCTTAGAAAAATTCCAAGACTTAGACTATGGGCACTTATGATTAGATGAATTCATCCAAGTCTTAACGCCTCCATTTTCTTTGAGTATAAATGACCAAAATACCCCTAAGGTTATTTTTGCCCAGAATTAAAGGACAGTCAACCCGCAAGTCCCGAATGGGTCAACTCAATGTTTAAAGGGGGTTATATCTGTTATGTTTGATATCCAAGGTGAAAATCTCGTTTTCTGAACTTTCAGCTCAAAATGACCAAAATACCCTAGCTTTTAGCCCGAAATTGTTCAGGAAGTTTGGAATGATATTTTTGAGTGGTATTTGATGTTTAGTTGGGCCTGGAAGGTCCGGCAGTTTTAGTGCAAAATTACCATTTTGCCCTTAGAACAGTGTATAGTGAGCCAAATGATGTAATTAAGCAAACCTAAGCAATATTAGGTCTAATCGAAGATTAATTTATTTTGATAATTAATCTAGAGTCAAAATGATTTATTAAGGTTAATTAGAACCTAAGATTGCTTAGTTAAACTCTAATTACATTCTTTAATTCAAGATTCCTAGTCATGGAATCTTGAATAGTGTTTTCTTTCTCCAATTCCTTAAATTAAGGAATTGTGCCCATACCTCATTTGACTAAAAGAATGATTTTAAATTGTTAATCTAGTAAGATTACCCTCCTAATCAAGTCGACAACCTTAATTAGCCAATTACCTCACCTAAACACTTTCTTACAAACTCCTAATCAAAACCTTAATCAAAGAAACACCTAAACACATCACTAAACCACAATTACATGAACAAATCTCCTCCCCTTTGGGCTGCAAAACTGGCCGAATACATGGCCTCAAAGGAGTGTCACATGTTGTTTTAATTCTCACTCAAAGACCATACCTCAAGCCATACCTAGCCATGCTTTCAACCATGCTTTGCCCATGCCTAGCCCATGCCAATCAAAGAGATATTTGCCTCCCCCAAAGACCAAGCAAGGCCGTCGGCCTTCTCCTCCTTGGCAGCCACCATTGTGCAAAATTTCTATAAATACCAAGCTTGGAAGAACTTGGTTACACTTTAGATCATTTGCCAAGTTTAGTTTTCTTGCACTTTCTTGCTTTTTCTCTCAAATTTCTCTTCATCTTGTTCATCTTCTTCTTCCTCTCAAAGAACCTTTCCACTACCATAAACCACCACAAACAACCATAAACCACCACTCCCTCACCTCAAACCATCTCTTAAACACTCAAGTTTTCCATTTCCAAGCTTACAAACTCAAGGAAAATTTATCCTCCTTGAGCTTCCTCCTTGGCCGAATTCATCCTCACCTCCAAGAGAAGATTTTTTCTTCTCATTCTTTCAAGGATCAAGCTTTCTTTCATCCTTTTCAAAGACTTCCTTATGTAGGGGTTTTGTTTCAAGTTTTTGCTTATTGTTTTCAAGAAAAGTTCTAGCTTTCTCTTGGTCTTCTAAGCTTTCCTTTTTCTTTTCTTCTTTTCGGCCAAGAGACCTTTTCATGAGAAGAACTTTGGCTTGATGATGAGGTTTTAAGATAATGACTTGTTGATGTCTTGTGAGAAACCTCTAAAGCTTGAAAAACTTGGTCTTTAACTATATATGCTTGTGGTTTCTTTCTTTTTTCTTGCTCATGGTTTCGGTTTTTCCTTCCTTTTTCCTTCACAAGTTTTCAATTTCCTCTTCCTTTCCCCCTCATGATTTCGGTTTCCTTTTCCTTTGTTTGAAACAAAGTTTGCTAAAAATGTTAAGCGGATCACAAAAGTTTTGTTAAAGAAAATTAATTCTAGTTTTCAAAGAAAATTAAAGTTGGTCGGCCGTTCTAAGAGTTTTACTCTAGATTGAAGCCCATGAGCACTAAAATAAAGAATTTGACTTAGTTTTTGTATTTTGTTTAGGCAAAGTGTTGAGCTTTGTGTCTATTTTCTTGAGCTTGATGATGAAGTTCAAAACCAAGGACTTCTTTGAAGTCTTGGTGCTAAGAACTCTAAAGCTCACTTTATGTTTTGTTAGGGTACATATTTGGGTTGAGGTTGTAATGTTCCTTTAAAGTCTTGTAAGGCTCTAGCTAAGATAAAATGGGTTGTACACATGTTTAAGTTTATGCTTTGCATAGCATGTTTATTTTAATGTCATCACTAAACTCTCAAGAATAATTAAATGGACTTGCATTATCATGTTTAAATTCCAAGCTTGCATTTCATGTTTATATTTCAAGTCATCACTTAATCTTTAAAGATAATAATAAGGTTGCATCTCATATTTATTTTATGCTCTCACTTTACTTTCTAATGAAGAATAAAATGAGTGCATATCATGTTTAAGTTTATGCCATCACTTAAATATCCTAGAGCTCAAAGACTTGCCCAAGTATCTTGCATAAAGTTTTAGAAAATGGAGGCATTTCAAAGATGCCATTTCGGCCTTGTAGTGATGATGATGGACTTGGATGAGTTCATCTAATCATAAGTGCCCATAGTCTAAGTCTTGGAGTTTTTCTAAGCTTAGGTGTACTCAAGGAACTTTATGAACAAGGTTTTATGTTTTAAATCTATTCCTTGAGCTAAATTATTTAGCTACTGACCTAGCACATATTTAAGTGATTTCATTGAGATTAATTGGTTTCTAAAAGGGTTTTGAGTTCCTAAAATGATTCCAAGAGAAACTAGTAACTTATATACATTTAAATCATTTGATTATGTGATTCTATGAGGCTTATGTTTTGGTTCTGCTCTTGGTGTTTGGCCACTGTATAAATTCTGTTTTATGGTGTTAAAATGTGTAAAATTATGTTTGAGTGAAGCTAGGAACAATTTAGGGAAGTTAGGAATGAACAAGTTACTAAAAAGGATTTAAAATGAGAATTCTAGAACCCTTAGATGCACAAAATTTGTAATTCTATTCCAGCATAATTGGACTTAAGAATAATGGTTTATAATCAGTAGATATGTGAAGGAATCCCTCATAATTGGTTTATGAGTTATAGAGCCTTAGGCGAAGAGAACTTAGAAAGGGTCAAAGATTCTAGGAGGTAAAATAAGGCTGCCCAAAATTACTAGAGTTGTTTGGTTATGTCATAAATCACAAACCTTAGAGGAAATTATAGGTAATGATCCCTTAGGTGTTATAAAAATCCATAATGAAGGTTAAGATAATTGGAACACAAGTTTAAGACCCGTAAAGCCAAAGCATAAAACACCATGGGATAGGAGGTGTGATGTGAGCATGAGACCGAGTGAGTATACCCATAATTATGTGGATTTGTTATGTAACACCCTGAAAATTATTTAAAAATTAATTTGAGCTTTGTTATTCGTAATTTCAAAAATCTGATAATATAGCAATGATGAAGGTGGCCCAACGGACCTATAAAAAAAAAAATTTCAGGCTGGTGAATAGTAACTTTGCGGGCCACTGCCCGTCCTGCAGAAACCCTATATCCGGATTAGGAAATGCCCGAATTAAGAAAAGAGAGGGTTAAAGTTAGAAATAGTTAGGAATAAGGATTTTATACCTGAATTTAATTTTCAGGTAATATCGGTATATTAGGTATGGCGTTACCCGTAGGTGAGATTTTGTGCGATTTCTAATATCGAAAGATAGTTTAATCTTATAAAAGGATAATGTCTATCCTTTATATGCTAAGTGTAAGGCTAAGATTTAATCTTGCTTTACAAGAGTAAATCCTAGCCATTCATCATATTTTCTTTTTAAAGAATTATATTTCCTATTAGATAATTCTTACTACGTGATATCATAATACCATTAAAAACTATAAAACCTTATCACCTTGAGATGCATTCTCGGCCATGAACAAAAAAGGGGCAGCGACCTCCATTTTTTCTTTCAAGAGCTTAGAACTTGATTCAAACCTCAAAACACCTAACCTACACTTACTAAAACTTCAAACTTCCTTCACAAAACTTGTTCTACTCATCATAACCTACAAATCTAACCGGTTAGAATTTGAATCCATCACTTTTTCAAATTTGAGGGCACATAATCTAAGGTTAAAGGAAGGGTTTGGTGTTGTTGGGGAAGCTTTGAAGTAAAGCAAAAACATTATAGAGCATCCTTTGGAGTTAAGAGCCACAAACCTCTAAAAGTAGGGTTTTCTTGCCTTTTCTTTTTCAAATTTATTCTAGTGTGATCTGATTGAGCTAGGTCCAAAATTTCTTGTTATATTGGTTGATATTATGTTGATATTGATGTATGAATTTTGGTGGAGTGTTTGGATGATATTAAAAATCATTTTTGTCAAAAGGGGTTTTGCTCTAGGCTGCTGGATTTTCGGTTTTCCTCCTGGCAGTAATTGTTCATGAATTTTCTGGCATATTTTTGGGTATTTTCATGAGCTAGAAAAAACATATGTTGAAGCTAACATCCTAGGCTAGTTCCACAAATTTTCTTTGGCTCTGATTGTGACTCCTAATGCTCTAAGAAAATCAAGAACCGAAGTGGTTTCTATGCTGTCTGGATTAGTGGAACTGAAACTTGAATTTGTATAATCTTATTAACATAGCAAATGATTGAATTATCCTTTGAAATTTTTACAAGATATTGTCAACATCTCAAAGTATACCCGTGATTTTTATTTTGAACTGATTCAATCATTTGCTAGGGTTAAAAATTGTGAGAATCTAGTTCTAAACTTAGTATAAGGGGTCTTTGACCACTAAAATTGTTGAATTTTATTATCATAGTTAGAGAACTCTTTTACCCGAAATTTTTATGGAGCCTTGTGAACATATTGAAGTATCTCAGGGAATTTTCATAGCCTTTAAATTGATTGTTTAATTTGTGAAATAAATCATGCTCCGTAAGTCTGAATTCTACCAAATGCTGTCTTTGTCCTGGAAATGAATTAAACTCTTGATTTAAAAGTCAAATGATCTTTGGTTCAAGTATGATGTACATAAATGCATACTAGTGACATTAAAGATTGGTTTATGAGAAATGAATGAGAATTACTTGTGATTGATTGTATATATAAGCTTTAAGCTTGCGATGGTAAAAAAAAAGAAACGTGATAAATGAATGATATATATATTGGAAACATTATGACATTCAGAAACTATGCTAACACATATAGTAATGTGAGCTTGAGGATGATGTACATACTAAGTAAAGAATGAAGTCCCCTTTAGTTCGAAAAGGGCATGCAAAGGTCCCCTTTAGTCTATAAAAGGGCACGGGAAAGGTCTCCTGAATGTGTAAAGGGCACGAGAGAGGTCCCCTTTAGTTCAAAAGGGCAAGAAAAGGTCCCTTCGATGCACCAAGGGCACGTAAAGTTGAAAATGAATTATTATGATGTTGAGTAGTGTGACATATGTATGCTGAGTGATGGAGTATTTAAAATAAATCCACTTCAGAAGAATGACTTTTGAACTTTAAAATGAACCTTTGATATATGTTGCATGTTCACAATTTTACTAATAAACCGAAGTGGCTGGGACGATAATGATGGCATAAGTTTCATTATATGTTTTGGGGATGCCCTATTGAGAATTTTAGAATTCTCACCCCTATGTGTTTGTTTCCATGTCATCTCCAGGTTAATTCCAGAGAGTGAAGCCCTACAAGAAAGACTGAATTGGAATTCTGTAACTTAGTTGTGGAGACTCGTATCTATTGTACTTAGATATGTACATGTATCTAAATATAGTAAAGAACAAATATGTACTAAAGCTCATAGAAAAGCTTCCTTTTGTACTTGATATGTACTAAATAAATACTTTGTTTCCTTGTTATATATTTTGATAGAACCACGAGTTAGTTATTACACAATTCAATTGATTCTTGCTATAGATAATTAAGAAAGGTCCACTAATTAACAAGTAACAACTCTTGAGTACGATGTCATGGCTTGAGCATGATGTTATACTTGGGAGGATGTTACATGTCAATGAGACTATATGTGTATTTGTGGCATGTTGTTGTGATGATGTGTTATGCCATGTTTGAGATGCATGAGATTTCAAAATATGAAAGAGATTTATTTAATTGAGAAAGTTCCATGAGAATGATATGTGTGATTGAGTTATGTAGCATGACTCAAATTTGAGGAAGTTCGGAGTGTAGTCATTATGCTGCCAAATTTCCGTCAAATTTGAGGGACTTGAGAAAGTTTTTAAAAGAAAGATTTTATATGTGACATGCGAGACGCATTTCTCCTGCTACGGTGAGGAGAAAGGAAACCCGTGGAGGGTATGGTCGTGGGGGTCATACCGAAGTGGACAATGTCACTGGTCTTAACCAGATGATGCATTTCAGACTGAAACGTACTTCTCCTGCTACGGTGAGGAGAAGGTAAAACCGTGAGGGCATCGACATCAGCCTGCCAAAGCGGACAAAGTCACTGGTCTTAACCAGTTGATGCATTTCAGAGAAGGAAGAAAGCCTCGTGATGGGTGATTCCTTAGGTCCCCTGCCCATACTCTGGGAGTCGGGATTGTTATTTTTATGATTATGATTATGATTCGCTTATCAAGAAGATAAGTAAGAACTAGTGACCACTAGTTAAGGTATGAGCTCATAGCCTAGTATCAGGGGTTGGTTACTATTGTTTTAAAGATCATGATGTCACAAGTTTGAGAAATGAGAAAAGATGAGAAGTATCTTGCTTATGAAAGCAGAAGGTTAATCATGAGAAGTACATGCCACTTATATGTGATTTAATTGTTGATTATATGTTTTATTGTTGCAAGTATTGCCATGCATTCATGTGTTGGTATGCTATATACATGCATTAAGATTCATCATAAAAGACACGGACCTTGGATAATTACCTTTATGAAAACCTCATAACGAACCTTTGCATGTTTAACCATTTTATAATAAACCCAAGGTTCTTGGGGACGTGAACGATGACACTAGGATAGAGGATTTCCCTATTGAGATTCTTTAGCAAGATTCTAACCCTCTCTCTCTTTTTTCTTTCTGTTACGACTTCAGACCGCAATGGCATCGTTCGTGATCTTCGTTGACACCCGGTGTGGGAGGTGCACTACGATCCAGAGCATTAATCTTACCATTTCGAGGGTCGTTGTGTCATGGGCATTTTTGCATACATGGGACGCCCTTTTGCTTTTCCGGTCTCCGTTTCGTTTCACCCTGACCTTTCCCTATGGCGATGATTTGATCTTCGAGAGGACGTGACCCGTGACGAGCAGAACCGCCATGCCGACCATTGTCTTCGCGTGCGTGGTTACCCGAGTACGTCCCGCACCTGAGGCATTCGGAGACCGATCTCTCAGAGGATCCCCATTCTCATCCTTTTCGGAGGATCTGCCCTAGGTTCCATGGATGTAAAGGGCAGTGAGGATACGGTGACGCAGCGGAGGCTAGCTCGATGCCCGAGATGCGCCTAACCGTGGGAGGGAGTAGTCATGGCTTGGGATCGATTCTTTTGAGGGCTTTTCCATGTATTATTTGTTTTATGTTTCCTGTACTTTATATTTCATGTACTGCAAGCTCTGCCCATTCTTATTTGGGTATGACTTTATGTTATCACTTCAGCTATGTACTAAATTATGATAATTAATATTATGTTGGGTGTTTTCATGATTGAGGTGTTCTTGCTTGCTTTATATTGCATGATTTATTTATTCTGCTATTTTATGTTTCGCTCTTATTAATACGCGATGGCTCGCACTTTGTTTTACGTATTCCATTTCAAAAAAAAAAAATTATCTGTATTTTCCGCTAAGTAATTTTACAAATGAGCTTTAAAGGGAAGTAATAACTAATAATTAATCTTAATACGTCCTAGGCGTGTTAGGTTAAATATTAGGGTGTTACAAAGTCCATCATCATCATCACAAGGCTAAAAAGGCATCCTTGAAATGCCTCCATTTTCTAAAACTTTATCCAAGATACTTGGGCAAGTCTTTGAGCTCTAGGATAATTAAGTGATGGCATAAACTTAAACATGCTATGCACTTATTTTACTCTTAGAAAATAAAGTGAGTGCATAAAATAAACATGAGATGCAACCTCATTATTATCTTTAGGGATTAAGTGATGACTTGAAATATAAACATGAAATGCAAGCTTGGAAACTTAAACATGATAATGCAAGTTCATTTAGTTATTCTTGAGAGTTTAGTGATGGCATCAAAATAAACATGCTATGCAAGGCATAAACATAAACATGAATGCAAGTTCATTTTATCTTAACTAGAGCTCTTACAAGACTTTAAAGGAACATCACAACCTTAACCCAAATATGTACCTTAACAAAACATAAAGTGAGCTTTAGAGTTCTTAGCACCAAGTCTTTAAAGAAGCCTTTGGTTTGAACTTTATCATCAAGCTCAAGAAAATGGACACAAAGCTCAACACTTTGTCCAAACAAACATACAAAGAACTAAGTCATATTCTTTATTTTATTGCTCATGGGCTTCAATTTAGAGTAAAACTCTTAGAACGGTCGACCAACTTTAAGGTTGGCAAGGGTAAGCTTAGAGCTCTTTGAAATCATATTATTAATTTTCTTAACAAAACTTTTGTGATCTACTTAACATTTTTAGCAAACTTTGTTCCAACAAGGAAAAATGAAACCAAAAAACCTTTCAAGGAAAAAGGAAGAAACTGAAAATATAAACAAGAACAATAAAGGAAAACATAAGCATGTATGGTCCAAGACCAAGTTATTTCAAGCTTTAGAGGTTTCTCACATGACAACAACAAAGCTATTATCTTGAAACCTCATCATCAAGCCAAAGTTTTCCTCTTGGAAAGGCTCCAAGGCCGAAAAAGAAAAAGGAAGAAGAAAAGGGTTTTGAACCAAGAGAAAACTAGAACTTTTCTTGAAGAAAACAAGTAAAAACTTTGAAAACAAACCCCTACCTAAGGAAGTCTTTGAAAAGGATGAAAGAAAGCTTGATCCTTGAAGAAATGAGAAGACAAAATCTTCTCTTAAAGGTGGGTATGGATTCAGCCAAAGAGGAAGCTTAAGGAAGATGATTTTTCCTTGAGTTTCTAAGCTTGGAAATGGAAAGTTTGAGTGTTTAAGAGATGGTTTGAGGTGAGGGAGTGGTGGTTTATGGTTGTTTGAGGTGGTTTGTGGTGGTGGAAAGGTTCTTTGAGAGGAAGAAGATGATGAGTAAGATGAAGAGAACTTGGAGAGAAAATGCAAGAAAAAGCAAGAGAACTAAACTTGGCAAAGCTTCTAAAGTGTAACCAAGTTCTTCCAAGCTTGGTATTTATAGAAATTTGGCAACATGGAGGCTGCCAAGGGGGAGAAGGCCGACGGTCTTCATGGCCAAAAGGGAGAGGAAAATATCTCTTTGATTGGATGGGTTGGCATGGGCAAAGCATGGTTGAAAGCATGGCTAGGTATAGCTTGAGGTATGGTCTTTGAGTGAGAAATAAAACAACATGTGGCACTTCTTTGAGGCCATGTATTCGGCCAGATTTGCAGCCCAAAGGGGGAGGAGAAATTGTTCATGTAATTGTGGTTTAGTGATGTGTTTAGGTGTTTATTTGATTAAAGTTTTGATTAGGAGCTTGTGAGAAAGTGTTTAGGTGAGGTAAATGGCTAATTAAGGTTGTCAAGACTTGATTAGGAGGGTAATCTTACTAGATTAACAATTTAAAATCATTCTTTTAGTCAAATGAGGTATGGGCACAATTCCTTAATTTAAAGAATTGGAGAGAGAAAACACTATTAAAGATTCCGTGACTAGGAATCTTGAATCAAGGAATGTAATTAGAGTTTAACTAAGCAATCTTAGGTTCTAATTAACCTTGATAAATCATTTTGACTCTAGATTAATTATCGAAATAAATTAATCTTCGATTAGAGCCTAATATTGCCTAGGTTTGCTTAACTACGTCATTAGGCTAACTGTCACTGTTCTAGGGGCAAAATGGTAATTTTGCACTAAAACTGGGACCTTTAGCAACTAAACATCAAATACCACTCAAAAACATCATTCCAAACTTCCTGGAAAAGTTTCGGGCTCAAATGGCACCTTTACCTTCGTAAAACGCTAGGGTATTTTGGTCATTGAGCCGAAAGTTTAAAAATGAGATTTTCACCTCAGATATCAAACATAACAGATATAATCCCCTTCAAACATTGAGTTGACCCATTGACTCCTGGTAACTTCCTCAAATTCCCGACAAAAATGACCTTAGGGGTATTTTGGTCATTTGTACTCAAACAGAAAAAAATTGAGGCGTTACAGAAAGTACATGCCACTTATATGAGAAATAGTTCTTGATGAGATGTTTTATTGGTTTGCTGCATAAAGTATTGCCATGCATCCATGTTCTGCTATGCCATACATGCATTAAGATTCATCATAAAAGACACGGGCCTTGGATAATTACTTTTATGAAAACCTAACAATGAACCTTTGCATGTATAACCTTTTTATAATAAACCCAAGGTTCCTAGGGATGTAAACGATGACACTAGGATAGGAGGTTTCCCTAGTAAGATTCTTTAGCAAGATTCTCACCCCTTTTATCTTCTTTCCTGTTACGTCTTCAGATTCGATGGCGTCGTTTGTGATTTTTGTTGATACGCCCATGTGGGAGGTGCATTACAATCCAAATCATCAGTCTTATCATTTCGAGGGTCATTGTGCCATGCATATTTTTGTATACATGGGACGTCCATTTGTATTTCCGGTCTCCAGCTTCGTTTTACCCGACCTCTCCCTACGGCGATGATTTGATCTTCGAGAGGACGCGACCTTGCGACGAGGAGCCGTGCCTAACCTTCGTCTTCAGCGGTGCATGACTATCCAGAGTACGTGCCTCTCATACCTCGTTGTGGGAGGACCCGTAAGATTCTCCGGCTGACCCCTTTCGGAGGATTCCGCCCTTCGGTGCCTTTGGCCACGATAGGGTAGCGAGAACAAGGTCTCTAGCCGAGGCTTGTGAGGCATGTACGTCAGCCAAGAGGCGCCCTCGTTGAGGAGGCCATGCCATTCCGCCGATCCGCATGCCCACGCTCCCTCTTTGTTGGGCCACATTCGAGGAGCTTCGCAGTTTGAGGGCTACGTTTCCCGACCAAGGATTAGCATCATCAGGAGGCTTTAAAGGGAGGGTTTGTTTTTAGCCAGTTGTATCTTTTGGGGCTTTCCATGTATTAGCGTTTATGTTTTCCTATATTTTATGCTCCTTGTACTACAAGCTCTACCCATTTATAGGGGTATAACTTTATGTCTTTTTATATTTCAGTTGATGTACTAAAACTATGTGATTTAATATACTATGGTGTTTGCCTTTACAAATGGGTGTGACCTTTATTGCTTTCGATTGTATATTTATTTCTCCTTTACGTGTAGCCCGTGTTGGTAGTACGATGGCTCGTATTTTGTTTTACATATTTCAAAAAAAAAATTTACCTGTATTTTCCACTAAGTAATTTTACCAACTAATTTTAAAAGGGAAGTAATAACTAATAGTTAATCTTAATACGTCATAGGCGTATTGGGTTAAATATTAGGGTGTTACAATTTTGAGAGTCTTTTTTTTAAGGCATGATATAGATATAATACAAAATGCTTCATTCCCTTAGGTGACTGAAATCAAAACTATTTTATTTCAAATAAGGTTTCTGAAGATAATTAGAATATTTTCTAAGAGGTATTAAAGCAATTTTGAGGACAAAAAAAGATGTAATTATTTAAGCTTTTTGAATAAATACAGCTTGATTTTTAGTCATTTTGACTTTTTTGAAAATATTCATGTTTGAAAAGAGCGAGTAACACTTGTGATATTTTCTCTTGATCTTGAAATCATACCCCACACATCTTTATCCAAATGAATTTTCGAAACGCAATGCAGTTTTTTGTGCATAAAAACATGTTACATATAGACTTTGCACTCAAATGAAGTTTCTGAAGCTTAAAAACAAATTGATCATGTTGTGTAAGAGTATATGTATCAGAGCTTATGAGATATATAAGAAGACTTTATATTTGCATATAGAGTATATATTATTTTATCAGAAAAACTCCAAGATCATGTATTAGAGAAAACATATCAGAGCATGATAAATATATGTCAGAGCTATGTATATCTTAGAGCATTTATCAAATATGTCCTAAAGCTGATCTTATAGATAAAACATAGCATATGATTGATGTAGCTAAAAATATTAAAGCGTGCTAAGAATCAGAGCATATGAGAATAAGTGCTCAAGACTTGTATAGCATACACCATAAGCAAGATATATGATTGGCTATTTTCTCAAGATATATCATAGCATAAATATGTATAAGAGCTTGAAACCCTAATAGCAAAGGAACTTGAGAAGGATAAGTATCATATATGCATCAAAAAGATAAATGCTCAGATATCAGAGCAATAATAAAAAGAAAGAACATTATTCAAGTAACAAAAAAAAAATGCAAATGCTAATAGAAAAAAAAATTTCTTTGGGCTCACCCTTAGCTACCCCCCTTAATTCCTAGTACAAGATTTGTTGACTCTTCTTATCTTCTTCCCCTTTTGTCATCACAAAAAGAGGTGTTCTAGAACATAGATGACACCATTATCAACGCTTCGCCTTACTTCTCGGAGGATCTCCAACAACAATGCCTCAGTTCTGCTTGGCTGAGTGTTTTGAAGATTTCAAAGCAGTATTGCCTTATGTCTTCGAAGTTGAGCGCCATGCTCTATGTTGGAAGTTTCAACCTGATCCAACCTTGAGGCCATATCCCTTTAATTCTGGAGAAGAAGTTGGACCTGATAAGAACTTGTTGAAGGATCGATGAAGGCTGGTATGGTAAGTGGATAGTTGGTGTGGATGGAGCAGCCTTGGGTGTAGGCTCATGTATTTCCAAGGGTACAGTATCCCAGACTCTAATTAGTTAATCTCAGGATTAGCATGTAGAGCAGGTAGTGGAGAGAAAGGAATTTCAGTATTAGTGGCAGCAAGAATAGAAGTAAGAGTAGAACCAAGAACAGGAACCAAGGTAGAAGTAGTAGCTTCTTCAGTTTGAGGAGCACTTGTTTCTGAGGTCATATCCTCTTCCACTTCCACTAGAGTTATTCTTATGAAAGGAGGAGATTGAGGTACCATCAGAATTATTGCATTTCCTAGTTCTTCAGCTTCCTTAGCTGGCTCTTCAATAATGGGCTCCACAACTGGTTCTTCAATAATTGGCTCCTGAGTAGAAAATAACTCATTCAGATTGGCCTTTTCATTTTGATACAGACTTTCATCTTCTTCAGCTGATGATGCTTCTTCCTTTTCTTCTTCTTCTTCATCTAATTCATTTTCTTCAGAAGAGTTAGTGAAGATAACCTTATAACCTGCTTATTGATATCTTGTAATCTCTTTTAGAAGCATAGGGATCCTTGTGTCATGCTTAGGAACATTTTTAAGCTTGAGCTCAATATCTCTTCTTCTAATGGTTCCTACTAGTTTACCATGCATCTTTTTTTAACCCTTTTTGCATCTCATTATCTGAATCTAAAGAGTCATCGTTAGTTTCTGAAGGAGCCTGGCATTTGTGGTTCTTATTTTTGTATCATTTCTTATCTCCTCTTTATTTTTCTCTCTATTCAAAGGAGCTTTAATAGATTCTTCTTCCTCTAAGTTTTCAGGCTCACTCTTGATGAGGTTTACCTTCTTTTTCCTTATGCTCTTGTCTTCTCAGACTAGTTTTCTTTAAAGATCTTTTGGCTGAGCCCTTTGTTCTAGGACTATACCATGTTGCACCAGGCTCAAAGATCGTAGGCTTTCTTCTTGATGTCCTAAATGAAAGGTGAGAATATAGTACCCTCCATGTATTAAAACTATTCCTTCACAAGAAGAAAGCGTATGTGTTGGAATAATCTAGTCAGTAGCATGCCATACGGTACTCTAGTTGTTCTTTTTTCTTTGGTGATTGCACTGAGCATATAATCCATGATAAGCCTTGGCAAATTCACCTTTTTCTTAGATAGTAGCCAATATAAGAGCATGCAATCTATGCTTACTAGCACATTTGTGCTTCCTAGTGAAGGCAGGATGGAGAATTGTACCAGTGTACACTTTTCTTGCTCTTACACTAAGCATAATAGTAGTGATTTCACTAGGTTTGTGATTAATAGAGTTGGTTAGGTACCTTGACACATCTCCTTCATTGATCCCTAAAGAGCGAACCTAATTAGGTGAGGAGGAATAGATGAGCCTTCATAAGGTGCCTTGATAATCTTTGATAGTTTAGAAGGGTTGACCTTTATGGCAATCTCAAATCAATATCTTTAGCAAAGAGTTTAGGATGCCCTTTAGTTGTGAGTAGAAAGCCATTACCAACCCTAGAAAGATTATGTCATTGATTTCTATGTATTTTTCCTATCCTTGAAAGGAGAAGACCTTGTTAAGAATGGATACATATTCATGAAGCTCTTTCCTTAACATCTTCCTCAGGGCCATTTTTCTCATAGAAAAGTTCCTCACATAATGATCTTGCATATTTGGATCATCATACATATGAAAGGGTGCTCTCTTATAAAAGGAACAATCAAGTTCCTTTCCTTCAACCATCGTAAAGTCACATATGAGGGGGTTGAATGAAGAAGGTTGAGGGTTTGAAGGTGGTACCATTCCAGAAAAGATTTGTATGATAGGAGAACATGAAGCGGTTAAGATTTCTTCGAGTGTTTGATGTTAAAGATGAGGGAGTAAGGCATGATGTGTAAGGAGTGGGGAGTTATTTAAGTGATGGACCATAAAGATTGAAGGTGAGGTAACGTGAGAGAAAAACTCAAAAAGAGTTGGAATTGTCCTGCCTTTTCATTCCTTCCAAAAAAAAGTGGTTTCTGAAACTTGAAACTACTTTCTGAACCTTGTCTATTTTTGACCTATCGAGATGACATGTATTCTCATATCCTATTCATCTTTAGATTCTGAAACCTCATGAGACCATATCACCTATTTTCTGACCATCTGTTCTTCTTTTTGACCATGTATATTGACTTTTTGATCTTGTAACTGATTCTCTGGTCTTCCAACTGATCTTCTATTCTTGTAAATTGATTGTCTTTGTTTGGGCTTCAATTTAAAGCCATGAAGGGGAAAGTCTAGAGATGGTTATATAGGTAAGAAAGCGCACGAGGGGGGTTAAATCGTGCTTGCCTTTTTTTTCCCTATTTGTCTTCTGAAAAGTTTACTCAAGATTTTATCAAGCTATGATCTTGAATACAATGGAAACAACATTAGTGACTTCAGAAAGTAAACTTTTTGAACTAATATAAAATAAACACATGAAAGAAAGTTTCCAGAACTAAACAGTAAATAAATCAAATACAAAAATAAAATAAGAGATGAATGAGAAAAGAGATATTGCTCGAGAGTTTTTATATTGGTTCAACCAACCTACATCCAGTTCTTAACAACCATTGAGTTCTACTAAACCTTTTCTCACCAGAGAAAGAACAAGGATAGTCTTTACAATAGCCTTCCTAAGCTCTCACTAGTGACGTAGACAACCCTTACTGTCACAAACTAAGTAGTTATTTACTAACCTCTTCAAGCTGAATCACATAGTCTTTGACCAACCTCTCCAACTAAATCGAGACTAGTAAAACACCTTTATTATCATGTTGCAAGTAATCTTTAACTAGCCTCTCCAAGCTAAGCTCACACCGATCATTACTAGATCAAGGATATAAATGTTGGTGTTTAGGTTTGCAACTCAAACTAACCTACACTCAAGTTTCTTTAAGATTTACAAAGAAAATCAAAGAAACACTTGAATGACTTCTTTCTAAGAATTCTTCTTTAGAAGAATGTATGAACACTTAAGGAATGTAGAAAGAAGATTTTTACAACCAAAGGAAATGATTACTAGATGTTATGAACTTTACAATCAGATAAGGAAAAATTTTCACAGAGTTTTGTTCTCTGTGACGTGTAATGCCCGATTTTTTTTTCCATGTGCAAATGATCGAAATGCCCTGAAATCATTTTACCCGAAAAATGAGGATCGCCGATCCGCCCATCCTCAAGGGGATGTTTTGATGGTGATAGGGGATTATATGTGTGATGTGTGGTAATAGAGCAGAAGAATCTCATTTTTGAGTTCGACGCGTGAAATTACCAAAACACCCCTGTGTTGTCATCGTTTTATGTGCCGATTGAACCTGACTTTACCAAACGGTTTTAAATGATGATTTTAAGTGAAGTTTAACAACAGGTTAAGCCCAGGTAGCCCCGAGCATTTAGTGCAAAATTACCATTTTGCCCCTAGAATAGTGTACAGTGAGCCTAATGACGTAATTAAGCAAACCTAAGCAATATTAGGCTCTAATCGAAGATTAATTTATTTCGATAATTAATCTCAAGTCAAAATAATTTATTAAGGTTAATTAGAACCTAAGATTGCTTAGTTAAACTCTAATTACATTCTTTGATTCAAGATTCCTAGTCATGGAATCTTGAATAGTGTTTCTCTCTCCAATTTCTTAAATTAAGGAATTGTGCCCATACCTCATTTGACTAAAAGAATGATTTTAAATTGTTAATCTAGCAAGATCACTCCCCTAATCAAGTCTTGGCAACCTTAATTAGCCATTACCTCACCTAAACACTTTCTTACAAACTCCTAATCAAAACCTTAATCAAAGAAACACCTAAACACATCATTAAACCACAATTACATGGACAAATCATCCTTCCCCCTTGGCTGGAAATTCTGGCCGAATTCATCCTCCCTTAAATTCATCACATGTTGATTTTGTTTCACTCAAAGACCATACCTCAAGCCATGCTTTGAACCATACCTAGCCATGCTTTCAACTATGCCTATGAATGACAAGTTTTTGAAGATATTTTCCTCCCCTTTGGCATGAAGAAACCGTCAGCCTCCTCCTCCCAAATCAGCCTCCATTGCTTCATTTTTCTATAAATACCAAGCCTTGAAGAACTTGGTTGCACTTTAGAAGCTTTGCCAAGTTTAGTTGTCTTGTCTTGAAAGAAACCTTTACACCACCACAAATCACCACAAACAACCATAAATCACCACTCCCTCACCTCAAACCACCTCTCAAACACTTATTCTTTCCATTTCTAAGCTTGCTTCCTCAAGGAAAAATCATCTTCCTTGAGTTCCTTGCTTGGCCGAATCTTCCTCCTCATTCAAGAGAAGATTTTTGTCTTCTCATTTCTTTGAAGACTCAAGCTTCCTTCATTTCTTTCAAGACTTCCTTAGGTAGGGGTTTTGTTTCAAAGTTTTTACTTGTTTTCTTCAAGAAAGGTTCTAGTTTTCTCTTGGTTTTTCAAGCCTTTGCTCCTATTTTCTTTTTTGGCCATGAGGCCTTTTCATGAGAAAAACTTTAGCTTGATGATGAGGTTTTAAGATAATGGTCTTGTGATGCCATGTGAGAAACCTCTAAAGCTTGAAAAACTTGGTCTTGGACCATACATGCTCTTGGTTTCTTTCCTTTTTCTTTACTTAAAGTTTTGATTTTTCTTTCCTTTTCCCTTAATGGTTTCGGTTTCCCTTTCCTTTATTTGAACAAAGTTTGTTAAAAATATTAAGTAGATACAAAAGTTTTGTTAAGAAAATTAATCATATGTTTTCAAAGAGCTCTAAGCTTACCCTTGCCAACCTTAAAGTTGGTCGACCGTTCTAAGAGTTCTACTCTAGATTGAAGCTCATGAGCAATAAAATAAAGAATATGACTTAGTTCTTAGCATGTTTGTTGAGCTTTGTGTCCATTTTCTTGAGCTTGATGATGAAGTTCAAAACCAAAGGCTTCTTTGAAGACTTGGTGCTAAGAACTCTAAAGCTCACTTTATGTTGTTAAGATACATGTTGGGTTAAGGTTGTAATGTTCCTCTAAAGTCTTGTAAGAGCTCTAGTTAAGATAAAAGGAGTTGCATTCATGTTTATGTTTATGCCTTGCATAGCATGTTTATTTTGATGCCATCACTAAGCTCTCAAGAATAACTAAATGAACTTGCATTATCATGTTTAAGTTTCCAAGCTTGCATTTCATGTTTATATTTGAAGTCATCACTTAATCTTTAAAGATAATAATGAGGTTGCATCTCATATTTATTTTATGCTCTCACTTTATTTTATAATGAAGAGTAAAACAAGTGCATAGCATGTTTAAGTTTATGCCATCACTTAATTGTCCTAGAGCTCAAAGACTTGCCCAAGTATCTTGCATAAAATTTTAGAAAATGGAGGCATTTCAAGAATGCCATTTTGGCCTTGTGATGATGATAGTGGACTTGAGATGAGTTCATCTAATCATAAGTGTCCATAGCCTAAGCTTTGGAATTTTTCTAAGCTTATGAGTACTTAAAGAACACTATGAACAAGGTTTCATGTTTTAAATCTATTTTTATGAACAAGTAATTTAGCTACTGACCTCACCAATATTTATATGATTTTAAAGAGATTAATTGGTTTCTAAAAGAGTTTTGAGTTCCTAAAATCATTCCAAGAGAAAGCTAGTAACTTATATGCCTTTAAATCATGAAATTATGTGATTACATGAGTTTTACATTTTGGTTCTGCCCTTGGTGTTTGGCCACTATATAAATTCTGTTTTGTGGTCTTAAGATGTGTAATTTCATGTTTGAGTGAAGTAAGGAATGATTTAGGAAAGTTAGGAAAGAACAAGTAACTAGAAAAGACTTAAAATGAGAATTCTAGAACACCTAGATGCAAGAATGGTAAATTCTGTTCCAGCATAATTGAACTTAAGGAAAATGGTTTATAATTAGTGGATATGTGTAGGAGTCCCTAATAATTGGTTTAGGAATTGATTATAGAGCCTTAGGCGAAGACGGATCTTAGAAAGGGTCTAAAATGGAGATTCTAGGACCCCATAAGCTTATGATAATTTTTTGCCTAAGTTATGTAAGGCTGTTTGGATATGATAGTAGGCTTGAATATTAGAGAGAATTCAAGGTTATGATCCCTTAGGTGTGATAATGATCCATAATGAAAGCTAGGATAATTAGAACATAAGTTTAAGACCCGTAAGGGCCAAAGCATAAGACACCATGAGATAGGAGGTGTGATGTGAGAATGACACCAAGTGGGGATGCTCGTGATAAATGTGAATATTTTAAATGCTATGAGTATGAGAATGTATGGATGGGTGGCATGTTGCTATGATAATATGGTATGTTATACTTAAAATGCATGAGAATGTGAGACATAAATAGAGGATATGTTATATGATGTTCTATGGTTGTATGCTCATGTTGCATCCATACAAGATATGATAAAGTGGAAATGATCCCATTATGACTTCCCAAGTTAAGGGTTGTACGGGTGATCCAAGAAAAAGATATGTTAATGAGGAAATGATCCCATTATGACTTCCCGAGTTAAGGGTTGTGGAGATATGTTAATGAGGAAATGATCCCATTATGACTTCTCGAGTTAAGGGTTGTACGGATGATCCAGAAAGATATGTGATTCCCCTCTTTTTTTCCTGGATGAATCTAGCGACGGCTAGTTAGGATGAGCTCATTCCTAGGCGATGGGTGTATTTGGAGTTTTGGTGGCTATGTGAAAATCGGGGTGGCATGTTGGATGGATTTTGGTGGCTACGATGAGGGTGGAAAGTGGAAAAGTTAAGAAAGGAACTCGAGGAGTTCAATTATGATAAAGTAAAAGACATACATGTATATGTTTCATGGTTGTTCCCTTGGTGCTTATGATCAAGTGATATATGTTGAGTACATGAATTGTAATGCTTAAGCATTGCCATGCATACATAAAATATCTGCTGCATTCATACCATCAAGACTTATGCTAAAAGAAACCCACTTCGGATAATAGGATTTGAGAAATTAAAACTAAACCTATGCATGAACACCTTTTTCATAATGAAACCAAAGTGGCTTGGGCAATGACGATGATACTTGTGTTAGAGTCGAGGAGCCCTAGAGAATCTTGTATAAGTATTCTCACCCCTTTTGTTTTCCCTCTGTGTCGTCTCCAGACGTAATGATGCGGATGTTCGTGATCTTTCTTAAAGCGCGGGCGTAGGAACCACGTCATCTAGACAGATCAGAGGGTAAGCGGAAGCATGAAGACTAGTCTAGCCTCGTTAACATTTGGTTTTGTGTTAGTTAAAGTTGTTTGGTGTAATTGATACCCCTAGGTGTCCTTATATTTATAAGGACATCGTTGTTATGTTATGATTATGTTATATGTAACATCCTAGTTTTCTTTAGATATTAATTGAGGAAAACTTAATAGGAATATTAGAATTCTGAGAGGAACAATTGTGATGAGAATGACTCCATGAGGGAGTACAAAAAAAAAAAAACGTGCATAGTACTTCAGGCCAGGCCTCCGGACAGCCAAACTGGGATTCAGGACCGAGGTGCCCGAAGTTAAGAAAATATGAGAATAAGATTAGGAATGTGTGGGAACGATAATTTTATACCTAGAATTAAATTTCAGGTAATATCGGTTAGATCGGGTACGGTGTTTACCCGTTCGGTGAGATTTCGGTGTGTGGTTTTTAACAGAAGACATTTCCATCACTACAACTAAATAATATCCCCCAAATTAAGACAAGTGGAAGGCTAGGATTTAATCTTGGAATCCAAGATCAAATCCTAGCCATCCATCATAGCCTAGTCACCAAATCCATCATGATTTCTTTTACAAATATCTTGCCTTGTATTTAATACAAGCCTAGTCACCCACCTTCCTCCCAAAGCCATCCTCATTCTCGGCCATTCCAAGGAGAAATCAGAGCTTGGAAGTCCTCCATAGCCAAGAGCTTCACCTTGTGTTCATCTCACAAAAACCCTAGCTTAGAATCATCAAAACCCAAATCTTCCTTCACAAAAATTGATCTACACTTCCACCTCTACAATTATAACCGATTGAAATTTCAAGAACCCCATCCTTCTTGCACATCCATCAGTGATCAGAGGAGGGTTTGAGGTTGTGTGGGGAGTTTTGGTTGTGAAGAAATCCCACCTTGAAGCAAGCTAGAGATAGAGACTTTGAACCTTCAAGAGTAGGGTTTTCTTGCCTTTCTTGTGGAATTTTTCAATTCTGTTTTGGCTTGCCCTAATTCTGAAAATTTTAATGATACTGATGGTTAACATATTGATATTGATGTATGAATTTTTGTGTTGTGTTTGGATGGTTTTAAAATGGGTTTTCTCTCAAGTGAAATTGGAACTAGGTTGCTGGACTGATTTCTGTTCTCTAATCAGAATTTTCACGAATTTTCTGGAAATTTTGTGGGTGGTTTCATGAGCCATGAAAATTATATGTTGTAGTTAACCTCTTATACTAAACATACGAATTTTCTTAGGGGTTAATTCTAAGGTTTGATGCCTCAAAAAAATTAGGAACCGAATTGTAACTGTTGCTATCTAAATTGTTGAGACTGAAGTAACAAACTTGCCTGAATTTTTAATCATAGTAATTGATTGAGATAGCTCCTGAAATTTTTACACAAGACTAATAACATGTTGAAATACCTCTGTGAATTTTCTTGTACCTTGATTCCATCAAATTCTAGGGTTAAATATTCTGAGAACACAAGTCTGGACTATGAATTTGTGACTTCTGACCACCAGATTTGCCTATTTTATTGAAGTGGTTATATAACTCTGATTGCCCTGAAATTTTTACAGGTTGTTTTAGACACATTGAAGTTTCACGTGAAATTTTCTTTAAGGTTGGAATGGTTGTTTGGTAGGGTAAGCCTGGAACTTCAATTCTGCCAGGATAATGAGATGTGGAAATGGCTGAAATTCTATGATAGTATGTGCATATCTTACGTGTATGTTTGAGACATATGGGAAAAGAAACAAGGCTTAAAAAGAATTGAGAGGGAAGGAAAAAGAAGGACTTCCCTAGAAAAGTTATGAGTCGATAGACGTGTCGCTAGGCATAGACCCTGAGTGATCCGGAAATGGAAAAAAATGAAGTTCGGTGATCTCAATAAGAATGAGCTCATGTCCTAGCAGTCTATGGTCCTCTGTGAAATTGTGAATTGTGAATGTATCTCTCTGAGAATAAGCCTTCCCTATGTTGAGAAAATTGAGAAAGACATGAGAAATGGAGTTTCTGATTGTGCATATTATTGCTTGATTGATTATTGTGATACTATCCTTAGTTCCCGGCCTACGGGTTTTCAAGATTTCTGTGTATGTGTTTGTATGAATATTGTATATGCATGAATTGCTTATCCCTACTGTATATAGTATATGGGAAACTACCCTCCTGAGAATTTTATATTATTCTCACCTTGAGTTGTATGTATTATATTGTTCAGATTCGAGATGTCGTCCCTAGTGTTTTTCTGATTCGCCACAATGGGTGTGGCAATATGATCCCGCATTGGACTGCATGTACGCCGTTGGTTATTCCCAGTTTCTATCTACATGTTCTTTGATCGCTCCTTCAGGACTTCGGTCTTTGCCGCGGACTTCGACCGCTTTTCCTTATGACGGTGTGCCCCTTCACATGGCCCATCCTGGAGTGTTTGAGATTCCCCTCGCTCCACCCGTATATCCGAGACGCACCCATTTCGTCATCCTCCTCATCTAACTCAGATCCCTGAGGACCCCGTGCCCTGGAGGAGAGGTCATCGCCCCGATGGCCAATGGCTTCCTGCACGAGAGAGACCTCCAGAGACGGATGCATTGTACATAGGAATAGGATAGTGTTAGGACCTTACCTACCTAAGACTGATGTACTTTTGGTTTTCTTTTGCTCTGTTGTATATGTGCATATGCCGTTTTGTCAGGGTGTTTGAGTAGGTTAGGTATCAGGTAGGGGGATTAGCCTTGTTCGCATCGAGTCCTGACTTTTGGGGTCATTTTGTTGGTCTTGCCCTTATGATGTATATATATAGTGACTGCAACATTATGCCCCTATATGTAAATCTCGTTATGATAGTATATGTATTGCGACATTTCGTGTCATCGATTATTTCAACTAGTATAGATCCCGAACTTGCCAGAATACTCTGCTAATTACTATGTCCATACTCGGGTAAAGGTGGTAATTTGGAGGGTGTTACATTATACTACTATAATTTATGTTGTGATTATTCTATGGTTTATTCATGGTTGTTATGATGATGTATATCTAGTTGTTATGTTTTACATTTAATAGTCAGGATCTATGTGCATGCGCGGCTCGTATTTTAAGTCTTAAATTCAAAAAGAAAAAAATTCAGTCATATTTTTAATACTCATATTTTAAAGAAAAGTAAGTCAAGATCTGAAACAAAGGCGTAACAACTAATAACTAACCGAATGTGACTCGAGCGTATAAGGTTAAGAGTTAGGGTGTTACACAGCATCAATCTCCTTTTCACTTGAGCATAACATCTTTATTTATAGATGGTCTTCCTTATGACCATTGTCTTTGATCAAATCTCCAAGTGACATGTGTTGATCATCCATTTGTATCTTGGAAAAAGGTCTAGAAAAGTAGCCTATCTTTTTGTCAAGCTCAGAAGCCATTGTAGGATTGAGGTTTCTAATGCTACTTCAAAATTACTCTTACTTTCTAAACGTGGTTTCTGGACTCTTTCTTCTAGAAGCTGAGGTAGTTGACCACGTGGTAAAAGAGATGACATGCCAATTCAGTCATTGGGTTTTGACTTTTGAAATTCAAATTTGAATTTAGCAAATTCCCTCCATTTCTTGTAGAGCGCACAGGATCACTATAAGTGAGCTTTTTGACATGCGGTATCATTTCCTTGATGATTCTTAGGTCTTCTTATCTTCAATCATGGCTTGTTGATGAATAAAACATTGCGATTATGATGATTGAAGATAGTAGAACACTTTGGCTTCAATGTTTGATGGATATCTTCATTTCAAGTGTACTTTCTGAAGTCCTGCCTACTTTTAAAGTCCTAAATCTTGGTTTCTTATACTGATTACTTTTCTTCAAATTGTTAGGCATTTTAAGCTCGTATTTGGACATAATTATCACTTTCATTTTGTTCATATCTCTTAAAACAAGATAAAGAATGCTTGCACATGTAAAGTGAAATTATTCTCGCTTAAATAAGCCTTATTATGCCAACGATAAACCTTTGCTGTTCCAAGAAACTCAAGATAAACATTAGTTATTCTTCAAATTATTTTCTTTAGATTGGTTTTGTTGTCATTCAAAACATATTTCCTTAAAGCTTTCTGAAGGGTTATGGAGCTAAAGTTTATGAATTTAAAAACTTTTAGGTTCAAAAGCCTTTTCAAAACATAAAAGCTATCGTCAGCCAATGGTTTTGTGAATATATTAGACACTTGATCTTTAGTATTCACAAACATCAACTCAACATCCCCTTTTTGAACATGATCTCGAATAAAATAATGTTTAACATCAATGTGCTTGGATCTAGAGTATTGGATAGGATTTTTAGCAAGATTTATAGTACTAGTATTATCACATAAGATAGGGACTATGCAACCCTAGTGAACAAGTGCCGACGTGCAGAGAACTCCAACAAGAAGCTAGCAATGGCCAAATTTGCTAAGGACATTTCTAATGAGAGACTAGCACTTAAAGACCGAGGTTATGAGGAGGCCCCGTCCCAAAGAAGGTTCAATCCAACTTGCACGAGGATAAACAACAACAACGATTACCCATGAGACAAGATTGCCCAAAATGTGGGAAGAACCATGAAGGTAGACCTTGTAGGGCTGGACAATACGTATGCTACCGTTGTGGAAAGCCAGGGCATAAGATTTGGGAGTGTCCAGAGATGTACACCAAACCTGAACCCACCTCACAGAGCACTAGGAGTTAAGCAGACCTCGCGACCTGATAATTTAATTCGAGGTAGGAACGTTTAGGCTTTAATCATTATCTTTTGTTTGCCTGTATAAATTCCTTGTTTGACGTATGAATTTGTTTTTTTGAAATTGTTTTCAAAGGAATTTTGGGGCAAAATTCTTTTCAAGGTGGGTGGTAATGTAACACCCTAAATGTATATATATGTATATATAATTTAAAAATTAATTTAAGCTTTATTAGTTGGAATTTTAAAATTCCAACGTATAAATGATGAGAATGATTCAACGATTCTATAAAAAAAATGTGAATAGTATTTTGCGGGCCCTAAGGCTCGCTTGGATAGCTGGAACCCTGGATTAGGGACCCATATGCTGAAATTAGGAAAATATGGGAATGAGGTTAGAAATACTTAGAAATGAAAATTTCATACTTAGAATTAATTTTCGGGTATATCGGATTACCCGGTATGGTATTTCACCCGTTGAAATTTCGATGTGCGATTTTTAACACCGAAAGCAAATTTAACCTTTACAAAATGATTAACCTTATATTTTTACATTACATGAATGGCTAAGATTCAATTTTGTAATTCAAAATTGAATCATAGCCATCCTTTTTATCTTTAAAAATTAGAAACTATCCTAATCTATTACTCAACATTATGACATCATCACCAATTATAAGATAAACTTGAATTCAAGCTTCTCCAAGAAGCTAGAGCTTCGGCCATTTCAGAAGGAAAAAGGCAGCAGCTGGTCCTCCATAGCCAAGAGCTTGAGTTTGCTTCCAAAATCCAAAAACCCTAGCTTAGAACCATCAAAATCTAATCTTTCCTTCACCAAAATTGATCTACACTTCAATCTCTACCCATCTAACTGATTAGAACTTCAAAACCTCATCATATTCACCTCATCCATCACTTATCAGAGGAGGGTTTGAAGGTGTTTTGGGAGTCTTGGAGTGAAGGACTCTCATCTTGGAGCAAGCTAGAGACAAAGAGAGACTAGCCTTCAAGAGTAGGGTTTTCTATGGTCTTTTCTCTTGAAATTTTTACTGATCTGTTTTGCTTGGTTTTATTCCAAAATTTTCATTTTATTTGGTTGATGTTATATTGTTATTGATGTGTGAATTTTGGTGATGGGCTTGGATGGTGTTAAAAATGAGTTTCCACCAAAAGAATTTTGAACTAGGCTGCGGATTTCAAGCTGTCCTGCAAGTAGAATTGATACCCGAATTTTCTGACATATTTGTGGGTGGTTTCATGACCTAAACAAATTATATGTTGTAGTTGACATCTTAAAATAACTATATGAATTTTCTTGGGTGTTAATTTTAATGTTTGATGCCTCAGAAAAATCAGAAACCAAAATGAGGCAGATGTTGTCCTGATTATTGAAACTGAAGCAATAAAGTTGTCTGATTTTATTAACATAGCAAATGATTGAACTAGCCCTTGAAATTTTTACACGAAGTTAGTAACATATTGAAATATCACTGTGAATTTTATTGTGCATTGGTTCAATCATTTGCTAGGGTGAGAAATTATGAGAACTCTAGTCTAAGCTGTGAATTGGTGGTCCCTGACCACTGAATTTGTACAATTTATGGAAGGAGTTAGAGAGCTCCGTTTGTATTGAAATTTTTATGGGACTTTGTGGACACATTGAAGTGTCTTGGGTAATTTTTATAGCTTCTGAATTGATTGTTTGAAGGGCAACATAATTCGTGTTACAATGGAGTAAAATCTGCCATTATGCTGGAAATGGAACAATGCTTTGAATTGATGAAGTAATGGAATTTTTGGTTCTAGAATGACATGAGTACTTGATGTTACCTTTTTGGCTGTATGTCTTGTGACATATGAATGCATACTAGATAATTTAAAAGATTGATTTATAAGATACAAATGAGAATTTCGTTGTGAATGGATGCATGTATGTGTTTTATGCATGCAGTGAATGATGTACTGAATTAAATTCTATGATCACAAGAAACTTGAGATCCTCTTGACTTGTTAAGGGCAAATAATGAAATATGAGATCCTTTTTGACTTGTCAAGGGCAAATAATGACATATTAGATCCTTTTGACTTGTCAAAGGCAAATGGAGTGGATTGAGATCCTTTTGGCTTGTCGAAGGCAAATAGAGCAGGATGTGATACTTTTGATTCATCAAGGGAAATCAAAGATGAATTTCATTACATTGGGCATATACATATTTGTGTATGTTGGTTCTTCTTGGTTGCCATAACTTACTATGAGTATGAGCTGATGGTAGAGGTGTATTAAGTGATTGGTTTTTCTTAAAAGTAACCCACTTCGAAAAGATTGATTTTGAACTTTAAAAATGAATAGTCATTATGTAATGCATGATCACCTTTTGTTAAATAAATCGAAGTGGCTGGGGCGGTAACGATGACATGAACTTCAGGATATGTTTTGGGGACGCCCTGAGAATTTTAGAATTCTCACCCCTATGTATTTTTTTTTTTTTTTTTTGCCCAGGTTGATCTAGAAGACGGTGAGGCTTCTGCAGGAGAAGATCAAGTGGATTTTGCAGGAGTTAGTAGCAGAACTTGTGTTTTTGTACTTAAGTGCATGTATAGGTCTGTAAAACATAAGAGATAACGGATGTACTGGAAAGCTCTTAGAAGAGCTTCCTTTTGTACTTGACTTGTATTAAATAAATAAGTTGTTTCTAGCTATATATCTTGATAGAACCATGAGTTAGTTAACACGTAATTCGATCGACCCTTATTATAGATAAATTAAGAAAGGTCCGCAGAATATAAGTAACAACTCTTGAGTATGATACCATGACTTAAGGATGGGGTTGTACTTGGGAGGATGTTACATAACGGATTTTTTTCGAGTGCAAATGACCAAAATGCCCTGAGGTTATTTTTACCCAATTTTAGGACAGTTGCCCTAGCAGTCTTCAATGGGTCAACTCAATGTTTGAAGGGGATTATAACTGTTATGTTTGATATCCAAGGTGAAAATCTTGTTTTTAACTTTCAGCTAAAATGACCAAAATACCCTCCTATTCTACACGGGTAAAAGGTGCAATTTGAGCTTGGAACTTTTCCTGAAGTTTGAAACGATGTTTATGAGTAATATTTGTTATTAGTTTGGCAAGTTCGTCCCAGGCAGTTTTAGTGCAAAATTACCATTTTGCCCCTAGAACAGTGCAGTGAGCCTAATGACGCAATTAAGCAAACCTAAGCAATATTAGGCTCTAATCAAAGATTAAATTATTTTGATAATTAATCTAGAGTCAAAATGATTTATTAAGGATAATTAGAACCTAAGATTGCTTGGATAAACTCTAATTGCATTCTTTAATTCAAGATTACTAGTCATGGAATCTTGAATAGTATTTTCTCTCTAATTCCTTAAATTAAGGAATTGTGCCATACCTCATTTGATTAAGAAAATGAATTTAATTTGTTAATCTAGTATGACCACTCCCTAATCAAATCTTGACATTCTTAATTAGCTAATTACCTCACCTAAACACTTTCTTACAACTCCTAACCAAAACCTTAATCAAAGAAACACCTAAATACATCACTAAAACACAATTACATGAGCAAATTAATCCTTCCCCTTGGCTGCCCAATCTGGCCAAATTCATGGCCCAAGGAAAGTGTCACATGTTGAATTTTATCTCACTCAAGGAGCCATGCTTAGGCCATACCTTAAACCATACCTCACCATGCTTTCAACCATGCTTTGCCTATGCCTTTGCCCATACCAATCAAGAGATATTTCCTCTCTCCTCCTCTCCAAATAGCACCTTCCTCCCCCTTGGAAGCCTCAATGTTGAAAATTTCTATAAACACCAAGCCTTGATGAACCTTGTCACATTTTGGTTCATTTGTTAAGTTCACACTTCTTGCAAAAATTCTCTCATTTCCTCTCAAATTCCCTCACTTTGGCCGAATTCTTCCTCCAAGTTTCAAGAGGATTTCCTTCTCATTTCATCAAGAAAACAAAGTTTCCTTCCATCTCTTTCAAAGATTTCATTTGGTAGGGGTTTTCTTTCAAGTTGTTATTCACTATCTTTGAAGAAGTTTCTAGCTTTCTCTTGGTTTTAAACTCTTTTCTTCTTCCTTTGTATTTTCGGCCATGGTGCCTTTTGTTGAACAAAACTTTAGCTTGATGATGGGGTCTCATGGAAATGGTTTGGTGTTTGTCATGAGAGAAGCCTCTAAAGCTTGGATCTTGGTCTTGGTGTAAGCCCCGATTTTTGCTGTTTGAGTATAAATGACCAAAATGCCCCTAAGGTCATTTTTACCCAAATTCGAGGACAGGTCAGCCCAGTCCCGAATGGGTTAGCTCAATGTTTGAAGGGGGTTAGAATTGTTATGAATGATATCGAGGTGAAAATCTCGTTTTCTAAACTTTCGGCTCAAAATGACCAAAATACCTCTCCTGTATTCTACAGGTAAAAGGTGCCGTTTGAGCCCAGAATTTTTCCAGGAAGTTTAGAATGATGTTTTTAAGTAATGTTTGATGTTTAGTTGGGCCTGAAGGTCCCGGGTTTTAGTACAAAATTACCATTTTGCCCCTAGAACAGTATATAGTAAGCCTAATGACGCAATTAAGCAAAAGACAAACCTAAGCAATATTAGGCTCTAATCGAAGATTAATTTATTTCGATAATTAATTCAGAGTCAAAATAATTTATTAAGGTTAATTAGAACCTAAGATTGCTTAGTTAAACTTTAAATTGCATTCTTTAATTCAAGATTCCTAGTCATGGAATCTTGAATAGTGTTTTCTCTCCAATTCCTTAAATTAAAGAATTGTGCCATACCTCATTTGACCAAAAGAATTATTTTAAATTACTAATCTAGTAAGATTGCCCTCCTAATCAAGTCTTGACACTCCTAATTACCTAATTACCTCACCTAAACACTTTCTTACAACTCCTAACCAAAACCTTAATCAAAGAAACACCTAAACACATCACTAAACCACAATTACATGAACAAATTTCTCTCCCCTTGGTTGTACAAGGCTGGCCGAATGCTTGGCCCCCATGAAGTGCCACATGTTGCTTGATTTCTCACTCAAAGAGCCATGCCTTGCCCATACTTTTGCCCATGCTTCACCATGCTTGAACCCATACCCAAAGCCATACCTTGTAAAAGATATTTTTCTCTTTTTCCTCCCTAAGGCCGTCAGCCATCTCCCCAAATCAGCCACCATTGTTGCAAATTTTCTATAAACACCAAGCCTTGAATAACCTTGATACACTTTAGAAGCTTTGCTAAGTTTAGTTCTCTTGCTTTTTCTTGCAATTTCTCTCTAAGTTCTCTTCATCTTCTTCATTTTCTTCTACCTCTTAAAGAACCTTGCCACCACCACAAACCACCACAAACAACCATAAACCACCACTACCTCACCTTAAACCATCTCCTAAACACTTAAACTTTCCATTTCCAAGCTTAGAAACTCAAGGAAAAATCATTCTCTTTGAGCTCCCCCTTTGGCCGAATCCATCATCACATCCAAGAGGAGATTTTGTCTTCTCAACTCTTCAAGAACCAAGCTTTCTTTCTTCCATTTCAAAGACTTCCTTAGGTAGGGGTTTTGTTTTCAAGTTTTGCTTGTTTTCCTTAAAGAAAGTTCTAGTTTTCTCTTGGTTCAAACTCCTTTCTTTCTTTCTTTTCATTTTCGGCCAAGAGGCCATTTTATGAAAATAACATGAGCTTGATGATGAGGTTTCAAGATAAAGACTTGATGATGTCATGTGAGAAACCTCTAAAGCTTGAAACAACTTGGTCTTGGACCATACATGCTTGTGTTTCTTTCTCTTTTTCTTGGTTTCATTTTCGGTTCTTTCCTTTTCTTCCTTAAATGATTTCGGTTTCCTTTGCCTTGGTTGGAATAAAGTTTGCTAAAAATGTAAAGTAGATCACAAAAGTTTTGTTAAAGAAAATTAATCACATGTTTTCAAAGAGCTCTAAGCTTACCCTTGCCAACCTTAAAGTTGGTCGGCCGTTCTAAGAGTTTTACTCTAGATTGAAGCCCATGAGCAATAAAATAAAGAATATGACTTAGTTCTTGTAGTTTTGTTTAGACAAAGTGTTGAACTTTGTGTCCATTTTCTTAAGCTTGATGATGAAGTTCAAACCTTAAGGCTTCTTTGAAGTCTAGGTGCTAAGAACTCTAAAGCTTGCCTTATGATACATAATGGGTTGAGATTTTGTTCCTTTAAAGTCTTGCAAAGAGCTCTAGTTAAGATCTAAAATAAGATGCATTCATGTTTACTTTAATGCTTTGCATAGCATGTTTATTTTCAAGTCATCACTAAACAACTTAAAGATTAAAACAAGAATGTGCATCCTCACTTAATAAATCTCAAAGCCTACATATTTCAACCTTAAAGTTGATTGTTGATTTGGGATAAACACCTCAAGAGGCCTGGAGCACTAAAATAAAGAATTGAACCTTGCATCTCATGTTTACTTTCTTGTCTAGCATGTTTAAATTCTATGCCATCACTTAAACTCTAAAGATAATAAAAAGGTGCATCTCATGTTTACTTTATGTCTTCACTTTATTTTCTAATGAAGAATAAAAATGAGGTGCATAGCATGTTTAAGTTTATGTCATCACTTTAATGATCTAGAGCTCAAAGACTTGCCCAAGTATCCTATGTAAGGTTTTAAGAAAATGTTGGCATTCTCAAAGAAGCCATTCGGCCTTGTGGTGATGATGATGGACTTAGTATGAGTTCCTCTAATCACAAGTGTCCATAGTTTATGTTTTGTAATGTTTCTAAGCTTAGGAGCACCTAAGCAACATTATGAATGAAATTATATACTTTAAATCTATTTCATGAACAAGTTAATTTAGCTACTGACCTCATGTGTAATTGCATGATTTTAATGTAAGGATTTGAGTTCTAAAAGAGTTTTGAATCCCTAGAATTATTCCAAGAGAAAACTAGCAACTTGTATGCATTTTAATTCATGAGATTATGTGATTTTATGGGCTTATGATTTTGGTTCTGCCCTTCATGATTGGCTACTGTATAAATGCTGTTCTAAGGTGTTAAAATGTGTAAAATTATGTTTGAGTGAAGCAAGGATCGATTTAGAGAAGTTAAAAAGAATAAGTAACTTAAAAGGATTAGAAATGAGAATTCTAGAACACTTTAATGCACAAATATGTAAATTTGTTCCAGCATGATTAATCCAAGTATAAATGGTTCATAATCAGTAGGATATGCATGAAAACCTTTCATAAATGATTAGGTGTTAATTACTAAGCTTAAGGTGATGATAAGGACTTAAAATGGGAATTCTAGCACACTTAGACATGGCAAAATGTAATTCTGTCCAGCATAGTTAAATTGAGGAAAAGTGATCTATAACTTAGAAAACATGCCTAGGAATCCCTCATAATTGGTTTAGGAATTGATTATGGAGCCTTAGGCAAAGACGGATCTTAAAAAGGGTCACGAACGGAGATTCTAGAGCCTCGTAAGTATATGATATTTTCTGCCCGTACATGTGTAATGCTGTTTGGAATTTTAGTGAGTTCACCTCTTAAGGTAATAAAGATGTAATACGGGTATTAGAATGATTAGAATACAAGTTTAAGACCCGTAAGGGTCAAAGCATAAGATACTATGAGATAGGTGACCGAGTGAGCATATTTATGATGATGAACCTCGAGCATGTTTATGATGATGTGATTATGTTAAGTACCTTGAGCATGAAACTTTATGTGTATGATTGGTATGATGATATGATGAAGTGTTGTATTTAAGATGCATAAGGTTTCGAAATATGAATGAGATTGAGGAATATGCTCATGTGAACTAGAAAGATATTGATTTGAGAAAGTTCTATGAAAATGATGCATGTGATTGAGATTATGTGGCATGACTCAAATTTGAGGAAATTCGAAGAGTAGTTATGCCGCTGAATTTTCGTCAAATTTGAGAGACATAAGAAAGTTTTTGAGAAATATGATGTTTAAGGTGACACACCGAGACGTACTTCTCCTGCTAGGAGAAGGTAAAACCGTGAGGCATAGACATTAGCCTCCAAAGCGGACAAAGTCGCTGGTCTTAACCAGTCGATGCGTTTCGAAGAAGGAAAAAGTCCCATGATGGGTGATCCTTAGGCCCCCTACCCGTACTCGGGAGTCGGGATTATGATGATTATGATTATGATTATGTTTATGATTCGCTTATCAAGAGGATAAGTAAGAACTAGTGACGACTAGTTAAGGTATGAGCTCATAGCCTAGTAAGGGGTGCGGTTACTATTATGTTTGGTGTCACAAGTATGAGCAAAGGAAAGATGTTTCAAGAAAGGTTACATGCCACTTATATGTTGTTTGATTATTGTTTGGTTTGCCTAAAGTACTGCCATGCATTCATGAACTATTATGCTGCATACATGCATTAAGACTTATTATAAAAGACATGGACCTTGGATAAATATATTGTGAAAACCTCATAATGAACCTATGCATGCTTAACCTTTTTATAATAAACCCAAGGTTCCTGGGACGTAAACGATGACACTAGGATAGAGGATTTCCCTATGAGATTCTTTAGCAAGATTCTCACCCTCTCTCTCTATTTTCTTTTCCGTTACGTCTTCAGACATTGATGGCGTCGTTCGTGATTTTTGTTGATGCACCCGTGTGGGAACTGCACTACGACCCGATCATCAGCTTACCACTTTGAGGGTCGTTGTGCTATACGCATTTTTGCATACATGGGACGCCCATTTGCCTTTCCAGTCTCCAGCTTCCATTCACTCCGACTTCCCCTTTGGCGACGACATGATTTTTGAGAGGAGGCGACCCCAAGAGCAGAACGTCACGCCCGTTTGCATCTTCAGCGGTGCGAGGTTACCCCGAGTACGTGCCTCGCCCGAGACGTTCGGAGATCGACCCATCAGAGGATCCTCCTTCTCATCCTTTCTCGGAGGGTTCCACCCCTAGTGTACCCATGGATATCGGATGGGTAGCGAGGAGAGGTGACACAACGGAGGTTAGTGCGACGTCCAGAGATGCCCACGCCGCGGAGGGCATGCTCGCCCATCCTTCCGCCTTCATGCATCCAAGGAGCTTGCCCAATTTATTGGGTATGTGCCACCGAGGGAAGAGGAGGAGCATCATCCATAGTTCGAGGGAGGGAGTGTCATAGTTTAGGAGTATCTTTTTAGGGTTGTTTCATGTATTCATTGTTATGTTTATTATTTCTGTTGTTGTCCTAAGCTCTGCCCACTAGTATGGGTAAGACTTTATGTTTCCTTTATATTTCAGTAGTCATGTACTAAACTATATTAACTAATGTGATGAAGAATGATGTTCATGATTGATGTGTTCTTTAATGCTTACGTTCTGTATGATTTATTTATTCTTCCGCTTCACGTTACATTTATGTTACGCGCAAAGGCTCGCACTTTGTTTTACATGTTTCATTTCAAAAAAAAATTTACCTATAATTTCCGCTAAGTATTTTGTAAATGAAACATGTTGGCTGATTTGGGAGGGAGGCCTTGACCTCATGTTGTAACATCCTAATATTTAACCCAAACACGCCTAGGACACATTAAGATTAATTATTAGATATTACTTCCTTTTATTTGTGAAATTACTTAGCGAAAATACGGGTAAATTTTTTTTTTGAAATGAAACATGTAAAACAAAGTGCGAGCCTTTGCGTATAATATAAATGAAACGTGAAGTGGAAGAATAAACCAATCATATAGAACATAAGCATTTAAGGACACCTCAATCATGAGAACAATCATCATAATATTAATCATAATAGTTTAATACATAACCATGAATGACAAAGGAAAGCATAAAGTCTTACCCATATAGAGCAGAGCTTGGAGGACATAGAAACTGGAAATACATCAACGGAAAGGAAAATAAAGGCAAGTACATGGTAAATCCCCAAAAGATAAGACTCACAACTATCACTGCCCTCACCCTCCACGCCTACTGATGACTTATCCTCGGATGGGGAAATGTAGCCGCGACTGACGGAGCTCCTCAGATGTAGCCCAACGAAGCGGAGACCTAGGCATGGGAATTGAGGGAACGCGTGGTCTCCACGACGTGGTTGCCTCTCTGTCGAGCACGCCTCGCCTGCCTCGGCTGGGTGAGTGTCCTCTACCCCACCGAGATCCATAGGAAATGAAGGGGAAAAGCCCTCCGAGGATTGGCCTACCAAGAATGGGGAACATACTCGGGTATCCGTGCCGCCGATGAGGAAGGACGAGCACGACGGTCTACTCGTCTGGTCGCGTCCTCTCAAAGATCAGGTCGTCACCAAAACAGATCGAAGTGATAGCTGGAGACGGGAAAGCAACGGCATCCCACGTACACAAAAACGCACCCCTCACAATGACCCTTGAAGTGGTAGGACTGATGCTCAGGGTCATAGTGCACCTCCAAGTGGGCGGGTCAATGAAGATCACGAACGATGCCATCGATGTCTGAAGATGTAACGGAAAGAGAAGAGAGAGGGGTGAGAATCTCACTAAGAATCTCAGGAGGGTATTCCTCTATCCTTATGTCATCGTCTACATCCCCAGGAACCTTGGGTTTATTATGAAAAGGTTAAGCATGCATAGGTTTATTATGAAAAGGTTAAGCATGCATAGGTTCATTATGAAGTTTTTGAGAGTTAATTATCCAAGGTCCGTATCTTTTATCATGAATCTAGATGCATGCATGCAGCAATGCGAAACATGAATGCATGGCAACATCTTAGGCAAACCAAGCAATAATCAGTCAACATATAAGTGACATGTAACTTCTCTTTGAACATCATTCCTTCATCTTAATCTTGTGACACCAAACATAATAGTAACCGCACCCTTAAACTAGGCTATGAACTCATACCTTAACTAGTCGTCACTAGTTCTTACTTATCCTCTTGATAAGCGAATCATAAACATAATCATCATAATCCCGACTCCCATAGTATGGGTAGGGGGCCTAAGGATCACCCACCATGAGACTTTTTCCTTCTTCGAAACGCATCGACTGGTTAAGACCAACGACTTTGTCCACTTTAGCAGGCTAATGTCTATGCCCTCACGATTTTACCTTCTCCTAAGGGCAAGGAGAAGTACGTCTGGTGTGTCACCTTAAACATCATATTTCTCAAAAACTTTCTTGAGTCTCTCAAATTTGACGGAAATTCGAGGCATAACAGCTACTCTCCAAATTTCCTCAAATTTGAGTCATGCCACATAACCTCAATCACATGCATCATTCTTATGGAACTTTCTCAATCAATAAACTTTCTAGTTCACATGAGCATATTCCTCAATCTCATTCATATTTCGAAACCTCATGCATCTCAAATATATGGCACAGCACTTCATCATATCAACGTGTCAATTATACACATAAGGTCTCATGCTTGAAATATCATCATAATCACGTCAATAATAACATGCTTACTCATCCTCATGCTCACCTCACACCTCCTATCTCATGGTATCTTATGCTTTTGCCCTTGGTCTTAAATTCTTGTTCTAGTAATCTTATCACCCATTGCAAGTCTTTATCATATCTACGGGATTGTTCTTTATGATTCTTTCTAACATTATGCTCACCAACTCATCCAACAGCATTATATGGATTAATCACCATGATCATTTATTCAACTACGGGGATTCTAGAATCTATGCCTTAAACTCTTTTCTAAGTTCTATCTTCGCCTAAGATTTATATTCAATGTAACACCCTAAAATTTAATTAAAAATTAATTTGAGCTTTATTAGTCATAATTTTAAAAATCTAAAGTTAGGCACCAATGAGAATGGCCCAGGACCTGTCAAAAAAAAAATTTTAGATCGGTGAATAGTAACCTTGCGACCCTATAGCCCCGGGAAGCTAAACCCTAGATTTGGGCCCCGAGCCCGAAATTAGGAAAACATGGGAATAAGGTTAGAAATAGGTGTGAATGATAATTTTATACTTAAAATTAATTTTCGGGTAATATCGGTTTAATCGGTATGGCGTTACCCGTTCGGTGAGATTTCGTATACGGTTTTTAACACGAAAGGTATTTCCATCATCACAAATGGATGATGTCCACCTACTAAGGACATGTGGAAGGCCAAGATTTAATCTTGGAATCCAAGATTAAATCTTAGCCATCCATTGTTGCTTTATTACATAAACAATGATTTTTTTTACTAAATATCTTCTAAGCATTTAATATAAGAAGCCTAGTCACATTTTTCTCCCAAGACATACGAATTTCATGGTCAGCAAGAGAAAGAAGAGATCAGCCACCATTGTTGTCCTCAAGAGCATATTCTTGAGTTCCAAGCCCAAAAACTCCAAGCTAGAGTTGTTGGATCATCAACAGTTCTTCACTAAGCTTGTTCTACACCCAATTCCCTACAATCTAACCGAACAAAATCTCAATCACTCATCAATCCTTACCTTTCTCCCTTACACCTCACTGATATCAGAGAGGTTTGAAGTTATATTGGGAGCATTGGAGGAGAGGAATCAAGTTTGGTTAATCTTGAAGTCAAGGAGCTAATAGGTTACTACAAGTAGGGTTTCTGTTGCCTTTTCTTGTCAAATTTTTCTGATCTATTTTGGCATGACCTAGGTCCGAAATTTCTGGTTTTTTTTGTTGATATTATGTTGATATTGATGTGTGATTTTTGGTGGTGTGTTTGGATGGTGTTAAAAGAGGGTTTTTATCAAAATAAATTTGGACTAGGTTTCTGGAATTTCTGTTGTCCTGAGGTAGCAGTGGTTCACGAATTTTCTGGAATATTTGTGGGTGTTTTCATGGGCTGTAAAAATTATATGTTGAAGAGAACACCTTAAAATAACTACATGAATTTTCTTGGGTGTTAGTTTTAGGTTTGATGCCTCAGAAAAATCAGAAACCGAAATGAGGCAGATGTTGTCCTGATTGTTGAGACTGAGGCAGGAAACTTGTCCGAATTCATTACTATAGCAAATGATTGAACTAGCTCTTGAAATTTTTACACGAAGTTACTAATATATTGAAGTGTCACTAAGAATTTTATTGTGAATTAATTCAATCATTTGCTAGGGTTAAAAATTAGGGGAACTCGGTTCTGGTCTGGGAATTGGTGGCCCTAACCACTAAATTTGTACATTTTACTGAGGTAGCTATAGAGCTCTGTTTGTCCTGAAATTTTTACAGGTTATTTCAAACACATTGAAGTGTCATACAGAATTTTTGTGACTCTTGAAATGGTTGTTTGATATGATAATGAAATGTTGTGCCTAGGACAGTAACTCTGCCCATTGTGCTGGAATGGAACAATGCTTTGAATTGAGAATGTAATGGCACTTTGGCTTCTAGTATGACATGAGTATTTGATATTAAGTGTTTGGCCATGTGTCTTATGACATGTAAATGCATGCTATGGATTTTAAAGATTGAAGTATGAGAAAAGAATGAGGATTTCATTGTGAATGATTGCCTATATGTGGCCTATGTATGCATTTGAGAAGAGAAAAGTATATGATGCCATTATAAGGATGTATAAATTTAAATTGTGCATGTTCTGACATATGGACAAAATAGAAACAAGACTTAGATTGAATGAGGGGAAGGCGAAAGTAGTAACTTCCCAAAATTTATTTTGAGTCGGTAGACGTATCGGCTAGGAATAGATTTGTGTGGGATTCGGAAATGGAAAAAATGAAGTTCGATGACCACGTATAGGAATGAGCTAGTCCTTAAGCGTCTTTCCCTTGTGTGGTGTGATCCACCATAAATACTCGTTGGGTATAAACAGATCTATTGTGGAATTGTCCATGAAATTACCCGTTAGGTAAACTAAGTCTTTCCTATGTCAATGAAAAGAGAAAATGCATTGATTTTCTTTGTGGCCATAAGTGATACCATGTCACCTTGAGATAACTTCATTGCATGTATTATATGCTACTTATCTTATTTTGAATTGTCTACCTTATGTAACTTAGTAATTATTGGAATGTGATGAGATATATGCTTGAAGTGACGAAATGCTAAAAGAAACCCACTTTGGAGGAATGGTTTTTTGAACATTAAAAATGAATCTTTGATATATGTCGCATGCTCACATTTTCTTAATAAACCGAAGTGGCTTGGGCGATGACGATGACATTATGATTGTGAAATTGGGGAGTTGCCCTACTAAGAATTATAAAATTCTCACCCCTATGGTTTGTGTTTCCGTGTCACCTCCAGGTTAAGCCAGAGGACATGATGCTGCTACGCAAAGGAATGTGGGACCGCAATAGTATATTAGTTACGTTTTATTTGTTGTACTTAGTGGGATGGAAAATGTATGTAAATGTATTAGAGGATAAACATGTAGTAAAGCTCATAGAGGAGCTTCCTTTTGTATTTTAGCTGTGTATTCAATGAATATGGTGTTTACTTGTAATATGTTTTAATAGAATTACACTTAGTTATCTCACACGTGAATCGAGCTTGCTATAGATAATTAAGAAAGGTCCGCTAATTAACAAGTAACAACTCGAGTATGATATCATGGCTTAAGAATGGTGTTGTACTTGGGAGGATGTTACATTCAACTCCTAGGCATAATCACTAGTTATGAACCATCTTCCTTAAGCTCAATTATGCTGGAATAGAAGTTGTTATTCTTGTGTCTAAGTGCTTTAAGATTCTAGTTCTAAACCCCCTATTTGCTTAGTCTTTCCAATCCTTAAAATGTTCCTCACTTCGCTCAAGCATAATATTACGCATTCTAACTCCTCAACAGAATTCATACAGTGGCCACAGGGATAAGTCAGAAACCAAAAATGTTCATCACACATGATCACATGAACTCATATTATAAGTGCACACGAGTTGCTAGTTTTTCTCTTAGGACAATTTCAGGAGCAAAAAGGCATTCTGGTAATCAATTACATGTGCCTGGTAATCGATTACCAGGAACTAAATTTATTATGGGTTCAAAACAAGGTAATCGATTACATAGTATGGTAATCGATTACTTAGGGTTAAATTTGTTTCGGAAAATAAAGAACATAGGAGTAATCGATTACACTAACAGGTAATCGATTAGGGTTTTAAGGACCGGTTATGGGCATGAAGAACAACCTTGGTAATCAATTACATTGTCTCTAGTAATCGATTACTAGAACCAAAAACCCTTCAAAAAAACTCTTGGTAATCGATTACATAAGTGTTAATCGATTACCAAGACCTAAATTTGAGAAAATATGATTTTGGACACATTTTGAACTATTTAAAGACCTTGAGACCTCATAAGACATTTTTCCAACATTTTCTGAAATCATCCTTTCATTTTACAAAATCAAACCATCCTTGTTTCATACTAAACATATTCACTTATCATGGTTAAGATTTCCTTTTTAAGGTACTTAGAGCAAGTCTTTGAGCTCTAGAGTATTTAGGTGATAACATAATCTTAAACATGCTATGCACTTCATTTTACTCTTCATTACAAAGTAAAGTGAGAGCATAAAATAAACATGAGATGCAACCTCATTATTATCTTTAAGGATTAAGTCTTGAAATATAAACATGAAATGCAAGCTTGGGAATTTAAATATGGTAATGCAAGTTCATTCATTTATTCTTGTGAGATTAGTGATGGCATCAAGATAAACATGAGATGCAAGACATAAACTTAAACATGAATGCAACTTGGTTTATCTTAACTGGAGCTCCTATAAGACTTTAGAGGAACATCAATAGCCTTAACCCAACATGTATCTTAACAATGGAAGATGAGCTTTAGAGTTCTTAACACCAAGTCTTCAAAGGAGACTTTTTTGAACCTCCTTATCAAGCTCAAGAAAGTAGATTAAAACAAGAATACCAACATTTTAACAAAACAAACATAAATAGAACTACTCATATTCTTTATTTTATTGCTCATGGGCTTCAATCTAGAGTAAACTCTTAGAACGGCCGACCAACTTTAAGGTTGGCAAGGGTAAGCTTAGAGCTTTTTGAAATCTTAGGATTAATTTTTCTTAACAAAACTTTTGTGCTCTACTTTACAATTTTTAGCAACTTTGTCCCAACCAAGGCAAAAGAAATTGAAATCCTTCAAAGGAAAAAGGAAAAGGAAACCGAAAATTATAAGCAAGGAAAAGAAAAAAACACAAGCATATATGGTCCAAGACCAAGTTGTTTCAAGCTTTAGAGGCTTCTTACATGACAACAACAAGTCATAATCTTGAAACCTCATCATCAAGCTCATGTTCTCTTTATAAAAGGGCCTCTTGGCCGAAAGGAAAAAAAGAAGAGGAAAAGAGTTTGAAACCAAGAAAAAGCTAGAACTTTTCTTAAGAACACAAGCAAAAACATTAAAACAAAACCCCTACCTAGTCCTATGTAAGGAAGCTTTGTTTTTGATGAAATGAGAAGGAAATCCTCTTGAAGTCTTGAGGAAGAACTCGGCCAAAGTGAGGGAGTTTGAGAGGATATGAGAGAATTTAGCAAGAAATGTAAACTTAACAAATGAACCAAAGTGTGACAAGGTTCACCAAGGCTTAGTATTTATAGAAATTTTTAACAATGAGGCTTCCAAGGGGGAGGAGGAACCGGCCACTTTGAGGGAGGAAGGAGAGAAGAAATATCTCTTACAAAGGTATGGCTGTAAGTATGGCTGAAGGCATGGTGAGGTATGGGCAAAGCATGGCTTGAAGTATGGCTCTTGAGTGTAATTGAAACAACACATGATGGGCTATGGAGGGGGTGGAGTGGCCGGCCACTTAAGGCCAAGAAAGAGAGAAAATTAGTTCATCTAATTGTGAGTTAGTTATGTGTTTAGGTGTTTCTTTGATTAAGGTTTTGGTTAGGGGTTTGTAAGAAGGTGTTTAGGTGAGGTAATTGGGTAATTAGGAGTGTCAAGACTTGATTAGGGAGTGGTCATACTAGATTAACAAATTAAATTCATTTTCTTAGTCAAATGAGGTATGACACAATTCCTTAATTTAAGGAATTGGAGAGAGAAATACTATTCAAGATTCCATGACTAGGAATCTTGAATTAAAGAATGCAATTAGAGTTTAACTAAGCAATCTTAGGTTCTAATTAACTTTAATAAATTATTTTGACTCTAGATTAATTATCGAAATAAATTAATCTTCGATTAGAGCCTAATATTGCTTAATTGCGTCATTAGGCTCATGGACACGTTCTAGGGGCAAAATGGTAATTTTGCACTAAAACTTCCCTGGACCTTTCGGCAACTAAACATCAAACATCACTTAAAAACATCATTCTAAACTTCCTGAAAAATTTGGGCTCAAATGGCACCTTTTACCCGTGTAGAACACAGGAGGGTATTTTGGTCATTTTGAGCCGAAAGTTTCAAAATGAGATTTTCACCTCTGGTATCAAACATAACAGTCATAACCCCTTCAAACATTGAGTTAACCCATTTGAGGATTGGTCGACTCCCTCAAATTCTAGGTAGAAATGACCTCAGGGACATTTTGGTCATTTGTACTCAAACAATAGAAATCGGGCATTACACATGTTCCATGAGGTGAGAGAATTGTTTTATGGAAGTATGGTGAGGCATGGTAGAAAGCATGGGCAAAGCATGGCTTGAAGCATGGTCTTTGAGTGAAACAAACTCACCATGTGCTACACATTGGAGGGTGAATTTGGTGATTTTGGCAGCCAAGGGGAGGAGAAATTGCTCATGTAATTGTGGTTTAATTATATGTTTATGTGTGTCTTTGATTAGGCTTTTAATTTGGCATTTGCAAGCAAGTGTTTAGGTGAGAAAATGGCTAATTAAGGTTGTCAAGACTTGATTAGAAAGGTAATCTTGCTAGATTAACAATTTAAAGTCATTCTTTTAGTCAAATGAGGTATGGGCACAATTCCTTAATTTAAGGAATTGGAGAGAGAAATACTATTCAAGATTCCATGACTAGGAATCTTGAATTAAAGAAAGTAATTAAAGTTTAACTAAGCAATCTTAGGTCCTAATTAACCTTAATAAATTATTTTGACTCTAGATTAATTATTGAAATAAATTAATCTTTGATTAGAACTTAATATTGCTTAGGTTTGCTTAATTACGTCATTAGGCTAACTATACACTGTTCTAGGGGCAAAATGGTAATTTTGCACTAAAACCCGGACCTCCCGGGCCAACTAAACATCAAAAGCACTCATAAACATCATTCCAAACTTTTGGAAAAGTTCCCTAAACGGCACCTTTTAGGACACACCAGGGGTATTTTGGTCATTTTGAGCCAAAAGTTTAGAAAACAAGATTTTCACCTCCTGATATCAAACATAACAAATATGATCCCTTTTAAACATTGAGTTGACCCATTCGACGGGTCAACCTTTAATTTTGGAAAATGACCTCAGGGCATTTTGGTCATTTGCACTCAAATTGTAATGCCCAATTTTTACTATCATTACCGAATTACCCTAAGTAATTCTTACATAAAATTCGAGACCGAACAATCCTCAAATAAGGAATATAACATTAGAAAAGAGGTTATGGGCGATTTGTGCGAGAGTTGCAAACCCATTTTCTGTACGTGTAAAATGACCAAAATGCCCTGAGGTTATTTTACTCAGAAAATGAGGATCGTGGGCCCCATCCGTCCTCAAGGGGATGTTTTGATGATAATAAGGGATTTTTTGTGTTATGTGTGTTAATAGAGGAGAAGAATCCTAATTTTGATATACGACGCTAAATGACCAAAACGCCCTGCCGTTTTAACTCCAATTTGCGTGCCGTAAAGCCGAACCTCACTAAAATGTTTCAAAACATGTTTTTAAGCTATGATTAACCATTATTTAAGCTCGGGTGGTCTCGGGCAATATTTAAGTAAAATTACCATTTTGTCCCTGTCTTTATGCAGTTTTGCGAATTTTGAGATTTTTTATTCATATAGGGAAACCTAAGCAATATTAGGCTCAAATTAAAGGTTATTAGATTCTAATTATTAATCTAGAGTCAAAATTATTTATTTAGATTGATTAGAACTTAAAATTGCTTAAAAACACTCAAATTGCTTACTAATTCACCTAAGCCCTTAATTGTAAATTCTCTAATTTGCAAAGATACCTACCTACACCTACATAATACATGGAACACACAAATTTTATCCTCCTTGGACTATAATGCATGAAATTATATGGCCTAATATGCATCAGAAAATTTGTCAAACCTGGCACAAAACTCAAGGTATGAAAACAAGGAATCATGTTTCATGATTCCATGTTTTAAGCCACCAAAAATGAAAATGATTTTCCTCCCTTTGTCCTCCCTAAAATCAGCCACCCATGCCTCCTCCATTTGTCCATTCATGAGCTCCAAAATCTCTATAAATAGGCATGCTTAAGGAGTCTTAGAAGCCTTGCTCATAATTGCACAATTTCTAGTTTTTACAAAGCACAAAAACTTTCTTTCCTCCTCCCCTTGGCTGAAACTTCTTCTTCAATTTCTCAAAGAGATTTTCTTTCATTTCACTCCAAGAAACCAAGTTCTCTTCCTTTCCTTCAAACCACATTAGGTAGGGAGTTGTCTTTAAGCTTATTTCTATGCTTTGCTAAGTGTTGTTCTTGGTTCAAAATGATGATTTCATGGACTTTCTCTAGCTTTTTCATTCGGTTTTCTTCTTTCTTTTCCTTTGAAAATTTCGGCCATAAGGCCTACATGGGAATATGATGATAGCTTGATGATGAGGACCTTGAGTGTTGGTTGTAAATCCATCACAAGTTAGGCCTCTAAAGCTTGAAAATTCCACTTGATGCAAAACTTTAAAGAATGATGTTTTTATGATGTAAAAATAAAGATCTTGAGTTTAGAACTTGAAAGATGTATTTTTCACTTTGTCTTGCTAAGATATATTGGGTTGAATTTATATTTCTCTAAAGTCTTGGAGGAGCTCTAGTAAAGAAATAAAATGAACTTGCATCCATGTTTAAGTTTATGCCTTGCATAACCATATTTACTTTCTATGTCATCACTAAATTCTCAAGAATGAATAAATGAACTTGCATTCTCATGTTTAAATTTCCAAGCTTGCATTTCATGTTTATGTTTCAAGTTGTCACTTAATCTTCAAAGATAATAAAGAGGATGCATCTCATATTTATTTTATGCTCTCACTTTATTTTATAATGGCTAAAAGAATCAATGCATGACATGTTTATTTTATGTCATCACTTAAAGATCCTAGAGCTCAAAGACTTGCCCAAGTATCACAAACAAAGTTGGAACCATTGTAATAAGAACTCTAAAGCTCACTTTCAATTTCCTTAAGATTATTGGAGTCAAAGAATTCATTCTTAAGAAGTCTTGAGTTTGGAGCTTAATAAGATGTAATAAGAATTCTCTTCTCTCTTCACCGGTCCAGTGCGGATTACCACCGCTCTGGTTTCTTAATTCTCTTCTCCCCACTTGGTCCAGTGCAGACTACCGCCACTCTAGTTTCTTGCATATCATGTTTATAATTCCAAGTTATCACCTTATAAAGACAAGATTAAAATGAGGTTGCATAGCATGTTTATGATTCTAGTTATCACCTAAATCTCTAAAGCTCAAGACTTGCTCCTTTTATCTTAAGTGAAAATTTTAATCATAAAGATTCTTTCAATGTATAAATCAACCTCATGATTAAGATAGGCCTAAAGTGATTTTAAATAAGCTACTGATTTAATTCTAAAATTTCTTTCAAGAGTAACAAAAAGAATTAGTTTTTAAAAGAAGTTTAAGGCCTTGCAAAGATTTTACGGGATACTAGTATCTTGTACTTATAAATGTGATTTTAAGCAATTATGTGAGGTTCATGATTCAGCTACTAATATGAGTTTAGTACTACTGTATGATGATGGTTTAATATGTTTGAAGTTGTGATAATTATGGTTTATTGCTAAAGGAATGATTCTATGCATGTTAGAGATAAAACTAGCTTCCTAGAAAACCGTAAAAGCAAGATTTCTAGAACTTTAGAGAATGAAATTTATGCATTCTGTCCAGAGCCTTTAGTGGCCTTAAGAACCAGATTTTTATCATGTTTAGATAAGGGATAATGATTCATAATTGGTTTAGTAATTAATTTTAGCATCATAGGGAAAGCCGATAACGAGAAAGGGTTAAAAACGCAACTTCTAGCACACGTAAAACCTTAAGAACAACTTACTGTCTATGCTGCCCCATATAGTCTAATAACATTCTTAGGACTTATAATTGATGGTAATAAACCCTTTAGATGCATAATTAATTAGTTCAATAATTAAGGTTGCCCGATTCTAGAGTTTCGGTTATTTAAGATAGCTTTTCGATAAGGATTTATGATGATGCCTCTTTGATGTTTTAAATGATAAGTCTATGTAGTGATTTGATGCTTATTAAGTATTTGACGTCATTGAATGATTTCCAGGCTTGCATGTTATAGTTGCTATTGCAAACAATGAGAATGCTTATGCATGAAATAATGAAATATTCTTTGTTATTTAAAAATTTACCCTTGTTGAAGAAAATATATTACTAAAAGTGCAATTTGGAAAGGTTCTGGCTAGGAAAGACTTGGTATTTAAGCGTGTCCATTTGTGACCCACCTCTCTTTCCTGGAATCTCAGATGCATGATTACAGTTGGTATATATATTATTCCAATAAGACTATAAACGAGAAAATGTTATGAATGATTATGAATTGAGAATTGTATTATGATATAACATGCAAAGACTTAATGGTGACTTAAATTTATAGAAAATGATCCTTTGGACCCATCAGACTATAGGTGGTGAAAAGGTGATTCTTGCTCCCTAGCCGTTCTCTCAAAAGGGTAGAGTGGATTTTAACTTATCAAAAGGGATAAGTATATGCTAGTGACGACTAGTAAGGTATAAGCTCATAACCTAGATTATTCCCAAAAGGGTGGAGTATAGGGTGGCCCAGGAAAATGATGATGAAAGTAACTTTAAGTCACCTAAGAAACTAAGTAAATGCATTATGTGAATATGATGTTCTGCTATGCATAGTATTTATGAGATGATGATGAGAAATATGATGTTCTGCTATGCATAGTATTATGAAATGATGATGAGGAATATGATGTGATTTTATGTATAACTATGTTATTATATATGAAAGGAAAAGTTCATTATAAACATGACATGCTAAGTTTATGATGCATTATAAGACGCATGATTAAACTGACGAACCTCGTAAAGTATATTTTCGAACTTAATAAATCAATCTTAGCATGCTCACTATTTCATAATAACCCCGAGGTTCCTAAGGATCATGATGATGACACGATGCATATGAGGTGAGTACCATACTGAGATTCTTTTATAAGTTTCTCACTCCCTATTCTTTTCTTTCCATCTCGTCTTCAGAAAGTGATGGTGATGTTCGTGATTCCGTTGATGCTCTCACCTGGTAGATGTACTTGATCTGGTGAACCAGCTTGTTATCCTTGAGGAACGTATCGCTAAACTTTGCGCATGAGCTTGGATATAAGTGTTATTAATAGGTGCCGTTAATGGATATTTTTCCATCCATATACTATTTATGTTGGTTTGATTGCCTACACCTAGCTTAACTCTGTTGGTAGGCAAAATATCTATGTGTTAAGTAATTATGGATGTTATATGATGGAGCCAATGTGATGTGATGTGATGTATTTAAATTCTAATATGTCTTTTTATCTGCTAAATCGTTCACGTTATGCGCGCTCACGTTTTCAATTATGTTTTAAAAAAAATAGCTCGTAATTTCACTAAGTATTTTCAAGGTATGACTAAAAGCTGAAGCAAAGAGTAAAGTCTAGTAATTAATCAGATACAACCTAGGTGTATTGGGTTAATTATTAGGGTGTTACACAAATAGCAGAAATTGGGCGTTACATTGTTCATCTAATTATGGTTTAATGATGTGTTTAGGTGTATCTTTGATTAAGGTTTTGATTAAGAGTTTGTAAGAAAATGTTTAGGTGAGGTAATGGTCAATTAAGGTTGTCAAGACTTGATTTAGGGGTGATCTTGCTAAATTAACAAATTAAAAACTCTTTTCAAGTCAAATTAAAGCATAGACACAATTCCTTGATTTAAGGAATTGGAGAGAATTTACTATTCAAGATTCCATGACTAGGAATCTTGAATCTAAGAATGAAATTAGAGTTTAACTAAGCAATCTTAGGTTCTAATTAACCTTAATAAATCATTTTGACTCTAGATTAATTATCGAAATTAATTAATCTTCGATTAGAGCATAATATTGCTTAGGTTTGGTTGATTGTGTCATTAGGCTCACTGGACACTGTCTAGGGACAAAACGATAATTTTGCACTAAAAGTGCTGGACCTCCGGGCTCGACTAACCATCATAAACCACTCATAAACATCATTCTGAACTTTCTGGAAAAGTTTCGGGCTCAAACGGCACCTTTACCGCGTAAAACGCTAGGGGTATTTTGGTCATTTTGAGCCGAAAGTTCAAAACGAGATTTTCATCTCGGATATGAAACATTACAATTATAATCCCCTTCAAACATTGAGTTGACCCATTTGAGGACCGGTTCTCTTGAATTCGGGTAAAAATGACCTCAGGGCATTTTGGTCATTCGTACACAAACAGAAAAGTCGGGCGTTACACACATCATCTCTATTTATAGACAGTCTATATTTATGACCATTGTCCTTGATTTGTTGCCCAAGGGACACGTGTTAATTACCTGTTTGTGTCTTCGAAACAGCAGCCTGGAAAAGTCAGGGCATTACACACATCATCTCTATTTATAGACGTCTATATTTATGACCATTGTCCTTGATTTGTTGCCCAAGGGACACGTGTTAATTACCTGTTTGTGTCTTCGAAAAGCAGCCTAGAGGAGTAACTCGTTGTATGTCAGAGTTGTTCAGAAGCCGTTGTGAAAAGATGGTTTTTGAGGCTACTTTCGAAACTACTTTTAAATTTTTTAATGAGGTTTCTGAACTCTTCCATCTAGAAGCTAGAGTAGTTGACCAAGTTGGTAGAAGATATGACATGCCAGTTATAACTTGGTTTGACTTTAAATTTGAATTTCAAATTTTCCCTCCTTTTTCTTGCAAAGTGTCCTGTTTCAGTGAAGTGAACTTTCTAGGTGCGGTATCGTTCTTTGATATATCTTTGATCTTCCAGACTTTAATCAAAGCTTGTGGATGATGATATGATTGCGATGATGATGATTGAAGGTTGTAGAACACATTTGCTCCATAAATGAATTGAAATCTTCACTTGAAGCATACTTTCTGAAGTCGAGTGCTACTTTCTGAAGATTCGAGCCTTGGTTTCTTGTACACGATAAATTCTTCTCTGTTAAGCATATATATGTTCATTTCACAATATAATTTTAACTTCCATTTAGTTCCTATATCTTTAAATGAGATAAATCATGGTTGCACATGTAAAGTGAAATTATTTTCGCTTTAGGAACCTTGTTATGCTAATGAGAAGACCTGTTTGTAGCTTCAAGAAACTCAAGATAAACATTAGTCATTCCTCAAAATATTTTCTCTAAATTGATTATGTTATCATTCAAAACATTTTGCATTAATACTTTCTGAAAAGTTTTGGAGCTAACAATCTCCTCTTTTTTTATGATAACAAACTAATTTGAAGAAAATCTTTTGAAGAGATATTGAAATAAATATAACAAGATCTATAGCATGATAACCCATATTCTTTGAAATCATCATATGATGTGATTTTTAGAGAGTCCTTTTCTTAAGGCATGATATAGATAGAGTCAAAAGCATTTCATAGCCTTAGATGACTTAATTAGAGCTGTCTTCTTTTTCCATAAGATTTCTAAAGATACTCAGAGTACTTTCTAAGAGGTATTAGAGAAATACAAAAGATATGATCGTTTAAGCTTTCTGAAAGAATATAGCTTGATTTTTTATCATAATGACCTTTCTGAATTAAAAACATGAGTTTGAATAAAGCAAGAAATACTTATGATATTTCCTTTTGATTTGATTTCTTATTTAGCACGTCTTTATCCAAACATATTTTTGAAATGCGATGCAATTTTTGTGCATGAAAACTTGTAACATATAGACTTTGCACACATGAGGTTTTTGAGACTAAAAAAAAATCTCAGTTGTATTAGAGCATGTAAAATATGTTTATGAAGATCAACATAAACTAATCACAATGTATTCAGAGCAAGTTATACAGAGCTCATGAAAACATCATGTATGTGTGTCAGAGTATATATGTTTTATGAAAAAAAATTTCAAGCATGTAACATGGCATACATATCAAAGCAAGAAAGATATGTGTATCAGAGCGAAGAAAGATAAGTGTGCTTAATAGATATGTACTAGTGCTAATCATAAAAACACGGATATGCTAAATACCATAGCGTGCTAAGGAATAAAACATATCAAAGCGAATGCTAAGGGTAAACATCTCAAACATGATATATGATTAGCTAAGCAAGACAAGACAAGGCATCGATATGTACTAGAGCTCGATATGAATTAGAGCTTAAAGAAAAAAAAAACATAGATATCTTGAAAGAGGATAAAGAAACTGATTATATACCAAAGCAATAAAAAGGTATCGGGCTAAGATGAAGACAAAAACTAATTGTTAAAAAAATGATGCATGAAAAAAAATTAACATCTCAGAGCTCCCCTCAGCATGATGCTCCCTTTGAGTTCCTCAACACAATATTTTCTTTTCTTTTCTTTTCCCCTTTTTGACATCAGTAAAATAAGGTGTGCTAGAAACCAGGGAACACCATCATTAGCCCCGATGGTTGATTTCATGAAGTATCTCCTAAGGATTCTAAAGATTCTAAATCAGTAATTCTTCATGACTTCGAAGTTAGCACTGTTCTCTATGTTTGAGGCTTCAACCTGATCCAATCTAAAGGCCATATCCCTTTGATTTTTCAAAAGAAGTCAAATCTGAAAATAACTTGTTGAAGTGTCCATTGAAGGCTAGTGTGAGGTGGATGGTTGCTATTGTGGATGGAGCAGCCTTGGGTGTAGGCTCTAGTATGTCAAGGGATATGGTTTCCCTAAACCTTGGCGATTCAGCCTCAAGTATTAGCATGTGGAGTAAGGTGATGAAGAGGTTGGAGCTTAGTAGTAGCAGGAGAGAAGCATGAGTTGGAACACCCAAATAATTAACCCAACACGCCTAGGACGTATTAAGATTAATTATTAGTTATTACTTCCCTTTAAAACTCGTTTGTAAAATTACTTAGCGAAAAATACAAGTAAATTTTTTTATGAAATATGTAAAACAAAATGCGAGCCGTCGAACACTACATAAACGAAACATAAAGCAGAAGAGAAAATAAATCATGCAATACAAAAGCAATAAAGAACACCTCAATCATAGGAACAACCATCATAATATGAAATATCATAGTTTTATACATAACTGGATACATCAACTGGAATAAAAACATAAAGTCATACCCACATAAGAATGGGCAGAGCTTGCAGGACAAGAAACAAAAATCAGGAAAAGAAACAGGAATCATAAATATCAAATACATGGAAAACCTCGAAAGATCAAACCCAAGCCATGGCTACCCCTCCCTCAAACTACTGATGGTGTTGATCCTCGTCTCTCGAAGGTATATACCCAATGAACTATACGAGCTCCTCGGTGTGTGCAAGCGGAAAGGTGGACGGACATGACCTCCTCGACGTGGGTGCATCTCTGGGTGTCAAGCTAGCCTCCGTTGCGTCACCGTATCCTCGCTGCCCTTCCCAATGTCCATGGGAACTGAGGGCCAGATCCTCCGAAAGATATGAGTAGGGGAACCCTCGACGGGTTAGTCTTGAATACCTCGGGCGAAGATCGTACTCAGGGTAGTTGCGCACCACAAAGCTGAAGGACGGACCTAATGAGTTTACTCGTCGCGAGGGCATGTCCTCCTAAAGATCAAATCGCCGTAGGGAGAGGTCGGGTAAAACGAAGCTGGAGAATGAGAATGCAACGGACGGCCCATGTATGCAAAAATATGCACGGCACAACGACCCTCAAAGTGATATGACTGATGATCTGGATTGTAGTGCACCTCCCATATCGGTGTGTCAACGAAGATCACGAATGATACCATTGCGGTTTGAAGACGTAACGGGAAGAGAAATAAGGAAAGAGGGTGAGAATCTTGCTAAAGAATCTTAGTAGGGAAACCTCGTATCCTAATGTTATCGTTAACATCCCAGGAACCTTGGGTTTATTATGAAAAGGTTAAATGTGTAAAGGTTCATTATGAGGTTTTCATAAAAGTAATTATCCAAGGTCTGTATCTTTTGTGATGAATCTTAATGCATGTATGCAGCATAGCAGAACATGAATGCATGGCAATACTTTATGCAACAAACCAATAAAACATCTCACCAATAATTAATTCTCATATAAGTGGTATGTACTTTCTCATAATCAACTTCTCTCTTTCATAAGCAAAATGCTTCACATCTTTTCTCGTTTCTCAAACTTGTGACATCATGGAATAAAAATTAGTAACCGACCCTGATACTAGGCTAAGAGCTCATACCTCAACTAGTCGTCACTAGTTCTTTTATCCTCTTGATAAGCGTATCATAATCATAAAAATAATAATCCGACTCCAGAGTATGGCAGAGGACCTAAGGATCACCCATCATGGGACTTTTTCCTTCTCCAAAATGCATCAACTAGTTAAGACCAGTGACTTTGTTCTTTTGGAGGCTAATGTCGATGCCTTCACGGTTTTACCTTCTCCTCACCGTAGCAGGAAGTACGTCTCGGTTCTGCGAAACGTATCATCTAGTTAAGACCAGTGACATTGTCCGCATAGGTATGGCTCCACGACCATACCCCCCATGGGTTTCCTTTCTCCTCAGGGTAAGGAGAAATGAGTCTCGACATGTCACATATAAAAATCTTTCTTTTTAAACTTTCTTTAAAGTCCCTCAAATTTGACGAAAATTCGGCAGTATAACGACTACACCCGAATTTTCCTCAAATTTGAGTCATGCCACAGAACTCAAATAACACATGTTGTTCTCTTGCAAATTTTCTCAATCAAGTAAATCTCTCAATCACAAAAACATACTTTCTCATGTCATCCATATCTCATATTCTCATGCATCTTAATCAGCATTCCATTTTATCAAAAACATCAAGTCATACATCCACACATCCTCATACTCATGGCATGTAATATATCCACATACATCATAAATATACTCACTCGAACTCATTCTCACATCACACCTCCTATCTCATAGTGTTTTATGCTTTGGCCCTTACGGGTCTTAAACTTGTGTTGTAATTATCCTAGCATTCATTATGGATTTTTATTTCACCTAAGGGATCATTACCTATAATTTTCTCTAATATTTATGCTTACTAAGATAACCAAATAGCATTACATTATTTTGGGCAAAAAATTATCATATGATTACGGGGTTCTAGAATCTCCATCTTTGACCCTTTCTAAGTTCCGTCTTCGCCTAAGGCTCCATATTCAACTCCTAAACCAATTATGAGGGATTCCTACAGATATCCACTAATTATAAACCATTTTTCTTAAGTCCAATTATGCTAGAACAGAATTTACAATTTGTGCATCTAAATGTTCTAGAATCCTCATTTTAAGTCTTTTCTCGTTACTTGTTCTTTCCTAACTTCCCTAAACAATCCTTGCTGTAACACCCTAACTCTTAACCTCATATGCTTCGAGTCGCATTTCGATTAGTTATTAGTTGTTACACCTTTGTCTTAGATTTTGACTTACTTTTCTTTAAAATATGAGTATTAAAAATACAGCTAAATTTTTCTTTTTGAACTTAAGACTTAAAATGCGAACCGCGCATGCACATAGATTGTAACATCCCTCCTGCTTTATGGATTGTAAACCACAAACCAACACGGGTCTTTTCAGCGTGCTTTGTCCTCACTCACATGCTTCTTGGGAAAACTTCCAGGAGGTCACCCATCCAAAATTACCCCAAGTCAAGCACGCTTAACTATGGAGTTCTTCGTGATGGGCTACAAAAAGAAAGATGCATCTTTGTGGCATAGGTAGTACCAATCAATTCATATAAGCCCCTTAACTGCTAGTCCCATACCTATAAACTAGATCCCTCTTATTCGGGTGTGTAATCGGTTCATTCATGTACCCCTCCTTGAGGCAGGAGCCGCTCCTTGTCCGTGCCTTATTAGCGATCACTCCTGCCTCGCCCAGGCGTTACAAAGATACCGACTATTAAACGTAAAACATAACAATCAGATATACGTCATCATAACAACCATGAATAAACCATAGAATAATCACAACATAAATTATAGTAGTATATTATAACCATAACATAACAACGATGTCCTTATAATATAAGGACACCTAGGAGTATCAAATACACCAAACAGCTTTAACTAATGCAAAACAGAATATTAATAAAGCTAGACTAGTCTTCATGCTTCTCTGCGCCTTCTGATCTGCCTAGATGACATGATTCCTACGCCCGCGCCTTATGGAAGATCATGAACATCCGCATCATTCCCATCTGGAGATGACATGGGAGGGAAAACAAAAGGGGTGAGAATACTTATACAAGATTCTCAGAGGGCTCCCTAAATTTAACACAAGTGTCATCGTCATCGCCCCCAACCACTTCAGGTTTCATTATGAAAGAGGCGTACATGCAAAGGTTCAGTTTTAATTTCTCAAGTCCTATTATCCGAAGTGGGTTTCTTTTAGCATGAGTCTTGACGTTATGAATGCAGCAGATATTTTATGTATACATGGCCATGACAGTTCACATATTCAACATGTACCATTTAATCATAAGCACCAAAGGCACAACTACGAAACATATGCATGTGTGTCTTTTACTTTATCGTAATTGAACTCCTCGAGTTCCTTTCTTAACTTTTCCACCCTCATCGTAGCCACCAAAACCCACCCAACATGCTGCCCGGCAATTTTCACATAGCCACTAAAACTCCAAATACACCCATCGCTTAGGAATGAGCTCATCTTAACTAGGCATCGCTAGATTCATACAGGGAAAAAGAGGGGGAATCATATCTCTTTCTTGGATCACCCCGTATAACCCTCAACTCGGGAAGTCATAATGGAATCATTTCCTCATTAACATATCTCTTTTCTTGGATCACCCCATACAACCCTTAACTTGGGAAGTCATAATGGGATCATTTCCATTTTATCATATCTTGTATGGATGCAACATGAGCATACAACCATAATACATCATATAATGTATCCGCTATTCATGTCTCACTTTCTCATGCATTTTAAACATAGCGTACCATATCATCATAGCAACATGCCATACATCTATACATTCTCATACTCACGGTATTTAAAACATTCACATACATCAAAGCGATACTCACTTGATCTCATTCTTACCTCACATCTCCCTACCTTAAGATATTTATGCTTTGGCCCTACGGGCTTTGAACTTATGTTCTAGTTATCCTAACACCCATTATAGATCATTATCACACCTAAGGGATCATCACCTATAATTCTCTCTAATATTCATGCCTACTAACATATCCAAACGGCATTGCATCACTTACAGAAAATTATCATATGCTTAGGGGTCCTAGAATCTCCATTTTTCCCTTTCTAAGTCCGTCTTCGCCTAAGGCTCCATAATCAACTTCTAAACCAAATATGAGGGATTCCTACACATATCCACTAATTATAAACCATTTTCCTTAAGTTCAATTATGCTGGACAGAATTCACCATTCTTGCATCTAGGTGTTATAGAATTCTCATTTTAAGTCCTTTCTAGTTACTTATTCTTTCCTAACTTCCCTAAATCGTTCCTTACTTCACTCAAACATAAAATACACATTTTAACACCATAAAACAGAATTTATACAGTGGCCAAACACCAAGGGGAGAATCAAAATGCAAAGCTCATGTAATCACATAATTTCATGATTTAAAATCATATAAGTTACTAGCTTTCTCTTGGAATAATTTTAGGAACTCAAAACTCTTTTTGAAACCAATTAATCTCATTAAAATCATATAAATATGGATGAGGTCAGTAGCTAAATTACTTTGTTCATAAAATAGATTTAAAACATGAAACCTTGTTCATAATGTTCTTTAAGTACTCCTAAGCTTAGAAAAATTTCAAGACTTAGGCTATGGACATTTGTGATTAGATGAACTCACAACAAGCCATCATCATCACCACAAGGCCGAAATGGCATTCTTAGAATGCCCCATTTTTAAAACTTCATATGTGATACTTGGGCAAGTCTTTGAGCTCTAGGATATTTAAGTGATGGCATAAACTTAAATATGTTATGCACTTGTTTTACTTTTCATTATAAAATAAAGTGAGAGCATAAAATAAATATGAGATGCAACCTCATTATTATCTTTAAAGATTAAGTGATGACTTGAAATATAAACATGAAATGCAAGCTTGGAAATTTAAACATGATAATGCAAGTTCATTTAGTTATTCTTGAGAGTTTAGTGATGACATCAAAATAAACATGCTATGCAAGGCATAAACATAAACATGTATGCAACTCATTTTATCTTAACTAGAGCTCTTACAAGACTTTAGAAGGACATTACAACCTTAACCCAATTTGTATCTTAACAACATAAAGTGAGCTTTAGAGTTCTTAGCACCAAGTCTTCAAAGAAGCCTTTGGTTTTGAACTTCATCATCAAGCTCAAGAAAATGAACACAAAACTCAACACTTTGTCTAAACAAGCATACAAAGAACTAAGTCATATTCTTTATTTTATTGCTCATGGGCTTCAATCTAGAGTAAAACTCTTAAACGGCCGACCAACTTTAAGGTTGGCAAGGGTAAGCTTAGAGCTCTTTGAAAACATATGATTAATTTTCTTAACAAAATTTTTGTGATCTACTTAACATTTTTAACAAACTTTGTTCAAATAAGGAAAAGGAAACCGAAACCATTTAAGGGGAAAGGAAAGAACGAAAACTTAAGCAAAGAAAAGGAAATAAACCAAAAGCATGTATGGTCCAAGACCAAGTTTTTCAAGCTTTAGAGGTTTCTCACATGGCATCACAAGACCATTATCTTGAAACCTCATCATCAAGCTAAAGTTTTCTCAACCAAAGGCCTTAAGGCCGAAATGAAGAAAGGAAAAAGGAAAGCTTTGAAAACCAAGAGAAAACTAGAACTTTTCTTAAAGAAAGTAAGGAAAACTTTGAAACAAAACCCCTACCTAAAGAAGTCTTGAAAGAAATGAAAGAAAGCTTGGATCCTTGATGAAATGAAAAGACAAAATCTTCTCTTGGATGGCAATAAGGATTCGGCCAACAAGGTTTCTCAAGGAAGATGATTTTTCCTTGAGAAAGCAAGCTTGGAAATGGAAAGGTTTGGTGTTTGAGAGGTGGTTTGAGGTGAGGGAGTGGTGGTTTAAGGTTGTTTGTAGTGGATTGTGATGGTGGAAAGGTTTCTTTGATGGTGGAGGAAGAAGAACAAGATGAAGAGAAAGTTAGAAGAAAGAGAAAATGCAAGAAAGCTTAAACTTGGCAAAACTTCTAAAGTGTAACCAAGTTCTCTAACGCTTGGTATTTATAGAAAATTTCAACAATGAGGCTGCAAAGGGAGGAGGAAGGCCGAAGGTATTCATGGCCTTTGGGGAAGAAAATATCTTCAAACTTTAGTCATTCAAAGGCATGGTTAAAAGCATGGCTAGGTATGGTTCAAAGTATGGCTTGAGGTATGGTCTTTGAGTGAAACAAAATCAACATGTGATGAATTTAGGGGAGGATGAATTCGGCCAGAATTTCCAGCCAAGGGGAAAGGATGATTTGTCCATGTAATTGTGGTTTAATGATGTGTTTAGGTGTTTCTTTGATTAAGGTTTTGATTAGGAGTTTGTAAGAAAGTGTTTAGGTAAGGTAATGGCTAATTAAGGTTGTCAAGACTTGATTTAGGGGTGGTCTTACTAGATTAACAATTTAAAATCATTCTTTTAGTCAAATGAGGTATGGGCACAATTCCTTAATTTAAGGAATTGGAGAGAAAATACTATTTAAGATTCCATGACTAGGAATCTTGAATTAAAAGATGTAATTAGGTTTAACCAAGCAATCTTAGGTTCTAATTAACCTTAATAAATTATTTTGACTCTAGATTAATTATCGAAATAAATTAATCTTTGATTAGAGCCTAATATTGCTTAGGTTTGGTTAATTACGTCATTAGGCTCACTATACCTGTTCTAGGGGCAAAATGGTAATTTTGCACTAAAACTGCTTGGGGCTACCCGGCTTAATCTATTGTTAAACTTCACTTAAAAATCATTTAAAACCTTCTGGTAAAGTTGGGTTCACGGACGTAAAATGATGACGGACGCCACAAGGGCGTTTTGGTAATTTCGTGTGTCAAACTCAAAAATGAGATTCTTTTGCTCTATTACCACACATCACACATATAATCCCCTATCACCATCAAAACATCCCCTTGAGGATGGCCAAGGGCGATCTTTATTTTCTGGGTAAAATGACCTCGGGCATTTTCATTGAACAAAAAATTGGGTGCTACACTTGCTTCACTCAAACATAATTTTACACATTTTAACACCATAAAACAGAATTTATATAGTGGTCAAGTACACAAGGTAGAACAAAAAATATAGCTCACATAAATCACATAGATTCATGATTTAAATGCATATAAGTTACTAGTTTTCTCTTGGAATAATTTTAGGAACTCAAAACTCTTTTAGAAACCAACTCCTCTCATTAAAATCATATAAAGGTGTGCTAGGTCAGTAGCTAAATTATCTTGCTCAAGGAATAGATTTAAAATATAAAACCTTATTCATAATATTCCTCAAGTACACCTAAGCTTAGAAAAATTCCAAGACATAGGCTATGGGCACTTATGATTAGATGAACTCATTTCAAGTCCATCATCATCATCATCACAAGGCCAAAATGGCTTCCTTGGGATGCCTCCATTTTCTAAAACTTTACTTGTGATACTTGGGCAAGTCTTTGAGCTCTAGGATATTTAAGTGATGGCATAAACTTAAACATGCTATGCACTTATTTTACTCTTCATTATAAAATAAAGTGAGAGCATAAAATAAATATGAGATGCAACCTCATTATTATCTTTAAAGGTTAAGTGATGACTTGAAATATAAACATGAAATGCAAGCTTGGAAATTTAAACATGATAATGCAAGTTCATTTAGTTATTCTTGAGAGCTTAGTGATGGCATAAAAATAAACATGCTATGCAAGGCATAAACATAAACATGAATGCAACTCATTTTATCTTAACTAGAGCTCTTACAAGACTTTAGAGGAACATTACAACCTTAACCCAATTTGTATCTTTATAACATAAAGTGAGCTTTAGAGTTCCTAGCACCAAGTCTTCAAAGAAGCCTTTGGTTTTGAACTTCATCATCAAGCTCAAGAAAATGGACTAAGACATAAACTTCAACACTTATCTAAACAAGCATACAAAGAACTACTCATATTCTTTATTTTATTGCTCATAGGCTTCAATCTAGAGTAAACTCTTAGAATGGCCGACCAACTTTAAGGTTGGCAAGGGTAAGCTTAGAGCTCTTTGAAATCATATGATTAATTTTCTTAACAAAACTTTTAGTGATCTACTTAACATTTTTAACAAACTTTGCCCAAATAAGGAAGTGAAAATTGAAATCATCAAGGAAAAAGGAAAAGAGAACCAAAACTTTGAACAAAGAAAAGGAAAGAAACCAAAAGCATATATGGTCCAAGACCAAGTTTTTCAAGCTTTAGAGGTTTCTCACATGGCATCACAAGACCATTATCTTGAAACCTCATCATCAAGCTAAAGTTTTTCATATGAAAATGCTCCAAGGCCGAAAAAGAAAGAAAGGAAAGGCTTGAAAAACCAAGAGAAAACTAGAACTTTTCTTAAAGAAAACAAGTAAAACTTTGAAATAAAACCCCTACCTAAAGGAGTCTTGAAAGAAATGAGAAGAAGCTTGTGTTCTTGAAGGAATGAGAAGACAAAATCTTCTCTTGGAGGAGGAGGAGGATTCAGCCAAAGGAAGAACTCAAGGAAGATGATTTTTCCTTGAGAAAGCAAGCTTGGAAATGGAAAGGTTAAGTGTTTGAGAGGTGGTTTGAGGTGAGGGAGTGGTGGTTTAAGGTTGTTTGTGGTGGATTGTGGGGGTGGAAAGGTTTCTTTGAGGGAGGAAGAAGAAGAGCAAGATAAAGAGAACTTTGAGAGAAAATGAGAAAAAAATGCAAGAAAACTAAACTTTGCAAAGCTTCTAAAGTGTAACCAAGTTCTTCAAGGCTTGGTATTTATAGAAAAATCAAACTTTGTGGCTGATTTGGGGGAGGGAAAAGCCGACGGTTTTCAAGGCCAAAGGGGGAGGAAAATATCTCTTGATTGGTATGGTTATGAGTATAGGCAAGGCATGGTGAGGTATGGCTTCATGTATGGTCCAAAGTATGGCTTAAGGCATGGTTTTTGGAGTGAAACAAATCAACATGTGAAGAATCATGGAGGGGGAGGATTCAGCTAGCTTTGTGCAACCAAGGGGGAGGATGATTTGTTCATGTAATTGTGATTTAGTGATGTGTTTAGGTGTTTTTTTATTAAGGTTTTGATTAGGAGTTTGTAAGAAAGTGTTTAGGTGAGGTAATGGTTAATTAAGGTTGTTAAGACTTGATTTAGGGGGTGGTCTTACAAGATTAAAAATTTAAAACCATTCTTTTAGTCAAATGAAGGTATGGGCACAATTCCTTAATTTAAGGAATTGGAGAGAAACACTATTCAAGATTCCATGACTAGGAATCTTGAATTAAAGATGTAATTAGAGTTTAACCAAGCAATCTTAGGTTTTAATTAACCTTAATAAATTATTTTGACTCCAGATTAATTATGAAATAAATTAACCTAATATTGCTTAGGTTTGCTTAATTACGTCATTAGGCTCACTGTACATGTTCTAGAGGCAAAATGGTAATTTTGCACTAAACTGCTGGGACCTTCTAAGCATGCTGAACATCAAAAACCACTCATAAACATCATTCTGAATTTCCTGGAAAAGTTACGGGCTCAAACGGCACCTTTAACGTTGGAAAAGCAGGGGTATTTTGGTCATTTTGAGCCGAAAGTTTAGAAGACGAGATTTCACCTCGGATTTCAAACATAATAGATATAATCCCTTCAAACATTGAGTTGACCCATTTGAGGATGGGGTCGGCATCCTTAAATTTTGGGTAAACTGACCTCAGGGGCATTTCGGTCATTTGTACTCAAATAGAAAAATCGGGTGTTACATTACTCCCCTCCTTAAAAAAGAATTTTGCCCTCGAAATTCGTAACCTTAGAAAAGCTCAAGATACTTCGTCTCATCTTCTGATTCTAGTTCCCATGTGAATTCTTTTGTCTTGCCGCGTCCCATGTAACATCCTAGTTTTCTTTAGATATTAATTGAGAAAAACTTAATAGGAATATTAGAATTCTTGGAGACGTGGTTATGACGAGCACGGCTCCATGAGCGAGTACTAAAAAAAATTGAATAGTACTTCGCGGCCGCAGGGCCGCTGGGGCCATCGAAACTGGAGAATTTGGGACCCAGAGGTGCCCCAAAGTTAGGAAACATGGAAATAAGGTTAGGCATGTGTGGAAATGATAATGTTATGCTTAGAATTGCTTTACGGGTAATATAGGGATCGGGTACGGTGTTTGCCCGTTCGGTGAGATTTCGATGTGTTTTTAACACGAAAATACTTTCATCACTACAACTAAATAATATCTACCTAATCAAGACAAGTGGAAGGCCAAGATCTAATCTTGGAATCCAAGATCAAATCCTAGCCGTCCATCATAGCCTAGTCATCAAAACTCATCATGATCTTGGATAAATATCTTAGCTTGTATTTATTACAAGCCTAGTCACCAATCTTCCTCCCAAAAAGCCATGCATCATTCTCGGCCATTCCAGGGAGAAATCAGAAGTTGGAAGTCCTCCATAGCCAAGAGCTTCACCTTGTGTTCATCTCACAAAAACCCTAGCTTAGAATCATCAAAACCCAAATCTTCCCTCACAAAAATTGATCTACACTTCCACCTCTACAATTATAACCGATTGGAATTTCAAAAACCTCATCCTTCTTGCACATCCATCATTGATCAGAGGAGGGTTTGAAGTTGTGTGGGGAGTTTTGGTTGTGAAGAAATCCCACCTTGAAGCAAGCTAGAGATAGAAACTTGTCTAAACCTTCAAGAGTAGGGTTTTCTGCTTCCTTTTTGTGAAATTTTTCAATTCTATTTTAGCTTGCCCTAATTCCGAAAATTTTGATGATATTGATGATTAACATATTGATATTGATGTATGAATTTTTGTGTTGTGTTTGGATGGTTTTAAAAAGGGTTTTCTCTCAAGTGAAATTGGAACTAGGTTGCTTGGATTGATTTCTGTTCTGTAATCAGAACTTTTCACAAATTTTCTGGAAATTTTGTGGGTGGTTTCATGAGCCATGAAAATTATATGTTGTATTTAACCTCTTAAACTAAACACACGAATTTTTTTAGGGGTTAATTCTAAGGTTTGATGCCTCAAAAAAATTAGGAACCGAATTGTAACTCTGCTGTCTAAATTGTTGAGGCTGAAGTAACAAACTTACCCGAATTTTTCATCATAGCAATTGATTGAGATAGCTCCTGAAATTTTTACACAAGACTAATAACATGTTGAAATACCTCTGTGAATTTTCTTGTACCATGATTCCATCGAATTCTAGGGCTAAATATTTTGAGAACACAAGTCTGGACTATGAAATTGTGGCTTCTGACCACCAGATTTGCCTATTTTATTGAAATGGTTATATAACTCTGATTGCCCTGAAATTTTTACAGGTTGTTTTAGACACATTGAAGTGTCATGTGAAATTTTCCTTAAGGTTGGAATGGTTGTTTGGTATGGTAACAAATTGTTGTGCCTGGAACATCAATTCTGCCAGGATAATGAGATGTGGAAATGCTGAAATTCTATGATAGTATGTACATATCTTACTGTGTATGTTTGAAACATATGGGGAAAAAGAAACAAGGCTTAGAAAGAATTGAGAGGGAAGGCAAAAAGAAGGACTTCCCTAGAAAAGTTATGAGTCGATAGACGTATGGCTAGGCAAGACCCTGAGTGATCCGAAATGGAAAAAATGAAGTTCGATGATCTCAAATAGGAATGAGCTCATGTCATAGCAGTCTATGGTCCTCTGTGAAATTGTGGAGTGTGAATATATTTCTCTGAGAATAAGCCTTTCCTATGTTGAGAAAATTGAGAAAGATATGAGGAATGGAGTTTCTGATTGTACATATTATTACTCGATCGATTATTGTGATATTCTCCTTAGTTCCCAGCCTTAGGTTTTCAAGATTTCTGTGTATGATTTTGTATGAATATTGTATATGCATGAATTGGTTATCCCTGTGTGTAGTATATAGGGGAACTACCCTCCTGAGAATTTTATAATATTCACCCTCCAGTTGTATGGATTATATTGTTCAATTCACAGATGTCGTCCCTGGTTTTTCTATGATTCACCACAATGGGTGTGGCAATACGATTTGCATTGGACTACATGTACATGTTGGTTATTCCAGTTCCTCTACATATTCTTTGATCGCTCCTTCAGGACTTCGGTCTTTGCCGCGAACTTCGACCCCGCTTTTCCTTATGACGGTGTGCCCCTTCACATGGCCCATCCTGGAACGTTTGAGATCCCTCGCTCCACCCGCATATGCCAGGACATACCCGTTTCGTCATCTTCCTCATCTAACTCAAATCCCTCTGAGACCTCGGTGCCCGGCGGAGGTGAGGTCATCGCCCTGATGGCCAACGATTTCCTGTGAGGAGTAGAGATCTCCGAGACGGATGCATTGTACATAGTAATAGGATAGTCTTGGGACCTTCCTGGCCTAAGACTGACGTATTATTAGTCTTCTTTTGCTACGTTGTATTTGTATGTTATCTTGAGTAGGTTGGGTTTTCATAGGAGGAACTAGTCTTGTTCACTACAGAGATTTTGACTAGTTAGGGTTGTTCTGGTTACCTCTTACGATAATGTACATACTGTAACTAAGACCTGAGGTCCATATATATCTATCTAATTTTGGCTACGACTATATATGTAGTACACTTCTTTATTCCTGCATGTTACGACTCGTGCATATTCAAAACATTAGTAATACCCCGCTAATTACCATGTTAGTACTCGAGGAGAATGTAGAAGTTGGCAGGGTGTTACACCCACGCCACTTTCACCAAAGGAACGGACTTGTTCCTCAACTACTTGACACCATGGTCCACGATCCTCGTTGGTGGTAGATTGAAAGTTAAGTCCTCCTTAACCCACATGCTCTGGCTCTAACACATGGCTAGGATCGGATTGGTATTTTCTTAGATGGGAGACATGAAAGACGTCATGAAGATTAGATAGGTTAGGAGGTGGGGGAATCCTTCGAGGGTCGGTCTCTGAATGCCTCGAGCCTGGAACATACTCGGGGAAGTCGCACGCTGCCGAAGCTGAAGGGCGAGCAAAGTCTGCTCGTCACGGGTTAGTCCTCTCGAAGATCAGGTCATCGCCAAATGGTGAGGTAGGAGTGAAGCGAAAGTTGGACATCGATGTGCGAATGGGCATCCCATGTACACAAAAATACGAATAGCACAACGACCTTCAAAATGATATGACTGATGCTCAGGGTCGTAGTGCACCTCCCAAATCAGTGTATCAACAAAGATCATGAATGACACCATCAGAATCTGAAGAAGTAGTGGAAAAGAAGTAGAGAGGGTGAGAATCTTACTAAAGAATCTCAGTAGGGAATCCTCCTATACTAATGTCATCGTTAACGTCCCAGGAACCTTGGATTTATTATGACAAGGTGTAACATGCAAAGGTTTATTATGAGGTTTTATAAAGTAATTATCCAAGGTCGTGTCTTTTATGATGAATCTTAATGCATGTATGCAGCATAGTGAAATATGAATGTATGGTAATACTTTATGCAAACAAACCCATAGAACATATCATCAATAATTCATCATCATATAAGTGGCATATACTTCTCATGAAAACCTTTCTCTTTCATGAGCAAGATACTTCACATCTTTTTCTTGTTTTTCACACTTGTGATATCAAGGTATCAAAAATAGTAACCGCACCCCTAAAACTAGGCTATGAGCTCATACCTGAACTAGTCGTCACTAGTTCTTACTTATCCTCTTGATAAGCGTAACATAATCACAATAATCCCGACTCCAGAGTACGGGGGGCCTAAGAAACACCCATCATGGGACTTTTTCCTTCTCCAAAATGCATCAATTGGTTAAGACCAATGACTTTGTCCGCTTTGGCAGGCTAATGTCGATGCTCTCACGGTTTTACCTTCTCCTCACCATAGCAGGAGAAGTACATCTCCCTAAAATGCATCAACTGGTTAAGACCAATGACATTGTCCGCTTCGGTATGGCTCCATAACCATACCCCCCATGGGTTTACTTTCTCTTCAAGGAGAAATGCGTCTTGGCATGTCACATTCAAAATCTTTCTTTTCAAAACTTCTTTGAAGTCCCTCAAATTTGATGGAAATTCAAGGCACTCTTCTACACGAATTTCCTCAAATTTGATCATGCCACATAACTCATTCAACTAATGCCATCTCATTCAATATCTCATTCAATCAAAGCCATATAAACATATTCACTCATTTCATCATGTGCATCTCAATCATAGCATGCCGTATTATCACATCAATTACGTCATAAGTTCACACAATCTTATGCACATAACATTAATGATCTCATAACTACACCCGTTCACTTGGTTGCTTACTCTCGTTATATCTCCTATCTTACAATGTCTTATGCTTTGACCTTTACGGGTCTTAATCTTGTGCTCTGATTATTCTAATGCTCATTATGGATCATGATACACCTAAGGGATCATTTCTTATAATTCTCTCTAACATTTATGCTCACTAACTCTTCCACACATCATTGCACAAATTAAGCAGGATAGTATAATTTGGTCCAGGGTTCTAGAATCTATGTATTTGATCCTTTCTAAGTTCTGTCTTCACCTAAGGCTCTATATTCAATTCCTTAAGTTCAATTATGCTGGAACAAAATTTACAATTTTTGTGTCTAAGCGTTCTAAAGTTCCCATTTTAAGTCCTTTCTAGTTACTCATTCTTTTCTAACTCCAAAATCAGTCCTTGCTTCACTCAAACACAATATTACGCATCTTAACTCCATAAAACAAAATTCATCCAGTGGCCAAAGGAACAAGGCAGAACCCAAAAATGTACATTATACATAATCACATAAATTCATGTTATAAGTGCATATAAGTTACTAGTTTTTGTCTTGGGACAATTTCAGGAGCAAAAAGGGTGGTTGGTAATCGATTACATGGACCTGGTAATCGATTACCAGAACCTAAATTTTGTTCTGGGTTCGAGGAACATCAGTAATCGATTACATAGAATGGTAATCAATTACTTAGGGCTAAAACTATCTGGAAAATGAAGAACACCATGGTAATCGATTCCAGGAGTTAAAAGAGGTTCTAGGCATGAGGACAAGCCTTGATAATCGATTACATTGTCTAGTAATCGATTACCAGAACCTAAAATCCTTCGTAGGCCCACTCTGGTAATCATTACATAAGCTGGTAATCGATTACCAGAACCTCCGAATTTGAGAAAACATGATTTTTGACACATTCCAAACTATTTAAACACCTTGAGACCTCATAAAACATCTTTCTAACATTTTCTTGAAAACATCCTCACTTTTTACAAAATCAAAACCATCATTGTATCATAACTAAAACACATCCACTTGTCATGGTTAAAATTTCCATTTGAAGATACTAGGGCAAGTCTTTGAGCTCTAGAGTATTTAGGTGATAACATAAACATAAACATGCTATGCACTTCATTTTACTCTTCATTATAACGTAAAGTGAGAGCATAAAATAAATATGAGATACAACCTCATTATTATCTTTAAAGATTAAGTGATGACTTGAAATATAAACATCAAATGTAAGCTAAGGAATTTAAACATGATAATGCAAGTTCGTTTATTTATTCTTGAGAGCTTAGTGATGGCATTGAAAATAAACATGGTATGCAAGGCATAAATCTAAACATGAGTGCAAGTTTATTTTATCTTAACTAGAGCTCTTGCAAGACTTTAGAAGAACATCACAACCTTAACCCAATATGTATCTTAACAACATAAGGTGAGCTTTAGAGTTCTTAACACCAAGTCTTCAAAGAAGTCTTTGGTTTGAACTTCTTCATCAAGCTCAAGAAAGTGGACTAAGAGAGCAACATCAACACTTATCAAAGCAAATATGAAAGAACTACTCATATTCTTTATTTTATTGCTCATAGGCTTCAATCTAGAGTAAACTCTTAGAACGGCCGACCAACTTTAAGATTGGCAAGGGTAAGCTTAGAGCTCTTTGAAAACATGTGATTAATTTTCTTAACAAAACTTTTAGTGATCTACTTAACATTTTTATCAAACTTTGTATAAAGAAAGGAATAAAAATCGAAATCTTGAGAAGGAAGAGGAAAGGGAAACCGAAATCATATGTAGCCCAAAACCAAGTTTTCAAGCTTTAGAGGTTTCTCACATGGCATTACAAGACCATTATCTTGAAACCTCATCATCAAGCCAAAGTTTTCTCAACACAAGGCTCCAAGGCCGAAATGAAAGAAGAAGCAAACAAAACTTGGAAAATAAACCCCTACCTAAAGAAGTCTTGAAAGAGATGAATGAAAACTTGATCCTTTGAGATGAGAAGAATGAAAATCTTCCTTAGAGCTTGAAGAGGAAGTTTTCGGCCAAGAGGGAAAGAGAAGAAGAGAGGTTGTGTTTAGGAAAGTAAGGAAGAAAAAGGGCTTCTTTGATCTCTGAGGAAAAGAGCTCAAAGTTTGCAGTATGTGTAAACAATTTAAAGGGCTTTCAAGCTTGCATATTTATAGAGAAATGAAAGCTCATGGATGGCCTAGAGGAGGAAGGAGTGGCCAGTCACTTTGAGGAAAAAGGAGAGAAGAAATATCTCTTTGATTGGTATAGTGGAGAGCATGGGTAAGGTATGGTGAGGTATGGGTTTGGGTATGGCTTAAGGCATGGTTTTGGAGTGAAACAAAATCAACATGTGACACAATTTGGGGGGCATAATTTCGGCAGCATATCAGCCAAGGGGGAGAGATTTTGTTCATGTAATTGTGGTTTAAGGATGTGTTTAGGTGTTTCTTTGGTTAAGGTTTTGATTAGGAGTTTGTGAGAAAGTGTTTAGGTGAGGTAATGGTTAAGGTTGTCAAAACTTGATTTAGGGAGTGGTCTTACTAGATTAACAAATTAAAACTCTTTTCTAGTCAAATTAAATCATAGACACAATTCCTTGATTTAAGAAATTAGAGAGAAATTATTATTCAAGATTCCAGGATTTGGAGTCTTGAATCAAAGAAAGTGATTAGAGTGTAACTAAGCAATCTTGGGTTCTAATTAGCCTTAATAAATTATTTTGACTTTAGATTAATTATCGAAATAAATTAATCTTCGATTAGAGCCTAATATTCCTTAGGTTTGGTTAATTACGTCATTAGGCTTCACTGTATCCTGTTCTAGGGCAAAATGGTAATTTTGCACTAAACTTCTGGACCTTCTGGGTTCAACTAAACATCAAAAACCACTCATGAACATCATTCCAAACTTCCTGGAAAGTTCCAGGCATAAATGACACCTTTACCCGTAAAATGCTAGGGTATTTCGGTCATTTTGAGCCGAAAGTTGAAAATGAGATTGTCACCTCGGATTTCAAGCATCACAGATATAATCCCCTTAAAACATTGAGTTGATCCATTCGAGGACTGCAGGTCGGCTACCCTCAAATTCCGGTAAAAATGACATTAGGGGTATTTTGGTCATTTGTACTCAAACAGAAAATAAAGGGCGTACACGGGTGATAAGGTTCGGTGTTACTTAATCGTGCATTAAATTACCTCAGTGGCATTTTGGTAATTTTGCACATAGGAAAACCAAGAATTACGAATTTCACACCAATTGCCATCCAAACCATATACAATCCCTTCAAACATTAAACTAACCCTTTGAAAATAGCCGTCATCGTCGATTTTATACAAAAATAACCTTAGGGCATTTTGATCATTTTGCATTGAAGGGAAAAGTTGGGATGTTGCGATGGAATGAGATTGTTTTTATGTTTGGACAATGATAGGATATTGTATGTGCATATGCCAATGTTGTAACTATGTGATTGATGTTGTTACAATGTTCACGCGAAGGCTTCTGTTTTTTCAGTAATATTTTTTTAAAGAAAATTTTGGCTAGGTCCTAATAAGTAATCCTTTAATATTAAAACTGAATACGATTGGAGCGTACTACATTAATTGTTAGGGAGTTACATTTTGGTATAGAGCCAGGTTTAGCCATATTGGAGTCGATGGGTTGGACTTACTATGCTTTTATTGCATAAGATGATAGTTATGTCTTACTAGTTAGTTAGTTAGTTATATGATAGGTTAAAGAGTTTAGAGTCTACAAGATCATTATGTTTGTGTACCAGTGTTACTTGTTCACATGACATGAATGTTGGGACTGGTCACCTCCATGCTTCATGTTTTATGTGCTTTGGGACCTATGGCGGGCAAACGCACTAGGCCATGATGTGATGATGTGAAGAGTACCAAGGGTGCTCTTCATGCTTTTGCTTGAGCTTGGCAGGAGTTGGTAGATGTCGTCACTAGATGGTGGAGAAGTTGGGTAAGTATTCCAAGGAGGGATTGGACAAGCAATTTGAGGTGTGAGTTGGAGATTTATCTTCTCCAGTAAGGAGGCCGTGAAGATTCCACCTGACTTGACCATGGTGTCAAGGCTCTGCTCCAACTCAGTGTTGTGACAAAGCTATTTAGTCTAATGATGTTTATTTCGGTAAAGGCTTAGTTACATCTTAGGGTATATCGTATCTTGCTCTATATGTTTTCCTTGTCTGTATATGCTTGGTTTATCTATATTGCACTGTTCATTTTTATCATTGAGTTTGTCTAGATGTGTCCTCTTTCGCCTTGTTCCTCTCTATTGCTAAGCTCGACTACTTCCATGTTTTTATCTACTTGTGAAAAATCTTGTTGTGACATAAGAGTGTAACATCCTAGTTTTCCTTCTCTTTAGAAATTGATTGAGGGATGGTTAATGAGAATATCAAAATTTTGACAGGGGTAGTTGTGATGAGAACGACTCCAAGTGAGTACAAAAAAAAAATGTGAATAGTACTTTGCGGGCCCGCCCCGCGGACAGCCGAAAGTGATTTGGGACCAGGAGGTGCGAAGTTAAGAAAATATGAGAATAAGGGTAGAAATGTGTGGGAATGACAAATTTATACCTAGAATTAATTTTCGGATAATATCGGTTGAGTGGGTACGACATTTACCCGTTCGGTGGGATTTCGGTGTGTGATTTTTGACATCGAACAATACTTCCATTACCACAAATGGATAATATCCACTTATTTAAGACATGTGGAGACATGTGGAAGGTAAAGATTTAATCTTGGAATCCAAGATTTAATCTTAGCCACCCATCATTGCCTTGTCACCAAAATCATGATTTCTTGGCAAAATATCTTCATTTCCTTTATTAAGCAAGCCTAGTCACCATTCTTCTCCATCAAGACACATCAAATTCGGCCCTTGCAAGGAGAGACAGCAGCTGGTTCTTCCTCCATAGCCAAGAGCTTCATCTTGCTTTTAATTCACATAAACCCTAGCTTAGAATCATCAAAACCTAAACCTTTCTTCACTAAAGTTGATCTACACTTCCATCTCTATAACTATAACCGATTAGAATTTCAAAACCTCATCCTTTTCATCTCATCTATCACTGATTATAGGAGGGTTTGGGGGTGTTTGAGGAGTTTTGAAGTGAGGAACTCTCATCTTGAAGCAAGCCAAAGACAAAGAGACACTAGCCTTCACAAGTAGGGTTCTTTTGTTGTTTATTCTTGCTGATTTTTTTGTTCTTTTTGGGATGATGTATATCCAAAATTTTTGATGATTTTGATTGATATTATGTTGAAATTGATGTATGAATTTTGGTGATGGGGTTGAATGGTGTTAGTAAATGGCTTGGTACTAAAATAAGTTAGACTGGTATGCTGGATTTTCAGTTGCTTGTAGGCAGCCTGGAATCATGAATTTTCTGAACATGTTGTAGGGCTTTTCGTGAGCTGAAAAAAATATATGTTCAAGGTAACATCTTGGGCTAGTCCCATAAATTTTCTTGGGTATTTATATTGAAGTTTACTGGCTCAGAAAAATCAAGAGCCAAAATGTAACTGATGCTGTCCTGGTTGTTGAAATTGAAGTAATAAACTTATCCGAATTTATTATCATAGCAATTGGTTGATCTAGCCCATGAAATTTTTATGAGAAGTTAGTAACATATTTAAGTGTCACTGTGAATTTTCTTGGGTTTTAAATCAATCAATTTCTAGGGTTAAAAATTATGAGAACCCAAATATGGTCTGTGAATTGGTGGCACCTGACCACTGGATTTGTATATTTTACTGAAGTAGCTACAAAACTCTGTTTGTCCTGAGATTTTTACAGGTTCTTCTAGACACCTTGAAGTCTCATGTCGAATTTTTGTGGCTGTTGTGATGGCTGTTGGTTATAGCAATTAAATGTTGTACCTAGAACATCAATTCTGCCAAGGTGCTGGAAAGTGAAAATGAATGAAAATCATGATGATATGATAGCTATCCCAATTCTATGGCATGTGAATGCACACTAATTGTTTCACTTTCTGATTCATGAACCTCTAATGGGAGTGAATATTTAATTGTAAATTAAGCATGCTATTGAGACAAAAAAGAGAAGTATGTAATGCAATATGTGAAAAGTGCAGAAATAGTTGGTATATATGCCTGTTGCATACTTGAGCATACAGGGAAACTAGAAACAAGGCTTAGAGGGGATAGAGAGGGAAGGCAAAAAGAAGGACTTCCCTAGAAAGTTTATAAGTCGGTAGACGTATCGGCTAGGCATAGGTGTGTGATCCAAATGGAAAAAAATGAAGTCCGATGATCACGATAGGAATGACCTCATGTCCGGTCTATTGTCCTCTATGAAATTGTTACATACTGAAGTGGCCCTATGTGAAACTAAGCCTTCCCTATGTTTATAAATTGAGAAAGATATGTGGAACTGAGCTTATGGTTGTACATGATTTATCGTATGGTGCTGTTTTAATTTCCCACGATCTCCAGGTTTTAGTATTGATACCTATGATTAATATATGAATGTTTTACATGTATGGATTCATTTCTTGTACTATGTGTAGCATCTAGGGGAAACTACCCTCCTGAGAATTTTACATATTCTCACCCCTCCACTGTGTGTATTATATTGTTCAATTCGACAAATGTCGTCCCTAGTGTTCTTCTTTGACTCGCCACAATGGGTGTGGCAATACGACCCAAGCCTTGGACTCTTTGTACGTGTCGGGTACTCTACGTTCGTATATATATGTTCTTCGACCGATCCTTTAGTACTTCCGTTTCGCCGCCGACTTTGACCCCACTTTCCCTTATGATGGTGTGCCTCTCCACATGGCACATCCGGACATGTTCGAGATTCCTCTTGCCCTACCTGCTCACCCGCGGCGATGCACCCATGTCTTCATCCTCCTCTTCCAATTCGGATCCTGGGAGGGCCAAGCTGCCAGTCAGGTGAGGCCATTGCACCTATGGCCAATGGTTTTCTAGGAGGAGACGAGATCATCGCGCAAGTTGACATGTATAGAGTAGTAGTGTAGTGTTAGGACTTTACCTACCTGTAGGCTGATGTACTTTTGGTTTCCTTTTGCTCTGTTGTATATATGTATATGTTGTTTTGTAAGCTAAGTATTTGAGCAGGTTAGGTATGAGTAGGGGGATTAGCCTCGTTTGCCCTAGTTCTGTACTAATTCGGGGTCGTTTTGTTGGTTTTTGTTCTTATGATGTGTATACAGTGACTGTGACATGATGTCCCTATATGTAAATCTTGTTGTGAGAACAATATGTATTACGACTCTCTTATCACTGTACTTCGACTAGTATAGACAGGAAATGCCAGTAATACTCTACTAATTACTATATCCATACTCGAGTAAATGTGGTAATTAGGAGGGTGTTACAAAGAGTTAATCATATTGTTGCCTCTAGGGTGTTTCATTCTTATGTGTAACATCCCAAAAATTACTTAAAAATTAATTTGAGCTTTATTAGTTATAATTTTAAAAATATAACAGTTTAGCAACGATGAGGGCGGCCTAACGGACATATTAAAAAAAAAATTTTGGGTTGGGGTAAACGTAACCTACGGGCCCATGGGCCCGGGAGAAGCCAAAACCCTAGATCTAGGACAGGGAAATGCGGATTAAAAGAGAGGGTTAAGGTTAGAAATAGTTAGGAATAAGGATTTGATACCTGAATTTAATTTTAAGTAATATGGTAAATCACGTACGGTGTTTACCGTTAGTGAGATTTGATGTGCAGTTTCTTACCGAATGAAACTTGCAGTGAATTTTTCCACATCAGAAGGACAAGTGTGTGGCTTGAGATGTGCCACACCTTTCCACCTTTATGATTAGCCAATAGGAATCTTACAAAATTTTATCTATTTATCTTAAGGAAACAATTTTTGTGGCAAAAAACAATTCCAACACGTTATAATAAATGACTTAAGATCACAATTTCTTCCTTTCTTCTTCATAATTTCATGCAGCCTTCAAGGAGACAAACCAGCCACCATTTTTCATCCTCTTGAGCTTCACTTTGAATTCTAATCCCAAAAACCTTAAGCTAGAGTTGCTAAAACTCCAAAATTCCTTTACAAAACTTGTTCTAAACCTCAAACCCTACAAAACTAACCGATTAAAATCTCTATCCCTCACCAAAACATACCTTGCTACTTCACCCTCACTGGTTAAGGAGGAGTTTGGGTTGATTTTTTGGGGAGCAAGAAGACAATCTTAAAGCATCTTGGGGCCAAGGAGCCATTAAGACACTCAAAGTAGGGTTTCTGTTGAGCTAGGTCCAAAATTTCTGGTTGTATTGAGTGATATTATGTTGATATTGATGTATTAATTTTGGTGGTGTGTTTGGATGATGTTAGAAAATGGTTTTTATCAAAAGAAGTTTGGACTAACATGGATTTTTGTTTCCTAGGCAAGGTGGTGCACGAATTTTCTGGTATATTTGTGGGTGTTTTCATGAGCTATAAAAATTATATGTTGGAGTTAACATCTTAAACTAACTACATGAATTTTCTTGGGTGTCGATTTTAAGGTTTACTATGTCAAAAGAATTCAAACCGAAATGAGACTAAATGCTGCATGAAATGTTGAAACTGAAGCAATAAAGTTATCCGAATTTATTACCATAGCAATTGATTGAACTAGCACTTGAAATTTTTACACAAAGTTAATAACACATTGAAGTATCACTGTAAATTTTATTGTGCATTGATTCAATCATTTGCTAGGGTTAAAAATTATGAGAACTTGGTTTGCTCTTGTGAATTGGTGGTCCCGACCACTAATTTGTACAATTCCTGGAAAGTTAGAGAGTTATGTTTGTCTTGAAATTTTTACACTCCTAGACATATTGAGGTGACATATAGAATTTTGTGGCTCTTGAAATGGCAGTTTGATATGGTAATTAAATGTTGTGCCTAGGATAGTAAATCTGCCAAAGTGCTGGAATGTGAGAATGGTTGAAAATTATGGTAAAATGATATCTAGTCCAAGTGTATGGCATATGAATGTATGCTAATTATTTCAATTACTTATCCATGAGACATGAATGAGCCTCTAATATGATTGAATACCTACATGTGGCTTATGCGTGCATTTGAAAAAGAGAATATATATGAACTTAAATTGTGCATGTTCTGACATATGGACAAAACAGAAACAAAACTTAGATTGAATGAGGGAAGGAAACGGAAAAGAGGAACCTCCCTAAATATTTTGAGTCGATAGACATATGGCTAGGAATAGATCTGTGTATGATTCGGAAATAGAAAAAAATGAAGTTCGATGATCACGTATATGATTGAGCTCATCCTGATAGACGTCTATTTCCCTTGTGTGGTGTGATCCACTATAAATACCATTTGGTATAAATTATTTCCTGTGGAATTGTCCACAACAAATACCCGTTGGGTATAAACTAAGTTTTTCCTATGTCAATGAAAAGAGAAAATGCATTGATTTGGTCTTTATGGCCATAAATGAAACATGACACTCTGAGATGAGTTCATTGCATGTATTATATGCTACTCATCTTATTCTGAATTGTCCGCCTTGTGCACTTTAGTAATTGTTGGAATGTTATAAGATATATGCTTTAAGTGATGAAATAAACCCACTTCGAACGATATTTGAACGTTAAAATGAATATTTGATATATGTTGCATGCTCACATTTTCTTAATAAGCGGAAATGGGGCGATGACGATGACATTATGATGGTGTAACTAGGGAGTTGCCCTCCTAGAATTGTGTAATTCTCACCCTTATATTTTTGTGTTCTCGTGTTGCCTCCAGGTTGATCCAGAAAACGGTGAAGCCAACTTGAAGAACATGAAATAATAGTACTTATTGGTTGATTTTTTTACTATTCTGTGCTTATAGGAGTTGTATGTATGTAAATGAAATAGTGAACGTATTGTATTAAAGCTCTTAGAATAGCTTCCTTTTGTACTTAAGTATGTACTTAAATAAATGTTTTGGTTCTAAGTTATACATTTTAATAGAATTACGCTTAGTTACTTCACGAAGCGTTCGATCTTGCTATAGATATATAAGAAAGATCCGCTAATTAATAGGTAACAACTCAGGAGTACGATGTCATGATTTAAGGATGGGGTTGTCCTGGGAGGATGTTACATTATGCGCTTCTATTGTCTGTGGATTCCTTGTATCTAGTAATGTGCATTTTTCCTTTCTAACATCAAAACTGTGTAAGTTTGTCCTTGTTGTTTGGATCCCTGTCTCATTCATTACTAATGGTAAAATTTGCCATAGTATGTCGCTTTTTGCCTAAGGATTTTATACTTGCTTAGGGTAAAGGTTGTCCCTTGTGATTATATTTGCTTGCCTATCAATTCCTTGTGTCTACTGGTGTTGTGTATGTACCTTGTTTAGTTGTTTATTCCCGGACAATCAGACAATCAGAGGAACCTTTTTTATATTAAAATATACGTCTAGATTATTATAAGACTATTCAATACTTTTCATCTCAACCATAAAATAGATTTTTGTACGACTCAGATTTTGTCACCATGTGGTGCCAAACATGTTCGACACCACATAAGAAAGCATCTGGAGAGAGGTGTACTTTTTCGTAGCGATGGAAATTCAAATTTTTTTTGTTTTTTAATTTTAAATTTTATAAATGCCTCCACCGACATAAGAGCGTGACCAATAAGTTTCACCACCATATGTGTCGCATATTGCATTCTATGCATCCACATATCATTTCTCTATCTAATATACAGACAATGATATTCTGGCTAGAAAATCCCCAAGGTTAAAGATGCTTAGGAACAACAATGTCTTTGAGGGCACTTGGGCTTCATTAAAATGAGAAAATATAAGAATCTTAAGGAAAATGCAGGCCAAGTCACAAGAGGACATAAAAGACAGTTGAGGATGGGGAATTAGAGAGAGGAGAGAGAGGACACAGAGGAGAAAGACAAAAGGTAAAAGGGTAAACACAATTAGCAGAAACCTTTTTTATATTAAAATATACATATAGATTATTATAAGACTATTTAATACTCTTCATGTTAGCCATAAAATAGATAAACCTTTTTTATATTAAAATATACATATAAATTATTGTAAGACTATTTAATGCTCTTCATATTAGCCATAAAATAGATTTTGTACGGCTGAGATTTTATCACCACGTGGTGCCGAAAATATCCCTCACCACGTAAGAAAGCTTATGGAGAGAGTTGTACTTTTTCACGGCAGTGAAAATTCCAATTTCGTTTATTTTTTATTTTAAATTTTATAAATGCCTCCACCGACGTGTGCACTAAGTTTCACCCAACGTATCTGTTGCCTATTGCGTCCAGTGCGTCAATACATGATTTCTCAATATAAAGTACAGATTGTTCAATGTTCATCTTTTGCCATTGGAACAGATTACAACTCGATCGAATTGAGATCAAGGGCAGAAATTGACACCCTTTCAAGTAGAATGACAAAGGGAAACTCGCCAACAAATTACAAGGCACTTTCCTAGCTGTATAAGTGAAGGAGGAGGGCGCACACAAACAACCTCTCATCCTAAACCCATCTATAAAGACCCAAAGATAATGCAAGGGGAAACACGAGACAACTTTATCTACAAATTATTTAGATGAAAAGCTTATTCTGGTATCTTTCTTTTTTTCCCCATCAGTTTTCTCAGTCAAAGCTTGATGAGCGGCTCCACCTGCCTCGCAAGTAGTCCTCCAATGAGACATTCTGCTCAACACTGCACATGGAGAGCGAGTCATCCTCCACATCAAGCAGCGCAATATTAAGATGTGACTGTAGATTGGAAGGTGGACAAGCTTCATCATCAAGCATTTCTGGTGCTTCCACAGCATTAATTTCTAGCCTTCCCCACTTGACAGCATCAGCATCACCTTGAAGGAGCTTTGAGATCTGTGGTCCATTGGAATTTGTAAGAGATTATTAAAAATACAATAATGGAATAAGACTGGTAATTGGACAGTGTTCAAATAAGAAGATAAAGTTAAGGATTGTGCTATTCAAACTCAGGAAACATATAGGATAGGCAAAACACATAAACTCAAGTCATTTTGTTCAGAAGAAACAACATCGGATATGGAACAATCAATATTTTTTTCCCTAGGACTACGATGTGGCATAGAGGACTCAATTTGCTACGAAGCCAACAACACATCACTTACAAGACTCATTTGAGGCCTAGTTCTTGGAGCACGTCTGATACAAAGTGTGGCTGCTAAGACCATCCTTTCCATCTCTTCATGGTCATAATTGTCACCCAAACTAGGATCTAACAATTGTGACACCTTCCCACAATTTAGAAGTGGACTAGCCTGCAAAAGATATTTTTCCATTATTTTCCATCCAAAACATAGTAAATAAGAAGTAACTGAGAAGATGCACAGACCATAAGATGATAACAAGAGACATACCCACATGACAAGGCTCTCTTGACCTTTGGGATAATCACCACCTATGGGCTTTCTCCCTGAAAGAAGCTCAAGGAGCACCACACCAAATGCATAGACATCAATCTTATCATTTACTTTCCCATACATGAAGTACTCAGGAGCCATGTAACTGCATAAACAAGTGTAAAACACAATTAGTAATCATTCCAGGTACACTCTATTGCAGCATATATGCATAAGAAAGGGATGGTACTAAATGGGAGTTCAAAGTACAAACCCAAAGGTTCCAGCAACATCTGTGCAGGTTATATGTGATGATGAGGTCGATGCCCAGTTAGCAAGTCCAAAATCAGAGAGCTGCAGAAAATCAATTAGAACAGCATAACAACTGATAGATACAAATAGTTTGGAATATGAGAGTTGGCCAACTGAAAGACAATAAATTACCTGAGGTTCAAAATCCTCAGACAATAATACATTTGATGATTTTACATCTCTATGAATCACAGGTTGGCCATCATTATTATGCAGATACTCCAATGCCTCAGCAATACCCACTGCCACCTTATATCTCTCAGTGCAACCAAACACAAGAGGATTTTTCTTGTTACCTGTTTTGGTAAAACAGAAAGAAGTAATAGTAAGTTAACAAGAAGACCATATAGAATAACAAAAGGTGATATAATATTAAGTATATATTATGTACCATGAAGGTTTTCTTCAAGGCTTCCTCTTGATAAGAAATCATACACCAATAGAAGATTGCCATCCTCAAAGCAGAATCCAAGGAGGGAAATAATGTTTTTGTGATGCAAAGTAGTGATGATTTCTATTTCTAGAACAAACTCCTTCAGAACATCATCAGAAGGCCTTAAGATCTTAACAGCAAGTTCCTTGCCATCAGGAAGGCAGCCTCTGTAAACCTGACTGCTTCCTCCTTTCCCAATTAAATTTTCTGAAATCATATCAGTAAAAATGTTAAAGTTCAACCAATTGCAGACACACTAAAGTCAGACCCAAACTAGTATTAGAAAAGATACACACCAGGCAAGAAGTTTGATGTTGCTGATACAAGTTCTTGGTACTCAAACAACCTGCAAGTTGATGAGTATTTCTCCTGAAGGCCCTTTAATTCTTTAGGAATAGTTCTTGAATTGCATTTGGGAGAAGAAGCAGTCCCAATTTCAGCTTCCACTGGAACAATCGCGCCACTTCTACTGTCCAAAGCCAGAGATTGACCTTGATATAGGTCATAATTGTTTGTTTTGCTGTCATGATCTGGAGCATATGAAAGATTCCTACAGGGAAGCCGCATTGCCCACTGGACCACAGAGATCTGGCGCAATATCGATCTTTCAGTAGATTGCCTGTCTGATAAAATTGTTCTGTGTAATAGTGGCCAGCCAGGTTTCAATTCAGGTAGTTCTCTGCTATGCAACCTTGTTGTGATAGAATCTGCATCAGTCGTCTGTACAGGCACTATTGCCAAAGAGTTCTTAACACCACCACCGGAAGACTCTTCTCCAGATTGGTGGCCTAGGCAAGATGAACCTGGCAATCTCTGGGTTGGAGCACAACTTGAGCAACTCTTTCTCTTTCCACGGACTTCCGTAGAATCCAGAAAAAACTTAGCTAAGCTGTGGTCTGAAATTTGGCCACAGCCCTTGTCATGCGTCCCTGTGCTGTCATCATTTAGTACGTTTGAGCTCTTGTTGAGTGTCCGGTGAATCGAACCAAGCAAACCAATTCTGTGATCCCGATCAATTCCTGCAACAACTTATTGAATGAGAACTCTACTGTGTCATCCATGACATTCATATCTCAACCCAAAACAAGAAAAATTAAGAACCTTTCAAAAGAGAACGAGTCGCGGCGAGCCATCTCTCTTGAACGCAACTCTCCCATTGTTAACAGCAAGTACCCAGCAATCCTTGGACAACTTCTTAGCACAGTACTTAGCTACAGAAATAGATGGCCGGATTTTATGAAGACCTTGAGGTGATCCAACTATAACATGGGTTGCAGAATATGCATTTCCTTCTCTAACCAGAATTTTCCTCACCGACGAACCCCGGCAAATCTTGAGCTTGAGATCCACCTGCATCATTTTGAACAAGAAAATTAAAAAAATCAAAAATCAAAAATCAAAATCTCACATTTGATCATTAACTTTACAGTTTAAAGATTTCCAAAGCATGAATTTTCGTCAGACTTCAGGCTAATACATTATTTTTTAGAGTTGAATAATACATTGTATGTGCTGCTTTTTTTTTTTTTTTCAAACTACTTTCGGAGAGACTGAGAGTCGAGAGACGCTGAATTACATACTTTTTAGCTCATATTCCCTTGAACAAAAAAATCAAATGACGGGGAAAAAACAAGGAAAGGAGGTGCTGACAAATCCAACCTGTTTCAAATTGCAGAATCCTTCATAAACGGCAAGAACAGTGTCAAACGATTTGACAACAGAAAACAGAGTCGATTTCCCCTCTCTATTCACAATTTCTGAACCAACCATCACATTTCATTTCACCAAACCAACAAAACCAGTCAAACTTCCACTTCAATCAAAGATGGAAATTAAAAAAAAAAAATGGAAGAAGAAGAAGAAGAAGAAGAAAAAGAATAAATACTAATAGTAAATATTATTTTTTCAATAAAAAAAGAAAACCGAAAAGAAAAGATCATGTCATGGCTCACCATCGTTGCCAAGAACATGAAGAGCAACGACAACATCACCGGGCTGAGCGACCTTGACCAAAGCCCAGGTGATCAGCTCTCTGCTGATAGAGTCCAACTTCACGCCGACAACCACCGTGCGGCCGCCGGAGCGGCCGTCTCGTGTTTCATCGGCGGTGGCCGCTGGCAGCATTCTCATGTTGCTGGCTGGCAGCGTGTCGCTGTCAGTGTACGCTGTCGTTTTGCTGTCGGTGATTGCAGTTCGGAGGAGTCATGAGTTTTAGGCTCATGTCATGTGGCAATAGCATGAATTAGCCCCTCGAGTTGGAGGCCTTGGTAGTTGGAACAAGAGGTTCGGTTGATTAGATGGTCGTTTCCGTTTCGTTTGGTTGGTTGGGTGTTTCAAGCTCGCTCGCACGGACGCAAACACCAAAATTGACAGAAATTTTGAGAACGAAACCGCAACTTATATATAATAAATAAATAATACTAATAATCACCAATACACAGTAAGCAAGAGAGTAACAAGTTTTAATGCCCAAGATTTTGACTACTGGACCCCTCCTATGGGAAGACATTGGACTTGGATTTCTTTCTTTTATTTTCCTCTGACGGTTGGACCTAAATTTTTTTATTTTAATAAATATAAATTTTATGTCATTTTAAATGTAAAATTTTACATAAATATCAAATTATATATCACCACACTAGCAAAAATATATAATTCAATTACTTGTTATTTTAAACATCTTAAAAATTAAAATATATAATTAAATGACATTATCAAACTCTCATATAACGATAACATATCAAATTAATCTTCAAACAAAGTTTAAAATCTTTTATTAGAATAATAAGAAAGCAAGATGTTTTTATCAATATAATATAATGTGACACATTTATTGATTTTGCTCTACATCAATATTATTGAAAATTTACTGAATTTTAATTAATATGATTTGAATTCACCCAATTTACTATGAGAGTAATAATCTTTTAGCTGTAACCCTTTTTCATACGACTCAAATAAAATCATATTTATCAAACTACTTGAATTAATCAAGTACTAATTAAATTATTCTTATATTTCGTTTAAAAGATTAAATATTCTTTTGTTTAATTTGTGTAGCATTAATCATCTCTGAATTAGAAGTTCAAAACTTGCAACAAAAGAATTGAGGGTCAACATAATAGAGGATCAGTTTTAAGATTAATAACCTATTTGGTATCTTTCAGTATATAGTAGATATTATAAGGTTTGATAAATTTTTAATATTATACAGTGTTTGATTTGATATTATAAAAAATATTGCATTTTATGTAACATCCTCCCAAGTACAACCCTATTCTTAAGCTATGATATCCTAGAGAGTTGTTACTTGTTAATTAGCGGACTTCTTAATTATCTATAGCAAGCTTTATTTACGTATGAGATAACTAAGCGTAATTCTATTAAAACATATTACATGTAAACATCAAGTTTATTAAACATAAGCTAAAATACATAAGGAAGCTCCTTTATGAGCTTTAGGACATATTGTCTTCTAATACATTTACATACATACTCATTCACGTATAGGAGAATAAAACATAACTACTACACTATAACAATCCTACACTCCTTGCATAGCATCATCATCATCCTCTGGCTTAACCTGTAGGCGACACGGAAACAAACACATAGGGTGAGAATTTTAAAATTCTCATAGGGCAACTCCAATCACAATCATAATGTCATCGTCATCGCCAGCCACTTCGATTTATTCAAAAACTGATCATGCAATATATTCTAAAGGTTCATTTTAAGATTTCAAAATCATCCTTCAAAGTGGGTAGCTTTTAACAATCAATCAGTACATGTACATATATCCAAAGCTCAAACACATAGTAAGTAAATCTACTTAAAGGATTTCATATGATATAGGTGATACATATGTTAAATACAGTAAAGTTATCTCAAAGTGACTTGATTTCCATCATGGCCATAAAAGCCAATTAGTGCATTTCTCTTTTCATTGACATAGGAAAGACTTAGTTTATACCAACGGATTTTTATGGACAACTCCACAATAGATCCGTTTATACCCAACGGGTATTTATGGTGGATCACACCACACAAGGGAAAAAAAGCTTAAGACAAGCCAATCCATGTCATTGAACTTCATTTTTTCCATTTAGAATCCACAGATCTCTCCTAGCCGATACGTCTACCGACTCAAAATAAATTTTGGGAAGTTACTACTTCGCCTTCCCTCATTCAATCTAAGTCTTGTTTCTATTTTGTCCATATATCAGAAATGCACAATTTAAATTTATACATCCTTATAATGGCATCATATACTTTCTCTTTGCTCAAATGCATACATAGGCCACATATAGGCAATCATTCACAATGAAATTCTCATTCTTTTCTCATACTTCAATCCTTAAAATCCATGGCATGCATTTATATGTCATAAGTCACATGGCCAAACACTTAATATCAAATACTCATGTCATACTAGAAGCCAAAGTGTCATTACATTCTCAATTCAAAGCATTGTTCCATTCCAGCACAATGGGCAGTTTTCACCCATTGTGGCACAATTTGTTTTGCTCATCAAACAATCAATTTAGAGGTTATAAAAATTCTATAAGACACTTCAATGTGTCTAGGAGACCCTGTAAAAATTTCAAGACAATCAGAGCTCTATAGCTACCTCAGTAAAATGTACAAATTTAGTGGTCAGGGGTCACCAATTCCAACCAGAACCAGTTCCCTAATTTTTAACCCTAGAAAATGATTGAATTAATTCACAATAAAATTCACAGTGACACTTCAATATATTAGTAACTTTGTGTAAACATTTCAAGAGTTAGTTCAATCATTTGCTATGGTAATAAATTCAGACAAGTTTACTGCTTCAGTCTCAACAATCAGGACAGCATCTGCCTCATTTCGGTTTCTGATTTTCTGAGGCATCAAAACTTAAAACTAACACCTAAGAAAATTCATGTAGTTATTTTAAGGTGCTAACTCCAACATATAATTTTTATAGATTATGAAAGCACTCAAAAATATTCCAAAAATTTCGTGAACAACTGCAACATCAGGAAAACAGAATTTCCAGCAACTTAGTCCAAACTTACTTTGATAAAACTCATGTTCTAACACCATCCAAACCCACCACCAAAATTCACACATCAATATCAACATAATATCATCCAAAATAACCAGAAATTTCGGACTTAACACAACCCAAAACAGATTAGAAAAATTTGACAAAGAAAGGCAAGAAAAACCCTACTTTGAGTAACCTATTAGCTCCTTGGCTTCAAGATTAACCAAGCTTGCTTCCTTCTCCTCCAAAGCTCCCAATCTAACTTCAAACCCCTCTGATATCAGTGAGGTGTGAGGGAGAAAGGTAAGGATTGATGAGTGATTGAGATTTTGTTCGGTTAGATTTGTAGAGAATTAGGTGTAGAACATGTTTTGTGAAGAGATCTTGAGGTTTTATCAAGTGTAGGCTAGGGTTTATGAAGCTCCAAGTTTGTTAATGGAGTTTGAGAGGAAGAACAATGGAGGAGAGCTTCTTGGAGTGTGCTGGACGAAATTTTGATGAAGGAAATGATAAGATATTGATTTTATGAGTTTATGACAAATTGCATAATAATTTCAAGTACAAAATGTTTTATTTTCTTAAAGATAAGTCTAGTAATTTTTGTAAGCATCCTATTGGTTGCAATAAAGTAGTAATGGTGTGGCTTCTTCTAAGCCACACACTTGTCTAGTTAAGTGGCAAACTTTCATTGAAAGTTTCATTCGTGTAAGAACCAGAAATCTCAGAACGGGTAAACAGATACCGATTAAATCGATATTGTTTGAAAATTAATTTTAAGTATAAATTTATCATTCCCACCTATTTCTAACCTTATTCCCATGTTTTCCTAATTTTGGGCACCTCCCAAAATCTAGGTTTAAGCTCAGGGCTGATAAGCAGCAAGGTTACTATTCATTGACCTGAAATTTTTTTTTTTTTAAACCGTTGGCCACCCTCATCGTTGTTAAACTGTTATATTTTTAAAATTATGACTAACAAAGCTCAAGATTAATTTTTAAGTAATTTTTAGGGTGTTACATTTTATACTATATAATGTTATTATTTATATAAGTAAATATTAAATAGAAATAAATAATAATGGAATACTAATTTTTTTGTTATTTATTTAATACAGTTTTGCAAATATATTATTATTTGAAATTTTAAAAATTAATAATTTATAATTTCTTTTAAATCAAATATTATCTATTATTTATTTAAAATATTTATTTATTAATTAAACATTTAATCATTTTATTTTTTTATTATTTAAATTAATTAAAAAATTAAAAGACACCTTATACATGAAAAGCTTATTTATGCAATATTGTTTGAAATATTGTTTGCAATAATCAATAAATAAAGCCATTATATCTTATCAGGGTTACCCTGAAGCACATAAAAAATGGCGTGGATGGGGGCAAATTAGTAAATTAAATGCACCTGCCAAAATATATTAAAATTGAAAAGCAGAAATGTTTCGTGTGTCAAATTGCAGCCATGTTTTTGGTAGGTACGACTTTACTTTTTTTCTCCTAGACAGGTCAATAACAACATGCTTTAATTTGCTTTACTTTCTATCTTTATGATAATATTTACGATCAATCTGTATCGATGTATATACTTTATAAAAAGAGAAGATGAGTGTTTTTCTAAAAGTAAATGATGAAATTAATCCTCAAAATGAATGGAATATTAGATTGGCCTCTAGATTTATGTTCTCCCACATTAACATCTTATATGGTTCTTCTAAGAACTTACACTCATTATAAATGATATTTTCATTGAAAGCCGACCAACTGAAAACTTGGAGAGAACTACCTGCAAAGGGTTCTAATCGGTAAAAAAAACTGATTATGATCCTTTATTTTAAAAATGTTTTCATTTACTCTCTAAAAAAATTTTTTTTCTCATTCGGTCCCTCCATTATGTTCCGTTAGTTTCTGCAATAAAGTGTCAACATAACTTCTTTACAGTGGATGCTGAGATAGACTAGAAAAGTACTAAACAAAAAAATCTTGATATTTAAGAGAACTTAATGGAAAAATTATAATATTTTATATAAAATAATTATATTATTATTCAATTATTTACTTCTATTGAAAAGACTTTCAAGAAAATAGATAATTAAGTTAAAATATTTTTATTGATATGACAATACATGATGAGATGTTTGTGTAAATTTTTTTTACCCTAATAGTGAGATAAATTAAATTTATTTGTTAAATTTAAATTATAATATTGAATATTTTAAACAGTTATCTTTATGAAATATTTATTACATGTACTATTTAAATGAGTAAATAACACAAACCACTCTTAAGGGGTTAACTGTATTTCATCCCATTAAATTTAAATAAATAAAACTTATTATTTTAATATAATTTTATTTTATATATATATATATATGATAAGAATAAAAGTTAAAAGTATTCAAATATTAGATCTTATCCTCTTTGTTCTTATCCTATTAAGCATACCAAATGTACTGTTAGAGAGCTCTTGGTATTATTGGTGATGCAATTTTAATTTTCCTAGGCCTACAACATTGCAGTGTCTAGTATACCTCATTCCTGGCAATCCAAATTATCAAAGCAATCTATATTGCCTCCTAAGTGGTAATGTGGATTGCTCTTTTTGGGATGTCTATGTAGATTACCACCAAAATAATAATCTTGAATCTTATTATTATTATTACATAATTAATTAATTTAATAATATTGTTAATAATTATTATATCAAAATTTTAATTGTTATTTGTATTAGTTTTACTTGTTATCACAATGATTAATAATAATTATTAATAGAACAAATGGGTGGAGTGTAATTTTTCAACAAAAATGAGGTGGAATGCAATTTAACCAAACGTCAAGAGTTGTTTATGCTGTATACTCTTAAATTTAATGGGGTGGAAGGGTGCAATTTTTTAGCAAGAATGGAATGGAGTGCAATTTAAGCAAACCTCATAGGGTGGAGTGCAATTCTCTTTTGAATTGTGCTATTATATTTAACATGTAAGTTCCAATATCTTTCAAAAGTTATGCTTTGGCTCTTTAAGTTTTTGGATGCAGCCTTTGTGTTTTGAATGATACCAGACCAATCCCTTAAAAAATAGTAAGGGCTAATGATTTATCTATTGTGATATGCAGAAAAATAGCATTAACAATGGATACGACTAATTTCAAAAGAAATCTTTCCTTTCTAAGTGTGTCTATGAATAATGATGCTCATTTCCATTTGAGAAAACATTGAGAAAAATTAATTTCTTGAGAAACAAGGCATACCATCTTCAGAAAGAAAGCTCACCTGATCCATCAAAAGGATCATTCATTGCACCAAAAAAAGTCACAATCACAAACAATGACTTTTGTTCATAATGATACACACTAAAATGAAGCATTGTATCAAAAAGTCTCTCAAAGTCTAGCATTAAAAGGAACAATCATCAAAAAGTTTTTCATGTCCATCATAGAAGTTCTGATTGTGTAAACATTTGGAAACTTATTCTAAAAGCTTACTTCAAATATGCGACATTATCATGAAGGCACACCATTATAGTGTACATATATCCTTGAACCATTACGCATCATTGTGTACCGAAGAAAGAAAATTTTCTCTCTCATCCTTCTAGGTTTAAGACAACATGATTATTTTCTCTCTAAGGTTTGACCTCTATTTCAAGTGACAATTTCTTGGAGATGTCTATATATAGCTAACTAGTGAGAAGCGTTAAAGGCAGATGGAACATTGATAAGTGCTATTTGCATCTATATTTTTCACCTATTGCACTAGGATTTTGCATGGATTTTGTGTGTTAAGCATCATCATTTGGTTAAGAATTGCTTCTATTCCTCAAATTGCTTCTACATTTTAGTGCAATAAAGCTTTTTCATAAATTCTAATTTGTTAAGAGGCGACAACAATTCTCAAAAAACATACACCTTTGAGAAAAGAAATCTTCTCTATTTTCATCTTATATTCTCTTTGAAATATTTAGAGAAGTCATTAAACTAAGTGCTTTATAGAAACTCTAGACACCTTTGAGCATTGTATTTGTTGAGTGTTCCCAAACACAAACCCTTATCATTTTCATTATAACCTAACCCAGAAGTGATCTATGAGGTAGTGTGGAGAACTAATTTAAAAGAGTATTTAGTTGCATTAACTTGGAGAAGCTAGCTAGTTAGCAAATACTCAATTGTAAGCTTGGAAAGGCTTAGACAATACCACTCAATAATGAAAATACCAATGGTTTTGTTGGACATGGACATAGGCTGTAGTTTGGCCGAACTAGGATAAACCCTCTATGTGCTTTCTCTCTTTGCTCCATATTGTAATGCCCAATTTTTCTTTTCACAAATGACCAAAATGCCCCTAAGGTCATTTTAGGAATTAAAGGGCAGTCGACCTTGGCAGCCCCGAATGGGTCAACTCAATGTTTGAAGGGGATTATATCTATTATGTTTGATATCAGAGGTAAAAATCTCATTTTATGAACTTTCGCTCAAAATGACCAAAATACCCCTGAGTGTTTCACGTGGGTAAAGGTGCCGTTTGAGCCTAGAACTTTTCCAGAAAGTTCGGAATGATGCTTATGAGTGGTTTTTATGTTTAGTGGGCCTAGAAGGTCCTAAGATTTTAGTACAAAATTATCATTTTACCTCTAGAATAGTGTATAGTGAGCCTAATGACGTAATTAATCAAACCTAAGTAATATTAAGCTCTAATCGAATATTAATTTATTTCAATAATTAATCTCAAGCCAAAATAATTTATTAAGGTTAATTAGGGCCTAAGATTTCTTGGTTAAACCTAATTACATCCTTGATTCAAGATTCCTAGTCATGGAATCTTGAATAGTATTTTTCTCTCCAATTCCTTAAATTAAGGAATTGTGCCCATACCTTCATTTGACTAAAAGAATGATTTTAATTTGCTAATCTAGCAAGATCACTCCCCTAATCAAATCTTGGCAACCTTAATTAACCATTACCTCACCTAAACACTTTCTTACAAACTCCTAATCAAAACCTTAATCAAAGAAACACCTAAACACATCACTAAACCACAATTACATGAACAAATCATCCTCCTCCCCTTGGCTGGAAATCTGGCCGAATGCATGCCCTTGGAAAAGTGTCACATGTTGATTTTATTTCACTCCAAAGGCCATACCTCAAGTCATGCCTTGACCATACCTAGCCATGCTTTCAACCATGCCTTTTGTAACATCCTCCCAAGTACAACCTCACCTTAAGTCATGGCATTGTACTGAGAGTTGTTACTTATTAATTAGACCTTTCTTAAATATCTATAGAAAGCTCGATTTACGTGTGTAATAACTAAGCGAAATTCTATTGAAATATATATAACAAAGAAAATAAAACCTTTATTGAATACACAACTAAGTACAAGATTAAGCTCCTCTATGAGCCTTAGTACATATCACTTCTCTAATGTAGTTACATACATATCCATTCTACTAAATACAGCATAATAAAAACATTCACTATGACCCTATTGCCATTTCAAGTCCTTTTACGTAGAGCATCATCATAGTCCTGGCTTAACCTGGAGGTGACATGGAAACACACACACACAAGGGTGAGAATTACATAATTCTCATATGGCATCCCAAATATATACGAAAAATCTATGTCATCGTCATCGCCCAGCCACTTGGTTTATCAAGAAAATGTGATCATACAATGTAAACTAAAGATTCACTTTAAGGTTCTAAAATCATCCCTGAAGTGGGTAGCTTTTAATAATCAACCACTTAGAGCACATATATTATAATGTTTCAACAATTAATAAATAATCCTAAGGCAGCCAATTTAGAGTAAGATGAGTAGGCATATAATACGTGCAAGTGAACTTATCTCAATGTGACATGGTTCCACTTATGGCCATAAAAATCAAGTCAGTGCATTTTCTTTTCATTGACATAGGAAATACTTAGTTATACCCAACGGGTATTTGTCGTGGACAATCCCACAATAAATAATTTATACCAAATGGTATTTGTAGTGGTTCACACCACAAAAGGGAAATAGTCTGCTTAGGACGAGTTCAATCCTATACGTGATAATCAAACTTCATTTTTTCCATTTCGAATCACAGATCTATTCCTAACCGATACGTCTATCGACTCAAAATATGTAGGGAGGTTCCTCTTTCTTTTTCCTTCCCTCATTCAATCTAAGTCTTGTTTCTGTTTTGTTCATATGTCAGAACATGCACAATTTAAGTTCATATATATTCTCTTTTCACAAATGCACGCATAAGCCACATGTAGGTATTTCATTCACAATGCAATTTCAATTATGTCTCATAAACCACTCTTTATTTCCTCTAGCATGCATTATGTGTCACAAGTCATATGGCCAAATAGCTAACATCAAATACTTTGTTCTCAAAAGCTTGCTTACATTACAAGTAGGTATTCAATCATATTAGAGGCCCATTCATGCCTCATGGATAAGTAATTGAAATAATTAGCATGCATTCATATGCCATACACTTGGACTAGATATCATTTTACCACAAATTTTCAGCCATTCTCACATCCCAGCACCTTGGCAGATTTCCTGTCTTAGGTACAACATTTAATTGCCATACCAAATGGCCATTTCAAGAGCCAAAAAAATTCTACATAACACTTCAATGTGTCTAAAATAACTTGTAAAAATTTCATGACAAAAAGAGCTCTATAGCTACTTTAGTAAAATGTACAAATTTAGTGGTCAGGGGCCACCAATTCATAGTCCAGACTTGAGTTCCAAAATTTTTTAACCCTAGTAATTGATGGAATCAAGGCACAAGAAAATTTACAGTGATACTTTAATATGTTACTAGCTTTATTTAAAAATTTCATGGGCTAATTCAATCAATTTCTATGATAATAAATTTGGACAAATTTATTGCTTCAGTTTCAACAACCAAGACAACATCAGTCACATTTCGGTTCTTGATTTTTTTGAGGTAGTAAACTTTAAAATCAACACCCAAGAAAATTCATGTAGTTATCTTAAGATGTTAAATACAACATATAATTTTTATAGCTCATGAAATTATCCACAACTATATCAGAAAATTCGTGCATAATTACTACTTGCAGGACAACTAGGAATCCAGTAGCCTAGCCCCAATTTCCTTTGCGAAAAACCCTTTTCTAACCCACCCCCAAACATACCACCAAAATTTACACATCAATGTCAACATATTATCCATCAATACAACTAGAAATTTCAGACCTAGGTCATGCCAAAACAGATCAAGAAATTTAGACAAGAAAAGGCAGCAAAAACCCTACTTTTGGTGAGCTAATGACTCCTTGGCCCCAAGGTGTTCTAAGATTGCCTTCTTGCTCCTCAAAGCTCCCCAAATCAATCCAAACTCCTTCTTAATTCAGTGAGGGTGAAGATAGAAACGTAAGGATTGGTGAAATGAAATTCCAATCGGTTAGATTTATAGGTCTTGAGGTGTAGAACATGTTTTGTGAAGAGATCTTGAGGTTTTATCAAGTTTAGGCTAAGGTTTATGAAGCTCCAAGTTTGTTAATGGAGTTTGAGAGGAAGAACAATGGAGGAGAGGTTCTTGGAGTGTGCTGGCCGAATTTTCAAGAAAGGAAATGATAAGATATTGATTTTTTGAGTTTATGACAAAATGCATAATAATTTCAAGTACAAAATGTTTTTTTTTTCTTAAAGATAAATGTAGTAATTTTTTGTAAGCATCCTATTGGTCCTAATAAAGTGGCAATGGTGTGGCTTCTTCTAAGCCACACGCTTGTATAGTGGGTGGCAAACTTACATTGCAAGTTTTATTCATGCAAACTCTACATCGATATTTTACCGACAGTAAACAATTACTCGATTAAATCGATATTTCTTGAAAATTAATTTTAAGTATAAAATTATCACCCAACCCAATTTTTTTTTATACGTACATTGGACCACCCTCATCGTTGCTAAATTGTTATATTTTTTAAAATTATGACTAACAAAATTCAAATTAATTTTTAAGTAATTTTCGGGTGTTACACCTTTAAATGATAAGTTTTTTGAAGATATTTTCCTTCCCCTTGGCATGAAGAACCGTTGGCCTCCTCCTCCCAAATCAGCCTTCATTGTGTCATTTTTCTATAAATACCAAGCCTTGAAGAACTTGGTTACACTTTAGAAGCTTTGCCAAGTTTAGTTTTCTTGCATTTCTCTCATTTTCTCTCAAAGTTCTCTTCATCTTGCTCTTCTTCTTCCTCCCTCAAAAAAACCTTTCCACCACCACAATCCACCACAAACAACCTTAAACCACCACTCCCTCACCTCAAACCACCTCTCAAACACTTAATCTTTCCATTTCCAAGCTTGCTTTCCCAAGGAAAAATCATCTTCCTTGAGCTTTCTCTTTGGCCGAATCCTCCTCCTCCTCCAAGAGAAGATTTTGTCTTTTCACTCTTCCAAGAACACAAGCTTCCTCTCATTTCTTTCAAGACTTCCTTAGGTAGAGGTTTTATTTCAAAGTTTTACTTGTTTTCTTCAAGAAAGGTTCTAGTTTTCTCTTGGTTTTTCAAGCCTTTCCTTCTCTTTTTCTTTTTCGGCCTTGGAGCCTTTTTATGAGAAAACTTTGGCTTGATGATGAGGTTTCAAGATAATAGTCTTGTGATGCCATGTGAGAAACCTCTAAAGCTTGAAAAACTTGGTCTTGGACCATATATGTTTTTGGTTTCTTTCCTTTTTCTTGCTTATGCTTTCATTTTTCCTTTCTTTTCCTCCTCAAAGTTTTCGGTTCTCTTTTCCTTTTTCCTTAATGGTTTTGGTTTTCACTTCCTTTATTTGAACAAAGTTTGATAAAAATGTTAAGTAGATCACTAAAAGTTTTGTTAAGAAAATTAATCCTATGTTTTCAAAGAGCTCTAAGCTTACCCTTGCCAACCTTAAAGTTGGTCGGCCGTTCTAAGAGTTTACTCTAGATTGAAGCCCATGAGCAATAAAATAAAGAATATGACTAGTTCTTGTATGCTTGTTTAGATAAAGTGTTGAGTTTTGTGTCCATTTTCTTGAGCTTGATGATGAAGTTCAAAACCAAAGGCTTCTTTGAAGACTTGGTGCTAAGAACTCTAAAGCTCACTTTATGTTGTAAAGATACAAGTTGGGTTAAGGTTGCAATGTTCCTATAAAGTCTTGTAAGAGCTCTAGTTAAGATAAAATGAGTTGCATTCATGTTTATGCCTTGCATAGCATGTTTATTTTAATGCCATCACTAAGCTCTCAAGAATAACTAAATGAACTTGCATTATCATGTTTAAATTTCCAAGCTTGCATTTCATGTTTATATTTCAAGTCATCACTTAATCTTTAAAGATAATAATGAGGTTGCATCTCATATTTATTTTATGCTCTCACTTTATTTTATAATGAAGAGTAAAACAAGTGCATAGCATGTTTAAGTTTATGTCATCACTTAAATATCCTAGAGCTCAAAGACTTGCCCAAGTATCACAAGTAAAGTCTTAGAAAATGGAAGCATTCCATGAATGCCATTTCGGCCTTATGATGATGATGAAGGACTTGATGTGAGTTCATCTAATCATAAGTGCCAATAGCCTATGTCTTGGAATTTTTCCAAGCTTAGGTAAACTTAAAGAATTTATGAGCAAGATTTGATGTTTTAAATCTAATTCATGAACAAATTGTTTTAGCTACTGACCTCACCCACATTTATGTGATTTCAATGAGATTAATTGGTTTCTAAAAGAGTTTTGAGTTCCTAAAATGATTCCAAGAGAAAGCTAGCAACTTATATGCTTTTAAATCATGAAATTATGTGATTTATGTGAGCTATATTTTTTGGTTCTGCCTTGTGTACTTGGCCACTGTATAAATTCTGTTTTATGGTGTTAAAATGTGTAAAATTATGTTTGAGAGAAGCAAGGATCAATTTAGGGAAGTTAGAAAAGAACAAGTAACTAAAAAGGACTTAAAATGAGAATTCTAGAACACTTAGATGCACAAATTATAAATTCTGTTCCAGCATAATTGAACTTAAGAAAAATGGTTTATAATTAGTGGATATGTGTAAGAATATCTCATAATTGGTTTAGGAGTTGAATATGGAGCCTTAGGCGAAGACGGAACTTAGAAATGGTCAAAGACGAAGATTCTAGGACCGGTAATCATATGATAATTTTCTTCCCAAAATAAGTAGTATTGCTTGGTTATGTTAGTGAGCATAAACATTAGAGGAAATTATAGGTAATGATCCCTTAGGTGAAATAAAGATCCATAATGAAGGTTAGGATAATTAGAATATAAGTTTAAGACTCGTAAGGGCCAAAGCATAAGACACCATGAGATAAGAGGTGTGATGTGAGAATGAGACCAAGTGGATATACTCGTGATGAATGTGAATATGTTAATACCATGAATATGAGACTATATGTGTATTTGTGACATGTTGTTGTGATGATGTGGTATGCTATGCTTAAGATGCATGAGAATGCGAAATATGAATGAGTTAGGAGGGTATGCTCTTGTGATTAAGATATTTACTTGATTGAGAAATTTCATGAGAACAACATGTGTGATTTGAGTTATGTGGCATGACTCAAATTTGAGGAAATTGAGGTGTAGTCGTTATCCTGAATTTCCGTCAAATTTGAGGGACTTAAAGAAAGTTTGAAAAGAAAGGTTTTATATGTGACATGCCGAGATGCATTTCTCCTACTATGGTAAGGAGAAAGGAAACCCTGGGGGGTATGGTCGTTGAGCCATATGAAGCGGACAATGTCACTGGTCTTAACCAGATGATGCATTTCGGAACCAGACGTACTTCTCCTACTACAGTGAGGAGAAGGTAAAACCATAAGGGCATCGACATTAGCACTGCCAAAGTGGACAAAGTCACTGGTCTTAACCAGTTGATGCGTTTCAAGAAGGAAAAAAGTCCCATGATGGGTGATTCCTTAGGTCCCCTACCCGTACTCTGGAGTCGGGATTATTTTTATGATTATGATACGCTTATCAAGAGGATAAGTAAGAACTAGTGATGACTAGTTAAGGTATGAGCTCATAGCCTAGTATTAGGGTCGGTTACTAATTTTTATACCATGATGTCACAAGTTTGAGAAACGAGAAAAGATGTGAAGCATTTTGCTTATGAAAAAGAGAAGTTGATTATGAGAAAGTACATGCCACTTATATGAGAATTAGTTATTGATGAGATGTTTTATTGGTTTGCTGCATAAAGTATTGCCATGCATTCATGTTCTTCTATGCTACATACATGCATTAAGATTCATCATAAAAGACACGACCTTGGATAATTACTTTTATAAAACCTCATAATGAACCTTTGCATGTTTAACCTTTTTATAATAAACCCAAGGTTCTTGGGGATGTAAACGATGACACTAGGATAGAGGATTTCCTGAGATTCTTTAGCAAGATTCTCACCCCTTCTTTCTCCTTTCCCGTTACGTCTTTAGATTCTATGGCGTCGTTCATGATCTTCATTGATACGCCCGTTGGGAGGTGCACTACGATCTAGATCATTAGTCATACCACTTTGAGGGTCGTTGTGCCGTGCGTATTTTTGCATACATGGGTTATCCATTTGCATTCCGGTCTCCAGCTTTCATTTTACTGACCTCTCCCTACGATGTCGATTTGATCTTTAAGAGGACACGCCCTCGCGACGAGCAAACTCGTCATGCCGCCTTCAGCTCGGCGATGTGTGGCTACCTCAAGTACGTTCCTCGCCCCAGGTCTTTAGTCCAAACCCGTCGGAGGATTCCCTACTCATATCCTTTTGGAGGATCTGCCTCTATAGTTCCCATGGACATCGGAGGGGTAGTGAGATATGGTGACGCAGCGGAGGCTAGCTCGACACTTGGAGATGTGCCCACGTAGAGGAGGTCATGTCCGTCCACCTTTCCCCTTACACACACCCAAGGAACTCGCACAGTTCATTGGGTATATACCTTCGAGGGACGAGAGGCGTGTAGTAGGTTGAGGGAGGGGTAGCCATGGCTTGGGATTGATCTTTTGAGGTTGTCCATGTATGCATTTTTTATGTTTTCTATTTCTTTTCCCTATTTTCTATTTCCTCTCCTGTAAGCTCTTCCCACTTATATGGGTATGACTTTATGCCTTTTTATATTTTAGTTAATGTACAAAACTACGATATTTAATATTATGATGGTTGCTTCTATGGTTGAGGTGTTTTTATTTGCTTTTGCATTGCATGATTTATTTTCTCTCTTGCTTTACATTTTGTATATATAGTACTCGATGGCCTGCATTTTGTTTTACATATTTCAAAAGAAATTTACCGTATTTTTGCTAAGTAATTTTACAAATGAGTTTTAAGGGAAGTAATAACTAATAATTAATCTTAATACGTCCTAGGCGTGTGGGTTAAATATTAGGGTGTTACAAATATATTATTTGTAACATCCCCTACTACTTTATGGATTGACAATTTCCTAGAAACCAACAAGATTTTCAGACGTGCTTGTCTTCACTCACACACTTCTTGAGAAAATTCCTAGAGGTCACCACCCCAAAATTGCTCCAAGTCAAGCATGCTTAACCATGGAGTTCTTTCGTGATAGGCTACCGAAAAGAAGATGCATATTTGTTGGCATAGGTAGTACTAATCAATTTATATAAGTCATCCTCGAATTATAGTCCCATCCTATACAACCTCGGATCCCTCTCATTCGGTGTGTAATCGGTTCATTTATGTCCTTCAGCTAAAGGCCTTAAGAGTCGCTCATTGTAGTGCCTTCTTGCACCAAGTGATCACTCATGTAACACTCTAATATTTAACCCAACACACCTAGGATGTATTAAGGTTAATTATTAGTTATTACTTCCCTTTAAACTCATGCAAAATTACTTAACGGAAAATACAGGTAAATTTTTTTCGAAATATGTAAAACAAAATACAAGCCATCGAATACTACATAACCGAAACGTAAAGCAGAAGAGAAAAATAAATCATGCAATATAAAAGCAATAAAGAACACCTCAACCATAGAAACAACCATCATAATATTAAATATCATAGTTTCGGTACATCAAACTGAAATATAAAAAGGCATAAAGTCATACCCATGTAAGTGGACAGAGCTTGTAGTCAAGAAACATAAAGTCAAAAAGAAACAAGAAACATAACGCAAATACATGAATGCCCCCAAAAGATATAACGGCTAAAGCAAACCCTCCTTCTAAAGCCTACGGATAACGCTAATCCTTGGGCGGGGAGATGTAGCCTGCAAATCCGAAGCTCCTCGGATGAGGCCCGCAAAAGAGGGGCATGGGCATGCGGATTGGAAGAGCGACGTGGCCTCCTCGGCGAAGGCGCCTCTCGGGCTGACGTACATGCCTCACGGGCCTGGCTGAGACCGTGTCCTCACTACCCCTACCGATGACCAAAGGCAGAAAGGGCGAAATCCTTCCGGATCAGGGTCGGCTAGGAGCCTAGACATGTCTCCCAACTAGGTATGAGGGGCACGTACTGGATAGTCAACACCGCTGAAGACGAAGGTTGGGTATGGAGGTCTTCTCGTCACGGGGTCATGTCCTCTCAAAGATCAAATCGTCATCGTAGAGATGAGGTAAAGCGGAAGCTGAGTCGGGAATGCGAACGGGCGTCCCATGTATGCAAAAATGCGCATGGCACAACAACCCTTAAAATGGTAAGGGCTAATGATCTGGATTGTAGTGCACCTCCCATATCGTGTGTCAAAGATCACGAACGACGCCATCGTGGTCTGGAGACGTAACGGAAAGAGAAACAAAGAGAGGAGGGAGAATCTTGCTAGAAGAATCTCATAGGGAATCCTCTATCCTAGTGTCATTGATTACGTCCCAGGAACCTTGTGTTTATTATGAAAAGGTTAAACATGCAAAGGTTTATTATGAGGTTTTCATAAAAGTAATTATCCAAGGTCCGTGTCTTTTATGATGAATCTTAATACATGTATACGCATAGCAGAACATGAATGCATGGCAATACTAAGCACCAAACCAATAAAACATCTCATCAATAATCAATTCTCATCTAAGTGGCATGTACTTTCTCATAATCAACTTCTCTCTTTCATAAGCAAAAAGCTTCACATCTTTCCTCGTTTCTCAAACTTGTGGTATCATGGTATGTAAAAACGTAACCGACCTCGATGCTAGGCTATGAGCTCATACCTTAACTAGTCGTCACTAGTTCTTACTTATCCTCTTGATAAGCGTATCATAATCATAAAAATAATAATCCAAACTCCAGGGTACGGGTAGGGGACCTAAGGAATCACCCATTATGAGACTTTTTTCCTTCTCGAAACACATCAACTAGTTAAGACAAGTGACTTTGTCCGCTTAGCAGGCTAATGTCAATGCCCTCACAGTTTTACCTTCTCCTCAGGATAGGAGAAGTACATCTAACTCTAAAATACATCGTCCTGGTTAAGACCAGTGACATTGTCGCTTTGATATGGCTCCATAACCATATCCCCACGAGTTTCCTTTTTCCCTACCGTAGGAGAAATGCGTCTAGCATGTCACATATAAAATCTTTCTTTTAAAACTTTCTTTAAGTCCCTCAAATTTGACGGAATTTCAGGGCATAATGACTACACTCTGAATTTCCTCAAATTTGAACCATGCCACATAACTCAAATCACACATGTTGTTCTCATGAAATTTCTCAATCAAATAAATCTCTTAATCAGGAACATACCCACCTAATTCATTCATATTTCGCATTCTCATGCATCTTAAGCATAGCATACCACATCATCACAACAGCATGTCACAAATACACATAATCTTATATTCATGGTATTAACACATTCACATGCATCATAAGTATGCCCGCTCGGTCATATCACACCTCCTATCTCATGGTGTCTTATGCTTTGGCCCTTCCGGGTCTTAAACTTATGTTCTAATTATCCTAACTTTCATTATGGATCTTTATTTCACCTAAAGGATCATTACCTATAATTTCCTCTAATGTTTATGCTTACTAACATAATCAAACAACACTACATCTTTGGGCAGAAAATTGTCATGTGATTACGGGTCCTAATCTCGTCTTTGATCCTTTCTAAGTTCCGTCTTTGCCTAAGACTCTATAATCAACTCTTAAACCAATTATAAGGGATTCCTACACATATCCACTAATTATAAACCATTTTTCTTAAGTCAAATTATGCTGGAACAGAATTTACCATTTGTGCATCTAAGTGTTCTAGAATTCACATTTTAAGTCCTTTTTAATTACTCGTTCTTTCTTAATTTCCTTAAATCGATCCTTGCTTCATGCAAACATGATTTAACACCATAAAATAGAATTTATACAGTGGCCAAGTGCACAATGTAATACCTTAATATTTAACCCAACATGCTTAGGATGTATCAAGATTAATTATTAGTTATTACTTCCCTTGAAACTCATTTCATAAAATTACTTAGTGGAAAATACGAGTAAATTTTTTTTTTGAAATACGTAAAATAAAATGTGATCCATCCGTACAACATAAGCGAAACGTAAGTACGAGGAAATAAATCATGTAATATAAAGCAAGTGAGAACACCTCAACCATAGAAACAACCATTATAATATTAAATACCATAGTGTAATACATAACTGAATACACCAACTAAAATGTAAGAAAGCATAAAGTCATACCATATAAGTGGGCAGAGCTTCCAGTACAAGAAATGTAAAATAACTAGAAACATAAACAACTAGTACATGGAAAACCCAAAAGATCGATCCCAAGCCATGGCTACCTTCCTCAAACTCCTGATAATGTTGCTCCTCGTCCCTCGAAGGTACATATCCAATGACTGTGAAAGCTCGCGGGCATGTGCAAATGGAAAGGTGGACGGACATGACCTCCTCAACATGGGCGCATCTCAGAGCATCGAGCTAGCCTCCATGTGTCACTCTCCTCCTCGCCCCTTCAAATATCCATGGGAACTAAGGGGACCCCTTGAAGAAAAGGATGAGTAGGGGAATCCTCCGACGGATCGGTCTCTGAATGCCTTAGCGAGGAATGTACTCGGGGTAACCACGCACCGCCGAAGATGAAGGACGGGCATGATGGTTCTACTCATCATGGGGTTGCGTCCTCTGAAGATCAAATCATCGCCGTAGGGAGAGGTCGGGGTAAAGCGAAGCTGGAGGAAAAGCAAACGGGCGTCCATGTATGCAAAAATGCGCATGGCACAACGACCCTCGAAATGGTAGGACTGATGATCTGGGTCGTAGTGCACCTCCCACATGGGCGTATCAACAAAAATCACGAACGACGCCATCGAATCTGAAGACGTAACGGAAAGAAGAAAGAGGGGTGAGAATCTTGCTAAAGAATCTCATAGGGAATTCTCCTATTCTAGTGTCATCGTTTACGTTCCAGGAACCTTGGGTTTATTATGAAAAGGTTAAACATGCAAAGGTTCATTATGAGGTTTTCATAAAAGACAATTATCCAAGGTCTGTGTCTTTTATGATGAATCTTAATGCATGTATGCAACATAGCAGAACATGAATGCATGGCAATACCTTATGCAACAAACCAAATAAAACATCTCATCAATAACCATTTCTCATATAAGTGGCATGTACTTTCTCATAATCAACTTTTCTCTTTCATAAGCAAAATGCTTCACATCTTTTCTCATTTCTCAAACTTGTGACATCATGGTATGTAAAAATAGTAACCGACCCCTGATACTAGGCTATGAGCTCATACCTTAACTAGTCATCACTAGTTCTTACTTATCCTCTTGATAAGCGAATCATAATCATAAAAATAATAACCCGACTCCAGAGTACGAGGGGACCTAAGGAATCACCCATCATGGGACTTTCTTCCTTCTCGAAACACATCAACTGGTTAAGACCAGTGACTTTGTCCGCTTTGGCAGGCTAATGTCGATGCCCTCATGGTTTTACCTTCTCCAGTCAGGAGAAGTACGTCTCCCTGAAACGCATCATCTGGTTAAGCCAATGACATTGTCCGCTTCGATATGGCTCCACGACCATACCCCCACGTGTTTCCTTTCTCCTCACTCTAGCAAGAGAAATGCGTCTTGACATGTCACATATAAAAATCATTCTTTTCAAAACTTTCTCAAGTCCCTCAAATTTGATGGAAATTCAGCAGCATAACGTCATTACTCCTAATTTCCTCAAATTTGAGTCATGCCACATAACTCAAATCACACATGTTGTTCTCATGAAATTTCTCAATCAAATAAATCTCTTAATTATAGGAGCATACCCTCCTAACTCATTCATATTTCGTATTCTCATATCTTAAGCATAGCATATCACATTATCACAACAACATGTCGCAAATACACATATAGCCTCATGTTCATGATATTAACAAATTCACATCATCACAAGTATACCCACTTGGTCTCATTCTTAACTTATGTTCTAATTATTCTAACTTTCATTATGGATTTTTATTACACCTAAGGGATCATTACCTATAATCTCCTCTAATGTTTATGCTTACTAACATAACCAAACAGCTCTTCATCCTTTGGGCAGAAAATTATCATGTGTTTGGGACCTAGAATCTCCATCTTTGACCCTTTCTAAGTTTCGTCTTCGCCTAAGGCTCTATAATTAACTTCTAAACCAATTATGAGGGATTCCTACACATATCCACTAATTATAAACCATTTTTCTTAAGTCCAATTATGCTGGAACAGAATTTACAATTTGTGCATCTAAGTGTTCTAGAATTCACATTTTAAGTCCTTTCTAGTTACTTGTTCTTTCCTAACTTTCCTAAATCGTTCCTTGCTTCACTCAAACATAATTTTACACATTTTAACACCATAAAACAGAATTTATACAGTGGCCAATTGCACAAGGCAGAACGAAAATACAAGCATCATATAATCACATAATCTCATGATTTAAATGCATATAAGTTGCTAGTTTCTCTTGGAATCATTTTAGGAACTCAAAACTCTTTTAGAAACCAATTTCTCTCATTAAAATCAAAAAAATGGGTAAGGTCAGTAGCTAAATTATTTAGCTCAAGGAATAGATTTAAAACATAAAACTTTGTTCATAAGGTTCTTTAAATACACCTAAGCTTAGAAAAATTCCAAGACATAGGCTATGGGCACTTATGATTAGATGAACTCATCCAAGTTCATCATCATCATCATCACAAGGCCGAAATGGCATTCTTGAAATGCCTCCATTTTCTAAAACTTTACTTGTGATACTTGGGCAAGTCTTTGAGCTCTAGGATATTTAAGTGATGGCATAAACTTAAACATGCTATGCACTTATTTTACTTTTCATTAGAAAATAAAGTGAGAGCATAAAATAAATATGAGATGCAACCTCATTATTATCTTTAAAGATTAAGTGATGACTTGAAATATAAACATGAAATGCAAGCTTGGAAATTTAAACATGATAATGCAAGTTCATTTAGTTATTCTTGAGAGTTTAGTGATGGCATCAAAATAAACATGCTATGCAAGGCATAAACATAAACATGAATGCAACTCATTTTATCTTAACTAGAGCTCTTACAAGACTTTAGAGGAACATTATAACCTTAACCCAATATGTATCTTAACAACATAAAGTGAGCTTTAGAGTTCTTAGCACCAAGTCTTCAAAGAAGCCTTTGGTTTTGAACTTCATCATCAAGCTCAAGAAAATGGACACAAAACTCAACACTTTGTCTAAACAAGCATACAAAGAACTAAGTCATATTCTTTATTTTATTGCTCATGGGCTTCAATCTAGAGTAAAACTCTTAGAACGGCCGACCAACTTTAAGGTTGGCAAGGGTAAGCTTAGAGCTCTTTGAAAACATATGATTAATTTTCTTAACAAAACTTTTGTGATCTACTTAACATTTTTAACAAACTTTGTTCAAAGGAAGGAAAGAAAACTGAAACCTTGAAGAGTAAGGAAAGGAAATCGAAACCTTGAGAGGAAAAAGGAAAAGGAACCTAAAACTTAAGCAAAGAAAAGGAAAGAAACCAAGAGCATGTATGGTCCAAGACCAAGTTTTTCAAGCTTTAGAGGTTTCTCACATGACATCACAAGACCATTATCTTGAAACCTCATCATCAAGCTAAAGTTTTTCTCATGAAAAAGGCTCATGGCCGAAAAGGAAAAGAAAGAAAAAGAGTTTTGAACCAAGAGAAAACTAGAACTTTCTTGAAGAAAACAAGTAAAAACTTTGAAAAAAAACCCCTACCTAAGGAAGTCTTTGAAAGGGTGAAAGAAAGCTTGATCCTTGAAGAAATGAGAAGACAAAATCTTCTCTTGGAGGAGGATGTGTTCGGCCAAAGAGGAAGCTCAAGGAAGATGATTTTTCCTTGAGTTAGCAAGCTTGGGAATGGAAAGGTTAAGTGTTTAAGAGGTGGTTTGAGGTGAGGGAGTGGTGGTTTATGGTTGTTTGTGGTGGATTGTGGTGGTGGAAAGGTTTCTTTGAGGAAGGAAAAGAAGAGCAAGATGAAGAGAACTTTGAGAGGAAATGCAAGAAAAAGCAAGAGAACTAAACTTGGCAAAGTTTCTAAAGTGTAACCAAGTTCTTCCAAGCTTGGTATTTATAGAAATTTTGCAACATGGAGGCTGCACAAGGGGAGAGTGGCCGCAATTTTCAAGGCCAAGGATGAAGAGAAAATATCTTCAAAAGCTTGTCATTCAAAGGCATGGTTGAAGCATGGCTAGGTATGGTCAAGGTATGGCTTAAGGTATGGCCTTTGAGTGAAATAAAATCAACATGTAACTATTTCTAAGGGTATGCATTGGCCAGCTTTTGCCAAGGGGAAGAGAAATTGTTCATGTAATTGTGGTTTAATGATGTGTTTAGGTGTTTCTTTGATTAAGGTTTTGGTTAGGATTTGTAAGAAAGTGTTTAGGTGAGGTAATGGCTAATTAAGGTTGTCAAGACTTGATTAGGAGAGTGATCTTGCTAGATTAACAATTTAAAATTATTCTTTGGTCAAATGAGGTATAGGCACAATTCCTTAATTTAAGGAATTGGAGAGAGAAATATTATTCAAGATTCCATGACTAGGAATCTTGAATTAAAGAATGTAATTAGAGTTTAACTAAGCAATCTTAGGTTCTAATTAACCTTAATAAATTATTTTGACTCTAGATTAATTATCAAAATAAATTAATCTTCGATTAGAGCCTAATATTGCTTAGGTTTGCTTAATTACGTCATTAGGCTCATTGTACACTTCTTAGGGGCAAAATGGTAATTTTACACTAAAACTGCTCGGACCTCCAAGCCCGACTAAACATCAAATACCACTCATAAACATCATTCCAAACTTCTGGAAAAGTTTCGGGCTAAACGCACATTTACCTCGTAAAACGTTCAGAGGTATTTTGGTCATTTTGAGTCGAAAAGAAAATGAGATTTTCACCTCGGATATCAAAATAATAGATATAATCCCCTTCAAACATTGAGTTGACCCCTTCAAGGACTAGGGTCGGCTTCCTGAATTTAGGATAAAAATGACCTTAAGAGCATTTCGGTCATTTGCACTCGAACAGAAAAATGAGACGTTACACCGCAGAGCAAAATGCAAGCATCATATAATCACATAATCTCATAATTTAAATGCATTTAAGTTGCTAGTTTTCTCTTGGAATAATTTTAGGAACTCAAAACTCTTTTAGAAACCAATTCCTCTCATTAAAATCATACAAAAATGGGTAAGGTCAATAGCTAAAATATCTTGCTCAAGGAATAGATTTTGAGCATAAAACTTTATTCATAATATTCCTTAAGTATACCTAAGCTTATAAAAATTCCAAGACATAGGCTATGGGCACTTGTGACTAGATGAACTCACATCAAGTCCTTCATCATCATCATAAGGCAGAAATGGCATTCATGGAATGCTTCCATTTTCTAAGACTTTACATGTGATACTTGGGCAAGTCCTTAGCTAAGGATATTTAGTGATGACATAAACTTAAACATGCTATGCACTTGTTTTATTTTTCATTATAAAATAAAGTGAGAGCATAAAATAAATATGAGATGCAACCTCATTATTATCTTAAAGGATTAAGTGATGACTTGAAATATAAACATGAAATGCAAACTTGGAAATTTAAACATGATAATGCAAGTTCATTTAGTTATTCTTGAGACATCAAAATAAACATGCTATGCAAGGCATAAACATAAACATGAATGCAACTCATTTTATCTTAACTAGAGCTCTTACAAGACTTTAAAGGAACATTACAATCTTAACCTAACTTGTATCTTTACAACATAAAGTGAGCTTTAGAGTTCTTAGCACCAAGTCTTCAAAGAAGCCTTTGGTTTTAAACTTTATCATCAAGCTCAAGAAAATGGACACAAAACTCACCTTATCTAAACAAACATACAAAGAACTAATCATATTCTTTATTTTATTGCTTATAGGCTTCAATCAGTAAAACTCTTAGAACGGCCGACCAACTTTAAGGTTGGCAAGGGTAAGCTTAAAGCTCTTTAAAAATATAGGATTAATTTTCTTAACAAAACTTTTAGTGATCTACTCAACTTTTTAACAAACTTTGTTCAAATAAAGGAAGAGGAAACCAAAACCATTAAAGGGAAAAGGAAGAAAAAAAAACTTTGAGGAGAAAAGAAAAAAAAAGAAAGCATAAGCAAGAAAAAGAAAAGAATCCAAAAGCATATATTGTCTAAGACCAAGTTTTTCAAGATTTAGAGGTTCTCACATGGCATCACAAGACCATTATCTTGAAACCTCATCTTCAAGCCAAAGTTTTACTCATAAAAAGGCTCCAAGGCTGAAAAAGAAAAAGAGGAGGAAAGGCTTGAAAAACCAAGAGAAAACTAGAACCTTTCTTGAGAAAACAAGTAAAACTTTGAAATAAAATCCCTACCTAAGGAAGTCTTGAAAGAAATGAAGGAAAGCTTGAGCCTTCAAAGAAATGAGAAGACAAAAATCTTCTCTTGGATGAGGATATAGGTTCGGCCAAGGGAGAACTCAAGGAGGATGAATTTTCCTTGAGGTTGTAAGCTTGGAAATGGAAAGTTTGAGTGTTTAAGAGGTGGTTTGAGGTGAGGGAGTGGTGGTTTATGGTTGTTTGTGGTGGTGGAAAGTTTCTTTGAGGGAGGAAGAAGGAGGAATAGAGAAGAACTCTTGGAACTTTAAGAAAGGAAATCTCTAAAGCTTTGAACAAACGAGCAAAACATCGCAAGTTTTCCTTGATTCCTATATATAGAAATTTTGCAACACATGGAGGTGCATCCATGGGCGGTGGGCGGCCTTTTGGCAAGGAAGAGAAAAATATCTCTTACAAGGCATGGCTTTGAGTATGGGTTAAATCATAGGTGAGGTATGGTTTGAGGTATGGCCTAGGCATGGCTCTTTGAGTGAGAATTAAAACAACATGTGATGGAATTGGGGGAGGAGTGTTCGGCCACTCCTTGCTGCAAGCCAAGGGAGGATAATTTGTTCATGTAATTGTGGTTTAGTGATGTGTTTAGGTGTTTCTTTGATTAAGGTTTTGATTAGGAGTTTGTAAGAAAGTGTTTAGGTGAGGTAATCGCTAATTAAGGTTGTCATGACTTGATTAGGAGAGTGCTCTTGCTAGATTAACAATTTAAAACCAATTTCTTAGTCAAATGAAGGTATGGGCATAATTCCTTAATTTAAGGAATTGGGAGAGAAACACTATTCAAGATTCCATAACTAGGAATCTTGAATCAAAGAATGTAGTTAGAGTTTAACCAAGCAATATTAGGTTCTAATTAACCTTAATAAACTATTTTGACTCTAAATTAATTATCGAAATAAATTAATTTTCGATTAGAACCTAATATTGCTTAGGTTTGTTTAATTACGTCATTAGGCTCAGTACTGTTCTTAGGGGCAAAATGGTAATTTTGCACTAAACCTCGGACCTGGGCCTGCTGAACATCAAAGACCACTCATAAACATCATTCAAACTTCCTGGAAAAGTTTGGCTCAAATAGCACCTTTACCGTGTGAAACACTAGAGAGGTATTTTGGTAATTTTTAGCCAAAAGTTTGGAAAATGAGATTTTCACCTAGATATCAAACATAATAAATATAATCCCTTTCAAACATTGAGTTGACTTATTTGAGATTGGTTGGCTGTCCTGAATTTAGGCAAAAATGACCTTAGGGGCATTTTGGTCATTTGTATTCAACAGAAAATGAGGCGTTACATTCCTCCTTGTCACCTGACGTTACATGCCTACCAGCTTCCGCTTGGTTCGTAAGAACCACATCATACTAGGAGAGGTGTAGGCTTTGATACCATTTGTAACATCCCCTCCTGCTTTATGGATTGATGGCTGTCCCACAAACCAACCGGGTTTTTTCAATGTTCTTTGTTCTCACTCATATGCTTCCTGAGAAAACTTCAGGAGGTCACTCATCCCAAAATTGCTCCAAGTCAAGCATGCTAACTGTGAAGTTTTCGTGATGGGCTACTAAAAGAAGATGCATCTTTGTTGGCATAGGTAGTACCAATCAATTCATATAAGTCATCCTCGATTGTATAGTCCCATACCTATCCAGCCTCAAGATCCTTCTCATTCAGGGTGTGTAGTCGGTTCATTCATGTACCCCTCGCTTAGAGGCCTTGCAGGAGCCGCTCCTTGTCAGTGCCTTCTTGTCCTGGCAATCACTTCTGCCATCATCATCGGGCATTACATTATTTTAAAGTTTTCTTTTACTATTTTATTAGGGACTAGACATTCTTTATCTTTGTTTTAATGCATCAAAAAGTTGCTTCCATCATAAAGTTAACATTCTAAACTAGCCTACATGTGCTTCTCATTCCAAGTTTCTTAAACTTAGAAATCTTGCTTATGTTTTCATTTAGAAAAAGTCTATTGAAGTCACGATTCAAACTCTTCTTATGACATTTTCCGCTTTCAATTGGTTTAAGAGCTTGGTCTCTAGGTTTGAGCTACCAAACATATGTAGAGGAAAAGATCTAGAAAGATGACACATATCCTGCACATTGTTGAAGGACACTATCAACCAACCTCCATATCTTCATGGAGAAGATTACCACATTGGAAGAAGTGGACAAATGAGACTTTTCATCAAGTCTACAAGTGTTGACATGTGGGACAATATTGAGAGTGGTGATTGCATCCCTATTACTAAACAAGTGACATTGGATCTTGTAGTAGATGCTGAACAACTACCTCCCATTGTTGTTAGAAATATGCTGAAAAATCAATGGATAAATCAATAGAAAAATAGAATCCAAGTTAAATGCTAAAGCCAAATGTCTATTCACTTGTGTGTTAAGCAAAAGTGAATATGATAAAATTATATTTCCTTTGACTTGGGCAAAAAGATATAAGATAGATTAGTTCACCAATCTGAAATGATTAAGATGATTGACATAAGTCCATCAACGAGATGACAAACACAATTTATGAACATGATAAACCAACTAAAGGTGCTTGGGAAAAGATATTCAAATGCCAAGATAGTTTGGAAGATCCTCAAAAGCCTGACAAAGGCTTGGCACCCAAAGGTAACTGCCATTTAAGAAGTCAAAGACTTGAATATGCTAAGCTTAGATGCTCTTTTTCGGTCTTTAAAGACTCATGAGTTGGAGTTGAATGAAGCTATAGAAAAGAATAATAGGAAAAGACGAGTCTACTACCTTGAAATCCACTCTAAAGAAGCAAACACTCTTCCAAAGATCAAAAGAATAAATTTTGGAAGGGCTAAATAGAAATAAATAAAAAATTGATAGGTTAGATGAAAAATTTAAAAATAATTAAAAAGTGAAATATTTTTGGCAAGCTAAAACATTGTCAAAGCTATTTTTCTATTTACCCTCTCTTTATTTCTTTATTAAATCACTATCATACTTAGTTTTTTTTTTTAAAAAAATAGAGAATAATGAATGGTGTACTTTGCAAATGCATGCATGGGTGACTCCACTACTATGAATGTCTTTGTTATTGCTAGAGACGTGAATACAATTTCTACATATTATAATTATTATTTCTATGGAGAAGGATTATCATATTCACTAAAAAAAATGGAGTATTTGGTACTCAAAATTTTTTTATAAGTATCATAATAACAATATGAATTAGTATTTAATTTTTTGGGGAATTTTGTTTATAGAGTAGGGATAAAAAAAATCACTCTCTTTAAAGTCTAGAAAGGGAAAATTTTGAAGATGAAATAAGGATTAATGTTTTAAATCTTTGATAAATTATAGTTATATAATGAGTATTTGATAGCTAAACCAGTATTGGAGTATTTATTTGAATACATATTCGCTTTTGAAATGGGGATCAATATTCAATTGTTTGAGGAATCATAGTTATGCAATGAGCATTTAGTTGCTAAACTTATATATATTAATATTTGAGTATATGTATTCGTTACATGATTATTTTTAGCGGAAATTCTCCATTCTTAAACCAAAAATCCATAAATTTTATACATAAATTCAACCCGACCAACAATATGATAAAACGTTAATAAAACATAAAGATTAGCTACAAATTAGAGAGATAATGTTCTTTAATTACCAAAATATAACTAAAAATCTCCACCAATTAAATTAAAAATAATTCTCAATATATTATATTGTCCATTTGGCAAACTTTTCTTTCTTTCTTTTTTTTTTTTACAAGGATTGCGTTTGTATTGACTTTTGAAAAAAGCAATTTTTTAACTTAACATTTTTAGTAGAACCTTTTTTAGAAAAAGTCATTTTGGGTTTGCATAGACAATTCTGAGAAGTGTTTTTAATTATTAAAAATACTTTTAAATATGTTTGGATAAACAAAAATAAAAGTATTTTTTTAAGATCAAATTGCATAAAAAGACAAGGATAAAAGTTTAGTAATAGTAAAAATATTAATGATGCATTTTGTATGGTAGTGGAACCCTTATATCATTCCTCAATTCTTCCACTACTTTTACATCTTCTTAAGTTGGTTCCTCCTATTCAACTTGAGTGTCATGCTCATCATCATCCTTACTATCTCTTTCAATGTCTTTTAATAGAAATATTCTCAAACTTTTGAAGGATGCTTTCATAAAAATTCTAGTATCATGGGCAACACCTTCCAAACCAAGCCATGCAAATGTAAGGCACATATCAAAATCACATAGCCAATACTTTAGTGCTTATATATATGTCCTTTCTTGCATGTGCACTACTAGAAATGTGTCAAATAGATACTGATTTTGATGATCAAAATAAATTGGTTACTAAAATGATGAGTTTGTGACCAAATTAGCAAACAATTTGAGCCATCAGGGAGGATGAAAAGGGTGGAAAAATTCAATCATTAAATTGGTCACTAAATAAAATTAGCCACTGATTTAGTGATTGATATTTATTCATACAAGAAATCCTTGTTTGTATAAAAATCGATAACTAAATGGTCACTAAATAAAATTAGCAATCGATTTAGTCCTGATATTTATTCATACAGGATATCCTTGTTTGCATAAAAATTGGTATCTAAATTGGCCACTAATATTTCAATTAGTGATCGATTTAGTGACTGATATTTATTTATACTAGAAATCCTTACTTTTATAAAAATTGGTCACTAAATTACTCATTAATATTTCAATTAATGACCTATTTAGTGACTAATATTTATTCATAGGGAAATTTAGCTTGCATAAAAATCAATTTCAAATTCAGACACTAATATTTCAATTTGTGACCGATTTAGTGAGTGATATTTATTCATACAGATATCCTTGTTTGCATAAAAATCGGTCTTTAAATAAGTCACTAATATTTCAATTAGTGACCGATTTAGTGACTGATATTTATTCACATGATAAATTTGAGTTGCATAAAAATCGGTCTCTAAATCGGTCACTAATACAAAGAGAAAAAAAAAAGCCCTAACGGTCTCATTTTTCCCTAACTCTCCTATTCACATTCACTCTACCTTTCTCCAGCACCACTATCCCCATCCCGAACCACCACTGTCCTTCCTTCTTAGTTTAGCAAGCATCGCCACCCTTCCATCCCATAGGTGCGCGCGTGCCTCCTCTTTTCTATCTCATCTTCTCCATCTCACGAATGTCGTCCAAGTCCTCTGCTCGTCAACTAGCCTTCCTTCGCGTCATCTCCGCTCGTCACCCAGCCTCGTGAATGGAGTTGCTACTACGTCAACAAGTCTCCATTGCGATCTTACTCCCTCGCGCCTCCACTTTCCTCGTGACACAGCCCCTTTGCTCTTTTTTTCTTTTTGTTGTGGCTTCGTGCAACCCTCTCCATGGCTGAAGCCATGCCAAAGCCACTCACCCAAAGGTACATCCTAAGATGGTTGTTGGTGCCATTATAGATATCCTAAGGTACATCCAGCTTTTCCTTAAGAACTTCATAACTGTGATGTTTGAGGGTTTTTGTATATGATTTGGTCTCACTCTCCTATTTTGTGGCATGTGTACTATTTAATCTTCAATATCCAAATCCATACATTGAACTCAAGCGTACATTTTAATTGGGTGGGCATTCATTATTTTTATACATGGGGAAAATGAAAATGTTGCACTTGGGATTGATTTTTACTACAAGCCTGAGTTCATTCAATTCATACATTTTATTGAAATGATAATTTTGATGGATCACTTAACATACACTATGAACATATGATGACATATCTAGTACATATCTCACCATCTAATCCATATTCTGTTAATTTAAGACATTGGCCTTAGATTTTGTGTGGTGTTACAATAGTTGGTGCCAAGAGTCTCATTTATCGACCTTACAATAGCATCTTTGAGTGGAAGGAAAGATGTGGATAATGAATGGAAGTTGTCGCCTATCTCCTCAAATTAGAAATTTATTTTAATGCTAACTTGCACAAAAAATATAGTAAACGGCACACACAACCTAGGTCGTCTTTTAAGGAGGCTTCAATACTTAGTTGGGAATTTGGGAGTTTTAAAGAATGAAATTATAGCAATTAAAATTAAAAGATAATAGCAACAGTAAAGAAGACATTAGTGTAAGGTATTAGTAATAAATCCTGGTAATTCTACTATTGATGATCGACCTCTAGAATTTGATCAATGAAAATAACTAATAAATGATATCTCAATTTATTTATAAATCACATTGATTTAATGAACTAATTGCTATAGCTTAACTATCAATTGAAAAGTTAATTCTAATGTTCTCCCTCAAACATAAACCAATAGATCTATTAATTTATGCCCAAAGAGTTTCCCTAAACGACGATTGCCAATTTAGTTATTCCAATAAAGAATATAGCAATCACCACAATAAATATAGGAATAGAAAATACATAACATTGAGAAAACCAATGTATTTAATATAGAAAAGGGTCTTAAACATCATCCAATCCATCAAAAACCCTTACACTAGTAAAGAAATCTACTCCTTTATCTCTAGAGGATTACAATAATGAAGATAAAAGAGAACCTAAAAATAACAGCAACAATCCTTGCTACAATCTCCAAGATAAAGAACTTCACCAATGGAATCCCTAAGAGAAAGAGAGAAGAAGAGAGAACAATAGTAACTAAAAGTGGCAACCTTAAAGTGAGTCAAAAGCTAAGTCTAAAGCTAGGGTAAAAGTCTATGTTAATATCTTAAATCCTCTCTAAAATGGACCAAAGTAGGGCTAAAAAACTGATTAATTCGCTGTTAAAACACCATCGCATGAGCACTCCTTCTAGGTAGTTATCCTGATAAAAATCATTTTCAGATCCTAGCAAGCTCCAGCATGGATAAAATTGATATCTTCATGTATTTGGTCATTTTGGCCCTTTAAACATTCGAGTATGTCATTGGCACTGGAAATGGACACTGTAGCCCTTTGAATAAGCTTTCTAACACCATAAAAATCACCTCGATCGGACATCTGTAGCTCAAGATATTGCAAAAATACTAACTAGAGGTAAAGTTGGACAACATTAGGACATCATCAACCTTTAATGTTGCAACTTGATTTTCACCAAGATGTTCTTAGAACTGGGTTTTGAGCTAAACATGAAGTTTTAGAGGACTTCTTGATCTTTCCAAAACATCTTTATTTGTCTCAATCTGATTCCTATAGAGAGATAAAGATTTTCCATTATAATGCTTTTTGCAAATGTGCTCAAATAAACTCAAGAACTCTTCTATTTTGCTCCCAAATTCTCCAAATTGGTTGCAACTACAAGCTCCATGTAGAGAGTTTCCAGCTTGTTCTTAACATTTTTCACTCAATTCAAAGCTCCTATGGATAAAACCATACTCAAGACAAGTCAAACGCAAAGGGCATAATTATAAATTATTCTAAAATAATGCAAAAACCAACAATTCTATTAAAATCACACAATGAGAAATAAATTAAAATCCATATTAATTGCATCAATAACACAATAAAACTCATGCAAAAAACTAAGGTTTGGAAGCAAGATAAGTAGCACAAATGCCCCTTATCAATAAGATCATTTTCATAAACTAATTTCATGGTCCAAATAGTTGATGGAACCTTGTCTGCTATTATTGTATGGAACTTGTCCTATTTATTACATATTTCTTTGAAATTATACTTTTAGATATACTCTTTCTATAGGAGCTTTCCTTGTGAGCTCTAATTGTCAAGTTTATCTGTCCATTTTAGTTTGGGGGGCTAACAAGCAACAACTTGAAACGTAAAGTCCTTCAATGCCTTGTCTAATATGCATCCAGGTTGAATAAGAATTAGCATTTTCTCCCATTTTTGGCTAGAGTTATTTACCACCTTTTTAGTACCAAATATAACTCTACATATGTCATGCTTAAGTTCTTAGGCTCCAAAGGCAACTGATATGGAGAAAGATTCCATAAACTGCAAGGACAAAGATCATGCCATAGCCTAAAACATGGTATGCTTTCATATATAAATAGCAGGGAGCCTAAAACATGGTATGCTTTCATATATAAATAGCAGGGTTATGTTTTAAAACTTAAAAGTGCAGATTAATGTGCACCCTTGTTTTTCATTATGTTTGTATTTATCACTATTATAGACTAGCTCCTTATGAATCTCTCTAGTAGTGGTGGTGCATTCTTACATATTGTTAACTATTTTGAAATTTGATCATGTCCTTCATTTGTGGCTTGAACTTCCCTTCTTCATTCTCAATATTTATAAGGGGTAAATCCATTTTACCCTTTGAACTTTAAGTCATGTACAATTTACACATTGACTTTTCAAAATGTGATTGTGACACCCTGAACTTTCCAAATCGTGGAAAACACCCTTCAGTATAATTTTGACAACTAATGAATGTAAGATTTATGTGCATTTAACCCCCTGATGTTTCTAATTTATGCAACCCAACACTTTTCCATGAATACTATATGCAATTAACCCCATGATTTTTTTTATTATGTGCAGACACCTACTATGACTTAAAGTTTTAGGGGGGTTTTTTGTATAGTTTGGAAAATTCAGAGTGTGATAATGCATTGTTTGAAAAGTAAGGGGATTTTTTGCATAGTTTGAAAAGCTTAGGGTGTCATAATGTACATTTTGAAAAGTCGGGGTTTAAATTTCACTGACCTAAAATTTTGGAAGGGGATAAAATACATTTAACCCTATTTATAATAGTAAGTATGCTCCAAGTTTTCTTTGCTTTGAGCCAATTTGCAAAGAATATTGATTTTTCATGCACATATTTCCTAAACTATGCTTTGGAATAATCTCCAAACATTATGGAATATGTTGTTCAATGTCTAGTAACATATACTGTATAGCTTTGAGGTGTTGTCATAACACATGATTTAGAATTTAGGACAATGAATGAAAATGGTTTTGTTTCCATATGAATAAATGAATAGTATCAAACATGGTTTGTGCATAGCATCTAAGTCAATATGTAAATGCCATTAATAACATTCATACCTTCTGATAGCTGGCAAGCAAACAGATGTAGCCATGTTTTGATTTGGCAATAATTATGAGATTCAAATTAAGAAGCAAACAGTTGCACTCATCTCTTCTTTTTTGTCATCATGCAACCCTGACTAAGGCCAGAAGGTTTAATTCTCCATCAACTTTGACTAGAATGAAGAAACATAAGGTTTAGAACAAATTTGATTCTTGTCTCTTTATTTTGTTTTGTTTTAGTTTTTAGGGGTAATTTTTTTTATCTCTATTCCTTACCTGTTTTGTTGTTTTGCCTTGTTAAAGTTTAAAAATTTTGGATCAGCATATGTCTTCTGTGTTTGTTGCTGTGAAAACTTTGGATGCATGAAGACATGGATCCTAGTTATATAACCAAGTGTCTATCTCATCAGTCTCATGAGCTCCAGATCACATGTGAAATTGGTATTATTATACAATATACAGTGAATGGAAGAGTTTGCATCTTGTTGCTATTTTTGTTTTAGATTAGAAGGTTTCATGTAATTGTAAAATTTGAAATATTTGTATTGAACTTACTTTCTTGTATGATGTTAAGCTTGTTAAAGTATCCTGGCAATTATTAAGTTTGTTTGTTTGTGTATAGATATTTATTTCTTGTTTGATGCCATATATTTAAATTTTAAAAGTGAGATTTAAAAAATTTAAATTTTTCTTTTTTCTTTTAGGGATCACACATTAGTGACCAATATATCAATTACAAAATTAGTGATCGATTTATCAGTCGCTAACAATTTCATGTAGTAACTACAAAATCAGTCACAAAGTTAATGACTATTTATTATTCGCTAATAGTAGACTAAACCACCAACCAAAGTTGGTCATATGGGTAGGAAAATTAGTCACAAGATTTAGTGACCAATTTTTTTGGTTGCTAATTTTTTAGCTACTTTTGTTTTCGATCGCTAAATCAATCACTACCAGGTTTAGCAACCGATTTCATGAAATTAGCGTATCGTCACTAATCACTAATTTTTAGAAGTGGTGAAAGGTGTTAGCTCTAGAACCCTTCAGAAAGCTTTAACGCTTAGAAATTTTCAATGATAACAAACCAATTTCTTAAAAATACATTGTAGAAGGACTAATCTTTCACTTGAGTTCTTGTAAATCTAAATAGGTCTGTCATGTTAGCATACAAGTCCTTATGCTATGTTATTTTGTCTCTTCTTTTTTTGCTTTTACTTTTATATATATACTTTCAATCTCTTGAGTTTTATTTGCTCTGGCACACATGCTTATAATGTTATCATTTTATCTAATATGTCCTGATTGTTCTCTGATAATTATTTTCATCACATATGCTTTGACATATTTCAAATATGCTATGATAACATATCAAGCTCTGATACATTCCTATACAAGCTCTAGATAGATACATATATAGGCTATGATATTTATGAATGTAAGATTTCTTGATTTGCTACATATATCAGTATGTTTTATCATCTTAAACATATGCTCTGATACTTAATAGAAGCCTTATTATATGGAAATCATGTTTTCATATACATGATTGTGCTTTATCTCAAAATGCTACCTAGTGATATCATACACATACATAGTGATCATATTTCCTTTGTGTATGCAAAAGTTTTTCATGTACTTTATCAATGAATTTAGCTTTAAAAATAACTTAGATAAAGCTTGTGAGTTTGGAATTTGTAACAAGGACAAATATCACATGTATCATTTGCTTCTTAAATATTATTAAGTTTAGAAAGTCAAAATGACTAAGAATTAAGCTGTTATGTTTAAAGCTTAAACTCTTTTTGCTCTGATGCATCTCAAAAATTGCTGATTTAGTTTAGAAATCTTTCTAAAGTAAAACAACCCTGATTCTAGTCACTTATGGTTGTTAAAATGTTTGGTTTGTATCTACACCACCTTAAGAAAGAGACCTTTTGAAATTATATCATGTGAAATTTGAAAGAATATCGAGTTACTCTGATCCAATACTGTTCAAATATTTCTTTCAAATCTATACAAAAGATTTTCTCAAATGGGGTTTGTCATTATAAAAAAAGGGAGATTGTTAGCTCAGAATCCTTCAGAAAGCTTTAACACTTATAAGTTTTGATTGATAACAAACCAATTTCTTGAAAATACTTTGTACAATGACTAATCTTTCACTTGAGTTCTTGTAGTTCTAAACATGTCTACTTACGTTAGCATACAAGTCCTTGTACGAGTTTTTTTTTCTCTCATATCATGTGCAAACATGATTGATCTCTTTCAAGAGATTTAAAACATCAAAAAAATCAGAAATAATTTGTGAAATGGACGCAAGTGTGTTTTAACATGTGAATGAATCTTTGCAAGAACAAGAAATCAAGTTGTAGATCTTAGAAAGTAGCTTACGTTTCAGAAAATGTTATTTAAATGAGGATTTCAATCTAGATATGAAGCAAAGCATGGCTATCATCTTTAATCATCATAATCGTAATCCTTTCTCCATCAACAAACTTTGATTGAAGCACTGAAGATCAAAGGAAGGACCAAAACTGATTCTCTACTTCAAAAAGTACATTTACTATTAAATGGTGCTCTTTACATAAAAAGGAGGAAAAATTTGAATTTCAAAGTTGTATGTCAAACCCAAAAAGGGATGACAATGATATCTCCACTTATATTGGTCAACCATCCCAACTTCTAAAAGACATTTATAAATCATGATCAGAAAGTAAAAAGTAGTTTTTAAAAGAAAAATCATAAACTTGTATTTCACAATGTACTCCCAACTATGACAGGTAGCTCTGACACAACCTTAACATGATTTTCCTTTGAGTACAAATGAAAATGCCCTAAGGTCATTTTTGGAATTAAAGGACAGTGCAGCAATCCTTGAATGGGTCAACTCAATGTTTGAAGGGGATTATAACTATAATGTTTGATATCCAAGGTGAAAATCTCGTTTTCCGAACTCGGCTCAAAATGACCAAAATACCCCTGAGCGTTTTACGGGGTAAAGGTGCCGTTTGAGCCAGAACTTTTCAGGAAGTTTGGAATGATGTTTATGAGTGGTTTTTGATGTTCAGTCGGGTTGGGAGGTCCCAGGAGGTTTAGGTAAAATTACCATTTTGACCCTAAAATAGTGTACAGTGAGCCTAATGACGTAATTAAGAAAACCTAAGCAATATTAGGCTCTAATCGAAGATTAATTTATTTGGATAATTAATCTAGAGTAAAAATAATTTATTAAGGTTAATTAGAACCTAAGATTGCTTGGTTAAACTCTAATTACATCTTTGATTCAAGATTCCTAGTCATGGAATCTTGAATAGTGTTTTCTTTCTCCAATTCCTTAAATTAAGGAATTGTGCCCATACCTTCATTTGACTAAAGAATGGTTTTAATTTGTTAATCTAGCAAGATCACTCCCCTAATCAAGTCTTGAAAACCTTACCTCACCTAAACACTTTCTTACAAACTCCTAATCAAAACCTTAATCAAAGAAACACCTAAACACATCATTAAACCACAATTACATGAACAAATCATCCTCCTCCCTTGGCTGGAAATCCTGGCTGAATGCATACCCTTAAAGTGTGTCACATGTTGATTTTATTTCATTCCAAAGACCATTGCCTTAAGCCATGCCTTGCCCATACCTAGCAATACCTCCAACCATGCCTTTGAATGACAAGCTTTTGAAGATATTTTCCTCCCCTCGGCCAAGGAACTCGAGCCTCCTCCTCCCAAATCAGCCACCATTTTTTCATTTTTCTATAAATACCAAGCCTTGGAGAACTTGGTTACACTTTAGATCATTTGCCAAGTTTAGCTTTCTTGCATTTTCTCTCAAAGTTCTCTTCATCTTGTTCTTCTTCCTCCTCCCTCAAAGAAACCTTCCACCACCACAATCCACCACAAACAACCTTAAACCACCACTCCCTCACCTCAAACCACCTCTCAAACACCAAACCTTTCCATTTCTAAGCTTGCATTCTCAAGGAAAATTCATCCTCCTTGAGAACCCTTGTTGGCTGAATCCTCTTCTTCCTCCAAGAGAAGATTTTGTCTTCTCATTCCTTCAAGAACACAAGCTTCTTCTCATTTCTTTCAAGACTTCTTTAGGTAGGGGTTTTATTTCAAAGTTTTCTTTACTTTCTTTGAGAAAAGTTCTAGTTTTCTCTTGGTTTTCAAGCTTTTCCTTTCCTCCTTTCATTTTTGGCCATGGAGCCTTTTCATATGAAAAACTTTAGCTTGATGATGAGGTTTCAAGATAATGGTTTTGTAATGCCATGTGAGAAACCTCTAAAGCTTGAAAAACTTGGTCTTGGACCATATATGCCCTTGGTTTCTTTCCTTTTTCTTTGCTAAAAAATTTTGACTCTTTTTCCTTTTCCTTGATGATTTTGGTTTTCACTTCCTTATTTGAGCAAAGTTTGTTAAAAATGTTAAGTAGATCACTAAAAGTTTTGTTAAGAAAATTAATCATATGATTTCAAAGAGCTCTAAGCTTACCCTTGCCAACCTTAAAGTTGGTCGGCCATTCTAAGAGTTTACTTTAGATTGAAGCCCATGAGCAATAAAATAAAGAATATGAGTAGTTCTTTGTATGCTTGTTTAGATAAGTGTTGAGGTGTATGTCTTAGTCCATTTTCTTGAGCTTGATGATGAAGTTCAAAACCAAAGGCTTCTTTGAAGACTTGGTGCAAAGAACTCTAAAGCTCACTTTATGTTGTAAAGATACAAATTGGGTTAAGGTTGTAATGTTCCTCTAAAGTCTTGTAAGAGCTCTAGTTAAGATAAAATAAGTTGCATTCATGTTTATGTTTATGCCTTGCATAGCATGTTTATTTTGATGCCATCACTAAGCTCTCAAGAATAACTAAATGAACTTGCATTATCATGTTTAAATTTCCAAGCTTGCATTTCATGTTTATATTTCAAGTCATCACTTAATCTTTAAAGATAATAATGAGGTTGCATCTCATATTTATTTTATGCTCTCACTTTATTTTATAATGAAGAGTAAAACAAGTGCATAGCATGTTTAAGTTTATGCCATCACTTAAATATCCTAGAGCTCAAAGACTTGCCCAAGTATCCTACATAAAGTTTTAGAAAATGGAGGCATCCAAGGAAGCCATTTCAGCCTTGTGATGATGATGATGGACTTGAGATGAGTTCATCTAATCATAAGTGCCCATAGTCTATGTCTTGGAATTTTTCTAAGCTTAGGTGTACTTAAAGAATGTTATGAACAAGATTTTATGTTTTAAAACTATTTTATGAACTAAATAATTTAGCTACTGACCTCACTTGTGTTTTCATGATATTAATGAGATAAATTGGTTTCTAAAGGAGTTTTGAGTTCCTAAAATGATTCCAAGAGAAAACTAGCAACTTATATGCATTTAAATCATGAATCTATGTGATTATATGATGCTTGTATTTCGAATTCTGCCTTGTGTACTTGGCCACTGTATAAATTCTGTTTTATGGTGTTAAAATGTGTAAAATTATGTTTGAGTGAAGCAAGGATCGATTTAAGGAAGTTAGGAAAGAACAAGTAACTAGAAAGGACTTAAAATGAGAATTCTAGAACACTTAGATACAAGAAATGCAAATTCTATTCTAGCATAATTAAACTTAAGGAAAATGGTTTATAATTAATGGATATGTGTAGGATGTAGCACCCACCTAATTACCATATATACTCAAGTATGGATATAGTAATTAGTAGAGTATTACTGGCGTTTCTGGTCTATACTAGTCGAAAAGTATAGTGCTAGAGTCGTAATACATATGCTATCACAACAAGATTTACATATAGGGACATCATGTCACGTCACTGTATATACATCATAAGAACAAAAACCAACAAAACCCGAATTAGTACAGAACTAATGTGAACGAGGCTAATCCCCTACCTGATACCTAACCTGCTCAAATACTTAGCTTACAAAACAACATATACATATATACAACAGAGCAAAAGGAAATCAAAAGTACATCAGTCTCCAGGTAGGTAAAGTCCTAACACTACGCTACTACTCTATACATGTCAACTGCGCTGATGATCTCGTCTCTCCTCCAAAAAACCATTGGCCATAGGTGCAATGACCTCACCTCCAGGAGCATCTGGGCCTCGGAGGGATCCGAATGGAAGAGGAGGATGAAGATACGGGTGCATCTCCTGGCGGGTGAGGGGGGCAAAGAGGAATCTTGAACACGTCCGGATGTGCCATGTGGAGAGGCACACTATCATAAGGGAAAGTGGGGTCAAAATCATGGCGAAAACGGAAGTACTAAAGGATCGGCCGAAGAACATATATATACGGAACGTAGAGTCCTGAAGCGTACAAAGAGTCCAAGGTTGGGTCGTATTGCCACACCCATTGTGGCGAGTCAAAGAAGAACACTAGGGACGGCATCTGAATTTGAACAATATAATACACACAGCTGGGGTGAGAATATTATAAAATTCTCATAGGGTATTTCCAGATGCTAAACATAGTACAAGTAATGAATCCATACATGTAAAACATTCATATATTAATCATAGGTATCAATACTAAAACCTCTAGATCGTGGGAAATTAAAATAGCACCAGCGATAAATCATGTACAACCATAAGCTCAGTTCCACATATCTTTCTCAATTTATAAACATAGGGAAGGCTTAGTTTCATATAGGGCCACTTCAATATGTAACAATTTCATAGAGGACAATAGACTGCTAGGACATGAGCTCATTCCTATTCGTGATCATCGGACTTCATTTTTTTTCATTTCCGGATCACACAGTTCTATGCCTAGCCGATATGTCTACCGACTTATAAACTTTCTAGGGAAGTCCTTCTTTTTGCCTTCCCTCTCTATCCCCTCTAAGCCTTGTTTTGTTTTCCCAATGCTCAAGTATGCAACGCAGCATATATACCAACTATTTCTGCACTCTTTCACATATTGCATTACATACTTCTCTTTCTTGTCTCAATAGCATACTTAATTTACAATTAAATATTCACTCCCATTAGAGGTTCATGAATTAGAAAGTGAAACAATTAGTGTGCATTCACATGCCATAGAGTTGGGATAGCTATCATATCATCATGATTTTCATTCATTTTCACTTTCCAGCACCCTGACAGAATTGATGTTCTAGGTATAATATTTAATTGCTATAACCAAAGGCCATCACAACAGCCACAAAAATTCGACATGACAATTCAAGGTGTCTAGAATAACCTGTAAAAATATCAGGGCAAACAGAGTTTTGTAGCTACTTCAGAAAATATACAAATCCAGTGGTCAGGTGCCACCAATTCACAGACCAGATTTGGATTCTCATAATTTTTAACCCAAGAAATTGATTGATTTAAAACCCAAGAAAATTCACAGTGACACTTCAATATGTTACTAACTTCTCATAAAAATTTCATGGGCTAGATCAACCAATTGCTATGATAATAAATTCGGATAAGTTTATTGCTTCAATTTCAGCAACCAGGACAGCATCAGTTACAATTGGGTCTTGAATTTTTGAGGCAGCAAACTTCAATATAAATACCCAAGAAAATTTATGGGACTAGCCCAAGATGTTAGCTTGAACATACATTTTTTCCAGCTCATGAAAAGCCCTACAACATATTCAGAAAATTCATGATTCTAGGCTGCCTGCAAGCAACTCGAGAATCCAGCATACCAGTCCAACTTATTTTAATACCAAACCATTTACTAACACCATCCATCCCCATCACCAAAATTCATACATCAATTTCAACATAATATCAATCAAAATCATCAAAAATTTCGGATACACATCATCCCAAAACAGAACAAAAAAAATCAGCAAGAATAGACAACAAAAGAACCCTACTTGTGAAGGCTAGTGTCTCTTTGTCTTTGGCTTGCTTCAAGATGAGAGTTCCTCACTTCAAAACTCCTCAAACACCCCCAAACCCTCCTATAATCAGTAATGGATGAGATGAAAAGGATGAGGTTTTGAAATTCTAATCGGTTATAGTTATAGGGATGGAAGTGTAGATCAACTTTAGTGAAGAAAGGTTTAGGTTTTGATGATTCTAAGCTAGGGTTTATGTGAATTAAAAGCAAGATGAAGCTCTTGGCTATGGAGGAAGAACCAGCTGCTATCTCTCCTTGCAAGGGCCGAATTTGATGTGTCTTGATGGAGAAGAATGGTGACTAGGCTTGCTTAATAAAGGAAATGAAGATATTTTGCCAAGAAATCATGATTTTGGTGACAAGGCAATGATGGGTGGCTAAGATTAAATCTTGGATTCCAAGATTAAATCTTGGCCTTCCACATGTCTCCACATGTCTTAAATAAGTGGATATTATCCATTTGTGGTAATGGAAGTATATTCGTCGTCAAAAATCACATACCGAAATCTCACCGAACGGATAAATGTCGTACCCGATCTAACCGATATTATCAAAAATTAATTCTAGGTATAAATTTGTCATTCCCACACATTTCTACCCTTATTCTCATATTTTCTTAACTTCGGACACCTCCGGTCCCAAATCCCAAGTTTGCTCCACGGCCTCGGCCCACAAAGTACTATTCACATTTTTTTTTGTACTCACTCCTGAGTCGTTCTCATCACAACTACCCCTGTCAAAATTTCGATATTCTCATTAACCATCCCTCAATCAATTTCTAAAGGAGGAAAACTAGGATGTTACATTACCACCCACCTTAATAAAAATTTTGTCCTCAAAATTTTGTACCTGGAACAATTCTGATAATTTGTCTTCATGGTTGACTCTAGCTCCCAGGTGAAATCTTCATTTTGGCCCACCCCATGCTACTTTGACTAGTTGCACCAATTTGTTCCTTAGTTGTCTGACTTCTCTCCACGATCCGAATGGGAGGCACTTGAAATGTCAAATCATCTCGTAACTGTCTAGATTTGGGTTCAATGACATGGGTTGGGTCTGGGTGATACATTCTTAGTTGAGATACATGGAAGACATCATGGAGATTGGATAAAGACGGGGGTAGGGCTATTTGATAGGCAGCTGATCCAATTTGTCGAAGGGTTTGGAAAGGGCCTATAAACTTGGGTGACAACTTTTTGACCTTTAATGTTCTACCTACTCCCGTAGTGGGTGTGACCTTCAGGAATACGTGTCCTCCTCTCTTGAAATTCTAAAGGCTTTCTTCTATTGTCCGCATAACTCTTTTGACGACTTTGCACGCGAGGATTTTCTCTTTGATCTTCTGGATTTGTTCGTCGTCTGGTTAACTGAGTCGGGTCTAACAATCGTGTTTCCCCAAGTCATACCAGCACGGACTTGGCACCTCCTCCCATATAGAGCCTCATATGGGGCCATACCAATATTGGCATGATAGGTTGAATGAGGGAAAGAAATTGAAAAGAGAAACTTTCCCAAATATTTTAGTCGATAGATGTATCAGCTAGGAATAGATTTGTGTGTGATTCAAAAATGGAAAAAAATGAAGTTCGATGATCACGTATAGGAATGAGCTTAGTCTTCGTAGATCTATTTCCCTTGTATGGTGTGATCCATTATAAATACCATTTGGTATAAATAATCTACTGGAATTGTCCACAACAAATACCCGTTGTATAAACCAAATCTTTCCTATGTCAATTAAAAGAGAAAATACACTGATTTGATTTCTATGGCCATAAGTGAGACCATGTCACTTTGAGATAATTTCACTACACTTGACATATGCATAATCATATCGCATGTAAACTCTTGACTTGAGCTACTTATTATGTGTTTGAGCTCCATGATATATGCGCATTAAGTGAGTGAATGCTAAAAGAAATCCACTTCGAAAGGATGGTTTTTGAACTTTAAAATGAACTTTTGACAGATATTGCATGCTCACATTATCTTGATAAATCGAAGTGGCTAGTGCGATGATAATGACATTATAAGTGTGTAACTGGGAGTTGCCCTACTAGAACTGTATAATTCTTACCCCTACTTGTTTGTGTTCCTGTGTCGCCTCAGGTTGATCCAAAGGACAATGAGGCTACGTGAAGGAGCTGAAGTAGTTTAATAGTTAATATATTTTTTACTTTCCTGTACTTAGTCATATGTTATGTTTGTAAGTGTAATAGAGAACGATATGTATTAAAGCTCATAGAAGAGCTTCCCTTTTGTATTTTGTACTTTGTATTAAATAAATATTTTGTCTCTTTGTGATGTAGTTTACTAGAATTACAACTTAGTTATTTCACGAATTAGTCGAACTTGTTATAGATATCTAAGAAAGGTTTGCTAATTTATAAGTAATAGTTCCCAAGCCTGATGTCATGGCTTAAGACGGATGTTGTACTTAGGAGGATGTTACATTATGGTATTAGAGTAGTTCATCCTTGTAGGACCTTGAGGAATGGACTGGCTATGCTTCCAAAGTGTAGAGAGTCATGCCTTGAATCTTATCTATATGATAGGATATAGGGTTTAGATACGCATGATAGTCGAGTGGTGTTGTAGTTGGTTTTTATCACATTTAGCATGGTGTTGAGCCTAGCGACTCAATATCTTTGTTTGGTGTGTTTAGAAACCAATGGCAAACTAGACATACTAGGAGCAAGAAGGCTAGCCACGAAGGCATAATGGATACTTCTCAGAGATGGCTCCTGCTATGAAGGAACAGCTGCAAGTGACAAACGGATGATGAAAGACTAATGAAAATCCAGAAGGGATACCACCAACTGAAGATCCAATCCGTGATAGGAACATTTAGGATTCAATTGTTGTCTTTTGTTTGCATGTGTGTGGATTGCTTGTTTAATTGATGAAAATTGTCTTTTGAAATAGTTTTCAAATGAATTTTGAGGGCAAAATTCTTTTTAAGGTGGGTGGTAATGTAATACCCTAAAAATTATTTAAAAATCAATTTGAGATTTATTAGTCATAATTTCAAAAATCTGAAGTTTAGCAACAATGAGGGTGGCCCAATGGACCTGGCAAAAAAAAAAAAAAATTTGGGCTGGGGTGAATAGTAACCTCAGGCCCCACGCCTGTCAAACCAAAACCCTAGATAGGAGAGAAAATGCCAGGGACTGAGAAAAGAGAGGGTTAAGGTTAGAAATGATAAGGATTAGAAGTTATACCTAGAATTAATTTTCGGGTAATATTTGACTACGGACGATGTTTACCCGTTCGGTAGAGTTTTGATGTGTAGTTTTTAACATCGTATGAGTTACTTGGTGGCCAAGTAACTTTTACCAACCACTTTATGCCAAGTGGATGGCAAGGATTAAAACTTGAAAAGCAAGTTTTAATCTTGACCTTTCATTTATTATATTTTGGAAACCAAATCTCGTCATTCGTGAAATTTCGTGTGCGTTTTAACGAAAAAGCTACTTGCTCCCCAAGTTAAAGTGAGCCACTCATCTTGAGCCAAGTGGATGGCCAAGATTCATTTTTGACTAACAAATAAAATCTTAGCTATCCATTTCATTATTTCTTTTTGAAAAAGGAAGAAATACCCATTTTGACTACATTTAATACCAAATAAAGTAAAAGCACCAAACCTTATCACCACCGCTCCATCATTTTCAGCCAAGAGGCTGAAAACACAGCCTTTCCATTGTTCTTCCTCTGAAACCTCCATTAACACGATTCAAGCTTGCAAAACCTTAGCTCAAAGTCACTAAAACACCAAGATCCTTTCACAAAACTTGTTCTACCCCTTATAATCTATCAAGCTAACCGATTGAATTTCATTTCTTCACCATTTCTCACCTTGATATCTCACTTCATCATTGCCTAAGGGAGGGTTTGATGTTGATTTGGTGGCCTTGAAGTGAGCAAGATCAATCTTGAAACATCCTTGAAGCCAAAATCCTTAAAGCCACCAAAGTAGGGTTTTCTTTGGCCTTTTCTTTCCAAATTTATGCTGAACATTTCTGATTGGTATTGGTCTAAAATTTTTGATTATATTGGTTGATAATATGTTGATATTGATGTATTAATTTTGGTGGTGTGGTGGTTGGATGAAGCTAGAAATCACTTTTGTGAAAAGAGATTTTGAACCTTGCTGTTGGATTTTCAGTTTTTGTCCTGGCAGTGATTGTTTACGAATTTTCTGAAGAAATTGTGAGTATTTTCATGAGCTATAAAAAATATATGTTAAAGCCAACATCCTAGTCTAGTTTCACAAATTCTCTTGAGCTCTGATTGTGACTCCTAATGCTTTAAAAAAATTAATAACCGAAATGGTGTAGATGCTGCCTGAAATTTTGGAACAGAAGTTGTAAATTTTTCTGATTTTATTATCATAGCAAATGATTTAATTATAATTTGAAATTTTTACAGGATATTGTACACATCTTGAAGTATACCATGATTTTTCTTTTGAACTGATTCAATCGTTTGCTAGGGTTAAAAATTGTGAGAATCTGGTTCTAAGTAAAGGGTCTTGACCACTAAAATTGTTGAATTTTGTTATCATACTTAAAGAACTCTTTTGACACTGAAATTTTACAAGACCTTATGGACATATTGAGGTATCATTGAGAATTTTTATAGCTCTGAATTAATGGTTTGATGTGCAAATAAATTGTGCTATGAACATGTGAAATCTCCATTATGCTGGAAATGCAACGATGCTTGGAATTGATGAAATAATGGCATTTTGGGTTCTAGTATGACATGAGTATTTGATGTTAACTATTTGGCCATGTGATTTGTGACATATGAATGCATGCTAGAGGAAATAGAGAGTGGTTTATGAGACCTGATTGAAATTTCATTGTGAATGAAATGTCTACATGTGCTTTATGCATGCATTTGGAAAAGGAAAAGAGAATGTATACACTTAAATTGTGCATGTTTTGACATATGGACAAAATAGAAACAAGACTTAGGTTGAATGAGGGAAAGAAATTGAAAAGAGAAACTTTCCCAAATATTTTAGTCGTAGACGTATCGGCTAGGAATAGATTTGTGTGTGATTCAGAAATGGAAAAAAATGAAGTTCGATGATCACGTATAGGAATGTTCAAGTCCTGATAAGGAGTCTATTTCCCTTGTATAGTGTGATGCACTATAAATACCATTTGGTATAAATTATCTATTGTGGAATTGTCCACAACAAATACCTGTTGGGTATAAACCAAGTCTTTCCTATGTCAATGAAGAGAAAAATGCATGATTTGATTTCTATGGCCATAAGTGAGACCATGTCACTTTGAGATAATTTCACTACATTTGACATATGCATAATCATATCACATGTAAGCTCTTGATTTGAGCTACTTATTATGTGTTTGAGCTCCATGATATATGTGTGTTAAGTGAGTGAATGCTAAAAGAAATCCACTTCGGAAAGATGGTTTTTGAACTTTAAAATGAACCTTTGATAGATGTTGCATGCTCACATTTTCTTGATAAACCGAAGTAGCTGGGGCGATAACGATGACATTATAAGTGTGTAACCGGGAGTTACCTACTGAGAATTGTATAATTCTCACCCCTGCTTGTTTGTGTCTCTTGTCGCCTCTAGGTTGATCCAGGAGGACAATGGGCTTACGTGAAGAGCGGGACTGAAGTAGTTTAGTAGTTAATATATTTTTTTACTTTACTGTACTTAGTCATATGTTATGTTTGTAAGTGTAATAGAGACAGATATGTATTAAAGCTCATAGAAGAGCTTCCCTTTTGTATTTTGTACTTTGTAGTAAATAAATGTTTTGGTTTCTTTGTTATGTATTTTACTAGAATTACAACTTAGTTATTACACAAATTAGTTGAACTTGTTATAGATATCTAAGAAAGGTACGCAATTTATAGTAACAGCTCTAAGCCTAATGTCATGGCTTAAGATGGATGTTGTACTTGGGTGGATGTTACAAGCTCTTTTTGAGGTTAAGAGAGTGAGAGGAAAGAGTTTGAGAGTTTTCAAGCAGCTCGTCATATAAAGCAAGTAACTCATCATAACAAAGGCTAGGTCCAGAAGATGTTTTCACCTTAAGTTCTCTTTCTGAAGCATAGTCAGCCATGAAACATAGATTTGTTACATCTTCTAGCTCATCCTGGCTTTCTAACCCTTCCTTTGCCTCCTCTGAATCACTCCATGTTGCCAGCATTCCCTTTTTTAGGGAAACTTTATCTGTAGACCCTTGAGCTTGGACAATCAGTTTTGAAGTGTCCCCTCTCCACAATTTATAGTAGGTTACGTTGTCCAACTTTCCCTTGCCTTTTTATCCTTCTGAGGTTGATGTCTCTTTTCTCTTTATTCTGCTTTTCTAAGCTTTAGACATCTTCCACACAAGCATGGAAGTCTCATTTCCATCCTCTTCTTTAGACTCATATTTTGATTCTTCTTCTTCATCATAGGTTTCAGGAACTTCATTACTTTACCTTTGCTCTGTTTCTAGTGCAATGATTCCAAAGCCATGGACTTACTCTTTCATGGTTTCACCATGAACTTCAGATAACACAACCTCATGGGTTTTGACAAATCCAATGAGTGAATCCAAGCCAAGAGTTTGAAGATTTTTGGCTTTTATGATGGCTATGACTTTGGGAAGCCATTTTCTAAGGAGGCTTCTCAGAATTTTTCTAACCATTTCTAAGTTAGAGTACTTTGCCCAATCCCTTCAGGTGGTTTGCAATATGTATAAACCTTATGGTTATGTCATCGATACTTTCCTGTTTGTTCATTTTGAACATTTCATATTGATGAACTAATATGCTGATCTTAGTCTCTTTGATTTTGCAACACTCGAAAAGTTATTTAAAAATTAATTTGAGCTTTATTAGTTATAATTTCAAAATCTACAGTTTTAGCAATGATGAGGATCGCCTAACGAACGTGTTAAAAAAAATTTTTGGGCCGAGAGTGAATAGTAACCTTGCATGCTACACGCCCATCGGACAACCAAAACCCTAGATTCGGGATTAGGAGATGCTTGGGACTAAGAAAAGGTAGGGTTAAGGTTAGAAATAGTTACAAATGAGGATTTTATATCTAGAATTAATTTTCAGACAATGTTTGATTAGGTATGGTGTTTTACCCGTTCAGTAAAATTTCGTGTGTGATTTTTAACACCGAAAGATAATTTAATCTCTATAAAAGGATAATGTCTATCCTTTTAAGGCCAAGTGTAAGGCTAAGATTTAATCTTAATAACAAGGTTAAATCCTAGCCATTCCTTTTGTTTAGAAAAGAAAAAAAAATCAAACTTTACCTAAATTATTACAAGAGCATTTAAAAGCTACCAAACTTATCCTTGAAGCCATCATATTCGTCCAAGGAGAAAGAAGAACCAGCCTTCATTTTTCCCTTTCCAAACCTCCATTAACAAGCTTCAAATCCTCCAAAATCATAGCTTAAATTTGATAAAATCACAAGAACTCTTCACAAAACTTACGCCCCTCATTAAGATCTACCAAACTAACTGATTAGAATTTGAATCCATCACCCTTTTTCACCTTGAAAGATCATCTGGTATTGCTTTGGAATCGTTGAACTGAAAAAAGCCATCATTACATCATCCTTTGGAACCAAAATCACTAAAGCCACCAAAGTAGGATTGTTGTTACCTTTTTTTCATTTTTGTTTGTCTCAATTTTTGCTTGTTAGAAATGGATATTTTCTGGTTCTATTGTGTGATTACACACACATACACACACACATATGTATATATGTATTTGCTTTGGTGGAGTGGTTTGGTGTTGTTGAAAAATCATTTTTGTCAAAAGGAGTTTTGAACTATGTTGCTAGATTTTCAGATTTCTCCTAGGTAGGGGTTAGTCACGAATTTTCTAGTGAAATTTTAGATATTTTTATGAGCTAGGAACATTATATGTTGAAGATAACATCCTAAGGAAACTCCATGATTTCTCTTGGGCCATTTTAAAGACTTTTACTGCTTAAAAAAAATCAAGAACTGAAACTATATCTGCTGCTTGAATTGTTAGAATAGAAGCTATGAATTTTGCTAATTTTGTTACTATAGGAAATTATTGATTTTTCCTTTGAAATTTTTACAGGATGTTGAGGGCATCTTTAAGTCCAGCCCTGAAGTTTTGTAGGATTTGGTATAATCATTAGGTAGGGTAATAAAATTGGGAACTTGGCTATTGGCTATAATTAGAAGGTTTCTAACCTCTGAATTTGTCTAATTTTGTTAACATACTTAGAGAATGATTGTTGATTTGAAATTTTTACAGGACCTTGTGGACACATTTAAGTGTCTTAGATAATATTTATAGCCTCTGAATTGAATGTTTAATGTGCAAAAAAATTTGTGCTACAATGAGGGTGAAATATGCCAAATTGCTGGAAATGAACCCAAACCTTGAATTGGTAATGTAATGACTTTTGATTGAGGTATGATGAGTATAAATGAATTCCATGTACTTTAAAGAGTGATTTATAAGGAATGAATAGAATTACATTGTGAATGAATATTTATATGTGAATGGGGCATGCATTAGTAAAAACGAAAGGCGATAAATGAATATTTGACAAAAGTGCAAGTAGGAACTTCAATTGTGCATGTTCTAACATATAGACAAAACAAAAATAAGACTTAAATTAGGTAAAGGGGAATGGAAAAAGGGGAAGGGAAAAGATGAATTTCCCTTTTGTGGAATTGTCCATTGTAGATACCATTAGGTATGAATTACCCATTGTGGAGTTGTCCACTGGATACCAGTTGGTATAAACTACGTCTTTTCTATGTCGATGAAAAAGAAAAATGCATTGAATTGATTTTTAAGGCCATAAGTTAGAGCAAAGCCACTAAATTAAGATCTATGGCCATAAGTTAGATCAAGGCCCCTTGAAGATAATTTCACTGGAATTAATTGGCATATGCATATTTATATCATATTGAGTTATGTTATTTAGCATTGTTTAATATGATCTTGACCCTTATGTTGCCTGAATTAAGTGAGTAAATGTTAAAAGTAACCTATTTTGGAATTATGATTTGGAACTTTAAAAATGAACCGTTGTTATGTAATGCATGATCATTTTTTCTTAAATAAACCGAAGTAGCTGGAACGATGACGATGACAATTATTGTTGTGTATTTAGGGAAAACTTTAATGAGAATTGTATAATTCTCACCCTATGTGTTTGTGTTTCCGTGTTCTCCAGGTTAATTCAAAGGAAGCAAAATAAACATATAATGAACATGCAATGCATGGCATAAAGAAAACATAATGAAAAGTACATAGAAAATAAAAATAAAAAGTACATATGTAAGGGACAGAAAAATAACCCAATAGCCTACAAAATGACCCTCCCTATACTTACAAAAACATCCCTCAATGCCATGGCGAGTGCATCTATCTAGAGTGGTGTGAGGAAGGCTCAGGAGTCATCATCATTAGAGGCCTCCTCTTCTGATATCTAGCATTAGGATCATCCTCCTTAAAATTGGAGTTAGGGTTTAGCCTGCTATCTTGATATGCATAAAATAATTTATCAAAAATACATATTTGTATTATCTGACAATAAAGCAAGTATAATACTCTAACAAACCTTTACCTGGTTTATGGAGGAACCCTCTGTCTAGGTAGGGTACTTCTCAACATTCACCAAAAAGAAAATAAATAATGACTAAACTCTTTATCCTTGGTTCTTCATAAACTCTAGCCAGGACCATTAGACTTTCCACAAAGTAATCATCAACATAGCAATCTATAAAAATATGATAACAGCAGGAATGAGAATTAAAGATTCCAGGAGGAAAAATACTAGTCTACACAGTGATATTTGACATAACATTAAAATAATTAAAGTAGCTTTAATTTCTTTTGAAATATCAAGCTTGCTTGTTCACTTTACTTATTAAATACAGGTATTATGAGTACACTTATGCTTGAGAATAAATGATCAAAGGATTCGGAAGATAATTGCTAGGTATTTGGTTGTTTATAGAATAATCATTTGGTTTGTTTCATTACTTCTTAGGTACGATCTTATTCTGAACTTTAAGCTTGAAAATAGAGCTCATAGGATTCCTAATATACTTCTCATCTGATGTATTTCTAGCTGTGTAACACCTCGTGTTACATTCTATATAGTTCACTTGTTGTAGTACCTCGTACTACAACCTGAATATAGATCACACGTGAATCCATGAGCTTATAATCAAGCAATTGATATGTAGTTAATATCATTATCTTCTATGACTTAACTTGGTTAGCTACTTTAAACTTAATGGTAGAACTCATAGGACTCTTCTGATATACTTCTCTATGGATCATACCTCAACAATGTAACGTCTCACGTTAAACATATAATTCACTAGATGGAGTACGTCTACTACATCTCATCTGAATAGCTCCGCTATTCTTTCAGGACATCCCTTTTCTCAAAATGATGTAACGCCGTCGCGTACAACCTGATATAGTTCCAAGGGCATAGCACGTCTACTACTACCCGTGAATCCATGAGCTTACCATTAAGCAATTAACATTACATATGACGTATTTCTTCAGTTTTCTTTCTTTGTTTGGAATTCTATCATGTAACTAGGGAATTTCTTAATTATAAAGTAAAATCTCTTCTTAATAATTCTATATCTCATACTTCTGCTCTGAGATTTTCCTGAAATCTCCTTACCTCTTATGAGATTTTCTTTGCTAAGTCTCTGAATTACTATGAGACTTTTCTTCTTAAAAAAAAACTCTTGAATTCTTATGAGATTTCCTATTCAAAATCTTCTGAAGCCTTATGAGATATTTTGTTAAAAAATCTCTTGGATTCTTATGAGATTTATGAGTAAAATCTACTGAACTTTTTATGAGATCCTTATTAAAGAAAATAGTTCAACATTTACAAAATTTTTCATAAAATCTATTAGACTTTATGAGATTTTTTGAAAGTCTATTAAACTGATGAGCTATTTTATAAAATCTATTGTTTTGTGACGAGATTTTCTCAAAATCTGCTAATCTTTTATGAGATTTCTTCACAACGAAACTTATAGAATTTCTTACCTTATAATTCTTCAATCTTTCAGGAAATTAAACCAAGTGTATTACTTAGATTTCAGAGTTTTTCTTCTATGGATCAAAATCTCATCATTTTTCATGAAACTTTATCATTATACTTCAAAATATCAATCTTGCAGATTTTTAGAAAATATTGCTAGTCATATTCTTGTAAAATTTCCAGATTTCTCATTTCTTTAAGGAATAAAAAATCTCTTCATTTACATAGTTAAATCTCTTACATCAATTTAATCAATTCATGAGGCTTCCAAGAATAGCACCTTCTACATTTATCAAATTCATATACATATGCATCTTGAAATAATTTCAGATTTCACCACATGATTGAAAGCATATATCAAGAGTTTATATTAGCAAAATAGCCAAATAATCACAAGGCAATAAACTAGAATTTCTTCCTACCTTTCTTCCAAGCTTTTTGCTAAACTTTCTCTAGCTTTTCTTCTCTAATCAAGGCTTCAAACACATTTTCCAGCCACTACATATGATGCTGTTGGACAGATTTGAGGATGAAAAAAGACGTTTTGGCTTGAGTTTGATATAGAGGAATTGTTGTTGAACTACTTTAGGTGTTTACCTAAGCACAACCTTCAAGTTCTTGAAGGTTTCATGGAGTTTCAAGAAGGAACAAAATGAAAATGGTGAAGGGAAGAAGAAGAAACGTGGGTTCTATGTCCAACTAGAGAGAAATGTTATTTTTCCTTTTTCTTTTTCCTTTATATAAAAACCAACTTGGGGGCTAAGTAATAGGTGTACCTATTGTTAGATCGATTTGTCTTGTTTTTGTATTGAAAATATCTATATTTGTTTAATTGTCATAAGTAAAAATTAAAGATCTGATAATATAAATTATTTTTACCAGACTAAGTATTTTGGTGTACCAGTTATTACCACTTCGGTATACTAATTATTACTATTTTAGTACTCGATCGATACTTAAACAATTTTCCTGGGTAAAAAATATTTATTTAACTTTATCATTATTTTTTCAATGTCCTTATACCAATTATATGTCTTATTCTATATCTTCAATTAAAATACTATTATATTAATTTTTAATAATATTAAATTAATTTTCATTTTTTTTAATAATTTTTTTTTTACAAACTCCTCATATTATTTTAATCATAATTGTATCTGTCAGAATTTTCAAAATCCCTATAGATTATTCACAATTAATTATTTTATCACAATAATACTAAAAGGGTCGTTCAGGTCACAGACATTCATTTCAGCTCAGCATGGTAAGCTCCCATGATTGTTGCCACACTTGGGAGTCAATGGGTGGTAGGATCTAAGGTGTCCTAAGCTCTTTGAGGTGCCTTCCCTTTGTTGTTGTTGTTGTTGTTTGGTCTACCTTGGTAGAAATTCCTCTCCAGTCCTTGCGGCTTTGATGGGATAGGAAAGAGGTCGTTTTGCTTCTTGACTTTGACCTTGGGTGCCAGCCTCTTGGTAATGGTGTCGGATTTGTGGTGTTCAACTTCCTCTGTCCTTCCTCAATGATGCGGCATTTGTTAACTAGGGTGGAAAAGTCCCTAATTTCCAAATGTGCGACCTCAATATTGAGCTCGGCCTTCAGCTTGGACTTGTACTTGATACACTTCAGTACTTGTTTGGGTTACCTTGATATATCCTTGAAAACTTGATGAGTTCTTCAAATCTGGTAGTGTATTGAGTGATGTTCATGCTCCCTTGAACAAGTTGGATGAACTCTATGTCCTTGGCATTTTTTATAGACTCGGGAAAATACTTCTCATAGAAATGGACCTTGAATAGCTCCCAATTGATGGGTCCTCTTGCCTGAAGAGCCTTTGAGCTCGGTCCACCAAAAACAAGCATCTTCCTCGAGCATGTAGGTTGCAAAAGTTAGTTTCTACTCCTGTGCATGGAACCACGGTAAAGATCTTCTCCATATTCCTGATCCATTCATCAGCAACATTTGGGTTTGTGGTCCCCTTAAAGGTTCACGGGTTCGCCTTGCGAAACTCCCAAAATGAGCGTGTTAAAGACCTCGAGACCATGATCGGCAACAACTTGCGATCTTGGTCCATCCTCTCCATCATCATTCTCATAGTTCTTGCCACATCGCAAAGTGTTTCAGTAGTCTCGTTGTTCTTGATTATTCTAGGTTGAGTTCCTAGTATGTTGTTGACGTGCCATTGGTTCCTATACACACGAAACAGCAACACTAAGGTGATCAGGCTTAATACTCCATGTAAAGTGAGCAAGTTACCATAGCATGTGCAACACATAGCAGTCATGTATTTCTAATCCTCAAGCTTATCCTAATGATAAAACATCTACACATGACATTTCTAACATACTATGCTTAAGAAGCATAGTCAATAAATCCTAAGACTTAGTAAACTGAATTACTCTGATACCAAAATGTAATACCTTAATAATTAACTCAACATGCCTAGGACGTATTTAGTTGATTATAGATATTACTCTTTGTTTCAGTTCTTTAATCATACTTAAAAATACTTAATGAAAATATGAGCCAATTTTTTTTTTGGAACATAATTGAAACGTGAGCCGTGCATAACATAATCAATTATTAGCGTAGAGTGGAACATGTAAAAGAACAACATAAACAGAAACATCATATAGGCTCCATAACAAGATCATCCATAAGCACACCATCCTGAAATATATAATAATTACTCACCCATGACAGGTGAGTTAAGTTTTAGTACAACATCAAAGAGCAAATACATAGAAAAGGAAATACAATGGAAAACATACCCACCTAGTGCACCTATGATAGATATCCTCAACACAAAAGAAGGCTATCCTACCTAGTGGTGTGTGTGCACTAAAAGGCCCCCAAGAACTCTATGGCTCCTGGCCTTAAAAAGGTGAAACGTAACCAATCCATGAGCGGACCCCATCGGGAGGGGTACGCGATGCATCCTGGGATGCATGGATGGTCTCCGTGCTAACCTCGGCTGAACCACTGTTTCCTTCCCTCCCACATGCATGGGAAATGGCAGAACTCTCGAAGTACATATGAGTAGGTGTATCCTCCGACGGATCCATCTCTGAATGCCTCGAACGAGGGACATAGTCTGGAAAGTCACGATAGCAGATGTGGAAGGGTACATGCATAGAATCCTCTCATTATGCGTACATGCCTGCTCGAAGACCATGTCGTCGCCATAGGGGGATGTCGGAGAAAGTAGCTAGGAACGGGCTTGCGAATGGACATCCTATGAACATGAAAACTCTAATGGCACAACGTCCCTCAAAATGATACGATCGGTGCTCAGGACCAAAAATATACCTCCTAGGTAGAGTTATCAATGAACATTACAAATGTCGCCATCGGAATCTAAAGACAATGATGGGAAAGAAGAAAGAGGGAGTGAGAATCTTGCTAAAGAATTCTCAATAGGGCAACCTCCTGTCTAAAGTGACATCATCATCGTCTTCAGGACCTCGAGTTTCATTATGAAAAAGTGAGCATACAAAGATTTCATTTATTAAGTTCTAAAACATCCATTTCTGAGGTCCATTCATTTTATCATGCGTCTTGCAATGCATCATACTTCACTATGGCATACAATGCTTAACTTTCTATCATACATTCTTTCATCATAGCAAATAAGATATGCATAGAACATGATTCATGAATGACATTCCTTGGTTCTTTAAGTGGCTTAAAATTATTTCATCATCACATCTTGGGCCACCCTATTCTCTACCTTTTGAGAGTACTTCTAGGTTATGAGCTCATACCTCACTAGTCGTCACTGGCATATACTTATCCCTTTTGATAAGTTAAAGTCCCCACTTAAAAGTACGGATAGGGGGCAAGAATCACCTTTTCACCACCTATAGTTTGATGGGTCCAAAGGATCATTTTCTCATGTTTATTAGTCATCTTAAGTCTTAGCATGTTACGTTATGATGCAACACGTAAGTCATAATCATCATAGCATTTTCTCATAACTCATGCATAAGCATTTTCAATGTTTCCAAAAGAAACTATAACATGTAACATGATGGATTCTATCTTTAAAGATCAAGTACTCACATAGCATCATATAGCACATAAATTCAACATTCCAAAGTATCAAAGAAAACATCATCACATAAATATGCCTTTAGTAACCGAACTTCTAAAATGGGTAACTCTAATTGTCAAATTAGTTTCTTATGCATCTAAGAGATTTATAATCATCATTACTATTAATTAATTAGCTCAAGAACATTATTAACCCAAGTTGAACAGCATAGGCAATAAAAGCATTCAAGCTTTACGATATGCTAGAAGTTGCGTCTTACACCCTTTCTCATTACCGGCTTTTGCTATGAAGCTAAAATCAATTCCTAAACCATCTCTAAGTCATTCTTACTCAAATAAACATGATACAACCTGATTATCATAATTTTAAAGGTGCTGGAACAGAATGCTAAAATCTTGTTCTTAGGGGTTCTAGAAGTCTTATGTTCAATTCTTTCTAACTACTAAGGTTGCCCAAAGTGCCAAGAACAATAACACATCAAAAGACAAGGTATTTAACACATTTAAATCATCTAAAATAAAATTAAAGGTGCTGGAAAATTTAAAGACAAGGCTGAAACATAAAGAGTATCATAAGCATAAAACAAGACATTTCTAGTAGCTAAGCTTCATATTTTGTAAAATAACTTCTAAATTATCTTCATAAGAAACCTCTTATTATGTGAATAAAAATGGCGAGTTTTGAGCTCTAGATCCATTCCTTTTTAGTGATAGCATAATTCTAGACATGTAATGCAATCATTCTTAGTCTTTTTAAGTTGATAGCAAGAAAGATAAATATGCTATGCAAGGAAATATAAACATGAATGCAAAGATTTGAAAGTAAACATGAATGCAAGTCCATTTCTTTATTCTAGTGCTCTAGGCATCTTAGAGTATTTACTCCAAATCACATCTCAACTTTAAGGTTGAGATAGGTAGGCTTTGAGATTAGTTGTTAAGTGACAACTTGGAAATAAATATGCTAGATAAGGAAATATAAACATGAATACAAGAACTTGAAAGTAAACATGAATGCAAGTCCATTTCTTTATTTTAGTGCTCTAGGCCTCTTAGAGTATTTACTCTAAATCACATCTCAACTTTAAGGTTGAGATAGGTAGGCTTTGAGATTAGTTGTTAAGTGACAACTTGAAAATAAATATGCTAGACAAGGGAATATAAACATGAATGCAAGGACTTGAAAGTAAACATGAATGCAAGTCCATTTCTTTATTTTAGTGCTCTAGGCCTCTTAGAGTATTTACTCTAAATCATCTCAACTTAAGGTTGAGATAGGTAGGCTTTGAGATTAGTTGTTAAGTGACAACTTGAAAATAAATATGCTAGACAAGGGAATATAAACATGAATGCAAGGACTTGAAAGTAAACATGAATGCAAGTCCATTTCTTTATTTTATTGCTCTAGGCCTCTTAGAGTATTTACTCTAAATCATATCTCAACTTTAAGGTTAAGATAGGTAAGCTTTGAGATTAGTTGTTAAGTGATGACTTGAAAATAAATATGCTAGACAAGGAAATATAAACATGAATGCAAGGACTTGAAAATAAACATGAATGCAAGAACTTGAAAATAAACATGAATGCAAGTTCATTTCTTTAAGTCATAGGATCAAGATTACCACTTTATCAACATAACAATATCATTTAATAAAACTTTCTTAAGTAAGCTACTTAGCATAATCTTCATACTTTGTGTAAGCAAAACTCAAATTCTAGAGGTTTCGTTATGATGAACTCGATAGTCATCATCTAGAAACTCTCATCATCAAGCTATCAGAGATATCATCAAAGCCTTGAAGGCTGAAATGTTTAAGAAAGCAAAAAGAGAAACCGAAATGTTGTAACCTAAAGAAGAACACCAAAACATCATTTTAAATCCAAGAGCAACACTTAGTAAAGCAAGAAAATAACTTGGAATAAAACTCTCTACCAAGTTTTGTTTAAAGGAAGGAAAGAAACCTTGGTTTCTTGAAATGAAATGAGAGGAAAATCTTCTTGGAACTTTGAGAGGGGTTCGGCCTAAGGGAAAAAGAGAAGAAAGGAAGTTATGTTTAGGAAATGGTGGAGGAAAGGAATCCTTTGAGCTTAGAAGAAAACTTGAAGTGTGCAATGTGTGTAAAGGTTTCAATGAGCTTTCAAGCATGCTTATTTATAGAGAAAATAAAACTCATGGATGGCCTTTTGGGGGGGGGATGGCCATAGTCATTGAGGGAAAGAGAGAAGAAATATCTCCTTGATTAGTATGGTTGTGGGTATGGTCAAGTATGGGTGAAAGTATGGTCCAAGGTATGGCCTAGGCATGGTTCTTTGTTGTAATTTAAACAACATGTGATGAATTATGAGGGAGGATGGTTTCGGTCATGACAGACCAAGGAGGAAGAAAATGTGTCTTCTAATTGTGTTTTAAAGGTGTGTTTAGGTGTATCTTTGATTAGGATTTTGATTAGGAATTTGTAAGTGAGTGTTAGGTAGAGTAATGGATGATTAAGGCTATCAAGATATGATTAAGGAGTTATTCTTGCTTCATTAGTGAAATAAAACTCAATTTATACAAAACCTTTCACAAACAATTCCTTGATTTAAGGAATTGGAGAGAAATACTATTCAAGATTCCATAACATGGCATCTTGATTTTTAAATCAAAGATTAAGGTATATCTAAACAATCTTAGGTTCTAATCAACCTTAATAAATTATTTTGACTCTAGATTGGTAATTAGAATTTACTAATCTTTAATTAGAGCCTAATATTGCTTAGGTTTTGCTAATTGCGTCATTAAGCCCAAAATGCGCACAGCTGGGGCAAAACGGTAATTTTGCACAAAAACCTCCTGGGGCTACCCAAGCTTAACCAGTTGTTAAATATAGTTTAGAAACATCATTTAAAACCTTTTGGTGAAGTTCGAGTTTAGTCGGCACTTAATGATTGAAAAGCTCAGGGGCATTTTGGTAATTTCGCGGGTCAAAACTCAAAATGAGATTCTTCTCTATTACCTCACATAACACATGTAATCCCCCATCATCATCAAAACATCCCCTTGAGGATGGCAAGGTGGTACATTTTCGGGTAAGATGACCTCAAAGGCATTTTGGTCATTTGTACATTGGAAAAATGGGCATTACATGCAAAATAGTAAGTCCCACTTCAGACAAGTCATTATGGTAAGAGGCATGATAACACGTATGTGTTATTCTTGGATGATCTAGAGATCAGAACGTAAAATGTCTTGCATCCTTTACATATGATAAGTGGTTATGGCACAAGAAGCTTGTGCATGCTTATATGAAGCTTATTTTTGTGCTCTCAAAAAAAGCTTGTTAAAGGCTTACCAAGGATCAAATTTCACAAGGACTCAACTTATGACTTCTGTGACAAGGAAGCAAACCAAAGTTTCTTTCCATAATAAGCATGTGGTTTCAACTACCAGGACCACTTGAGCTTTTACATGTGGATCTCTTTGGACCAACCAAGACTACTAGCCTTCCTGGAAAGAGATATTGTCTTGTCATTGTGGATGACTACTCCAAATTCACATGGGTTATCTTCTTAGCTTCTAAGGTTGAGGTATTTGAAAGATTCAAAGTTTTTGCAAAACGTATTTGCATAGAAAAACTCTCAAATCAGATTTATCATATTTGATCATGAAGGAGAATTTGATAATCATATTTTGAAGAGTTTTGTGAAAAACGGACATCCTCCATGAGTTTTCTACACCTAAAACTCCCAACAAAATGGGGTTGCTAAAAAGGAAAAATAAAAGTTTCCAAAATGGCCAGAACAATGCTTTTAGAAAGTGGTTTATCAAAGGCTTTTGGGCAAAGGCATAAACACCTTATGCTATATATAAAATAGAATCTTTCTAAAGCCAATCCTCAAGAAAACTCCCTATGAGCTATGGAAAGTAGGAAACCCAATATTTCATATTTTCATATCTTTGATTCATCATGTTTTATCCTTAACACCAAGGACAAACTTGCAAAGTTTAATCCAAAAATAATGATGATGGTATTTTCCTAGGATACTCTTCTATCTATAAAGCTTCCAGAGTGTACAATAAGGCAACACTATGCATTGAAAGACTATTCACATCACGTTTAAGGAGCTTAAGAAGAACTTTGCTAATGATCTCAAAGAACTGGAAGAGAGTCTTGAAAGAATAAATCTAAAGGAAATTTGATAGCAAGAAAATGAAAGACAAACCTTCAAAAAGCTTGCTTAAAACTCCAAAGCAATCAGAAAGTAACATTTCTAAACATGAAGATCAGGGAGAAGCTAAAGACCTTTTAAACCATAGAAACTATAAAGGAGTTTCTGATTTAAAGGCAATTTCTTAAAATATAGTTCTAGAGACATTTCCAAGGGTGTGGGAACTAGATTATCCCTTAGAAATATGTCAACTTATGCTTTCATCTCCACCATTGAACCTGAATGCATTGATGAAGCTTTGAGTGATCAAAGTTAGGTGGATGAAACTATTCTTACTTTTTGAATGTGATTTCTTAACTTTC